>JAUPFT010000017.1:28323312-28915812 GCA_036936625.1 Parnassius smintheus behrii
TCGAGCGAAAAATACCGAGCAAAGCTCGGTCAACCGGGTACCTATTATTAATAATAAAGCTAATTAAACGTTGTGAAAAATGTTTTTTTTTTCACCGGGATTTTTTTTATTTTCCTCACATCATCAAAAGTTTCCATAATACTATCGTCTGTCTTCGTTTTCGGGAGCGTTTCAAAAATACCCTATATAAGTCATTATTATAGTCTTCGCGTCATACCATGGTGCGGGTGCTGGCTTACAGTTTGGCCTGCTTAGAGGCGGAATAATGTAAAATCAATTTAAAAAATCGATTAATGATACACAAAATAAAGCGAAAATTATCGATTAGCTATCGAGTAAAAATTAAAACTGAAACATATATTTCTTTATAAACTACAATGCCTGTAAAATTGAGTTAAAAGTTTAACACACATTATGATATAATAATAACATAACAGCTGTCCCCGTGACTTCGCCTGCGTGGTATTTATTACAGTTGGATTTCATGGGTTTTAATTTTTTTACGCGGATTCCTAATTCTTTTTCTAAAATAGATGTAGCCTGTGTTACTCCTTATAACATCAGCTATCTGCCAGTGCCAGCTATAAGCCAGAACAAACAGAAAGACAGAGAAACCTTTTAAAAATTGCTTTTGTCTTTTTGTTATAATTACTTTTTACTTACATGTGCATTTAATAAAAGGCTCTTTTGATATTACAAACAGACACTTCAATGTATAGATTATACTATGTTTTAATTTGTAAATTAAAATCATCTTCTATTTCATGGTGGTTGCAACATTCCTATTGAAATATAAAAAAATAAAATGGCTGACAGCATCTGCAATTTTTTCGCTATATGTGTATTAGCCTATCGCTACATGTGTAATAATGTTTCGAGATCCATTGGGCCAAATTTCAGAACGGAAGGTAAAAATAATCCAGAATTTGGTTGGTTTGGATGTAATAAAATATAAATATAGGTTTTTTGTAGCCATGGCGGCCAACCATGAGTTACGATAAAGTCTTTTTGGACTCAATGCGCAATTTGCTTTATAATTACATTTTTCGCCTGAGTAGGTATACCAACGAATAATTTGTCGTCCACCCATCGGAAACACTGCACATGCATCTTAGTGCGTTTTTTCCGTGAATCGGAATTTTTTGAACGACAAGTTCCAATTCACATATATATATATATATATATATATATATATATATATATATATATATATATATATATATATATATATATATATATATATATATGATAACTCAATCACTGTCATATTATATTACAATAGACAGATAGAAATTTTCTTACACAAGAAAATATCTTTGCAAAAAGGCATAAATATCATCATATTGCCAAAACATCATTCCCTGCCAGTTAAAATTTGGTAGTATGGTCAGAGGTAAGTATAGCTAAATATATGTCGCGTCATGGGTAGCCGAGATGCGAAGTATCGGGTTTTCTTCACGCTCCGACATGGTTTTATGTAAATGTGGGCACACGAACAAAAGATGATTTAAATCAAAAATAACTTTAATTAGACTAGTGGTTGTACACGAGAAACAAACACGTGCGTCGGTAGCCAGCGTCCGCTCCGGCTGTCCGAACCCAACTGCCGCAACACTCCGTCCCTTCTCTAGCCCTCGCTGCATCCCCTCTACCGACGATCGTGTCCAAGCGGTAGGGCGCGCTTGCGTTTCCGGTAACGATATTATTGATTCGCAAAGCTAATTGTTAGATGGCGCTGCTTGTAGCACTATGGCGCCATCAATCCACGACACGGCCATCCCTGACTAGCACCCGTCCTCGGGTGCAGTGCCTGTGGACAAAATATGCTCAGAGAATAACTTAGCTCGGCTATCCTGCCAACGGAAACGAGGTTGATTCCAGATGGTACTTTATTTCTCCTAAATCTAAGTACAGTAATCAACTGCCATGATTGGCAAAGCCCTATTATTAGGGCTTCTTACACAGTGCTTCCTGCACTACATGATTTATTGTGAATGGCCCGATCAACAAGTTTCAACACGGCAATTCTGACAATTTCGTTACTCTTTACCATAATTCATAAGCAATGAATACTCAACTCGTGAAACTTTCATTGAAATCTGTGCACCAGCACAGACCAGAATTGCACCAACGATTCTTTACATATCTGCCGCCACATACGCCACAACACATGAGGGGCTCTGTGCACCAACACAGGCCAGAATCGCACCAACGATTCTTTACATATCTGCCGCCACATATGCCAGAATCGCACCAACGATTCCCTACATATCTGCCGCCAAATATGCTACAACACATGAGGGGCTCTGTGTACCAACACAGACAGAAATCGCACCAACGATTTCCTACAGACCCATCGCCACATGTTACTCATGAGGTGCGGTCTAAAGTTTCGAGTATGAGTATACATGCCATTCTTAATTAGATTTGGTTTCACTATCGCTGTCATCAACTGTGACGTCTAATTCTCGAGGAACTTGGTGGTCGGGGACCTTCCTCACACGATCATGGGGGTATTTGTAGGTTCGCTTAGAGTCAAGCGCCTTTTAGTAGGTATCTATCCCCATCTAACACATCGATAATCTTAAAAGGACCTTTAAACTTGGGATCTAATTTCGTTTGATTCCTCTCCTCATTTTCAATTAAAACGTAATCATTGATAGCTAATTTACAAACCCGAGCCTTATTTCGGTCAAATCGATTTTTATCATGATTGGCATTTTTTTGATATTCTGTGTCGCGTGCTCTCTAATCTCATCCAAATTATCATTATCAGCGGTCACTTAAAATATCATTTTTAAGACAACTATCAGGTACAACATGAAATAATATCTCAAATCGTTAATCATAATACATAACTTTAGATAAAATTTGTAGGGTACTTTGCACACTAAAATGACTAATTCCGGTTAAATTTACAAAATTATTTACTCGCTTGCCACTAAGCCTTGACGCAATACAATCTTTGATGAGAGAGCATTCGTCGCCAGAATCATAATAAAATGGGTACGACTCACCGGTATTCATCAGCACACCGCTGGGATTTCTGACATAGCAAACGTCAACACATTGCTACATCATAACACAGGACGTAGGCTACCTAGCTAAACGCGCTTCAGAGAGCGGTTCCGCTGCATTCGCGTCAGCGAGATGCTGCGTCACACCAGCGCCAGCGAGCCGCTGCGTTCGTGCCACCGTGTCGCTGCTTTCGCGCCAGTGAGCTGTCAAATATTCTAAGATTATATGTGGGCGATAAGAACTTTATCCCACTTCTGATGTCGCGTCATGGGTAGCCGAGATGCGAAGTATCGGGTTTTCTTCACGCTCCGACATGGTTTTATGTAAATGTGGGCACACGAACAAAAGATGATTTAAATCAAAAATAACTTTAATTAGACTAGTGGTTGTACACGAGAAACAAACACGTGCGTCGGTAGCCAGCGTCCGCTCCGGCTGTCCGAACCCAACTGCCGCAACACTCCGTCCCTTCTCTAGCCCTCGCTGCATCCCCTCTACCGACGATCGTGTCCAAGCGGTAGGGCGCGCTTGCGTTTCCGGTAACGATATTATTGATTCGCAAAGCTAATTGTTAGATGGCGCTGCTTGTAGCACTATGGCGCCATCAATCCACGACATATAAATATAGAAGGATAGAGCAGAGCTTAAATAAACAGTTTGTTTTGTTTATTTGTTAATTAAGCACACAAAGCAACGGTAGAGCCATGGTAACTTTGCTGCATGCGTTAAATGTTGGCAGGTTGAGTTATCTGCTGTGTACTGGCGGTTAAGAATATCCACTACCCCATATCTTCCCGTGGGTGTCGTAACAGGCGACAAAGGGAAACAGGCAGGAGATGGGCAGCAGCATCTTTCTGATAACAGCAACTGTACAACAAAAAAAACTGCGGTTGAAAAACCCGCTCGCCAAGTGTGACAACTATGGCAATATACAGATGATGGGGGGTACCCCATGAAGAATTGCACAAATAAACGGCCCCCAGTCCCCGGCGGCCCCGCTATTCCTGGCTACGATGGTGACCATGGTAACGGCGGGGCAGGGGGTGCTAAGAATCTCCGGTGGAGGTTCGGTTGCCACCTACGACGACTCAAACTGGCATCATTTAACGCACGCACCCTGAGGACTGACGAGAAGATTCTGGAGCTGGAAGAAGAGATAGACAAGTTGCGCTGGAATATTATAGGATTATCCGAGGTCCGAAGAGAGGGGGAGAACACGGTGATTCTCGAATCCGGCAACTTGTTCTATCACCGGGAGGACAACCGTCCCAAAGAGGTGTTGGATTTATCGTCCACAAGTCTCTCGTTAACTACGTTTTAAAGATTGGGAGTGTAACGATGAGGGTTGCATACCTTATACTCAGAATCACCAAACGGTATTCACTGAAGAAAGTCATACAGGTTTACGCGCTAATGTCGGAACATCCCGATGAGGAGGTGGAGGATATGTATGAGGATATATCTAGAGCCATGCATTCCTTCAAAACTCACTATACGGTGTTAATGGGAGTCTTCAACGCAAAACTGGGCACAAGAAAGACCGGTGAGCTGAAGGTAGGGAAATTTAGTATCCCAAATGCCCTATCGGGCAACGGAACCCAAGGGGTCAGCAGCTGGTCGACTTGCTGGCAAACAAACGGCCCCCAGTCCCCGGTGTCCCCGCTATTCCTGGCTACGGTGGCGACCATGGTAACGGCGGGGCGGGGGGTGCTAAGAATCTCCGGTAGAGGTTCGGTTGCCACTAAGGACGACTCGAACTGGCAACATATAACGCCCACACCCTGATGACTGACGAGAAGATACTGGAGTTGGAAGAAAAAGCTGCGCTAGCATATTATTGGATTATTCGAGGTCCGAAGAGAGGGAGACACGGTAATCCCCGAGTCCGGCAACATGTTCTATCACCGAGAGGGTGACCATCTGTCCCAAGGAGGTGTCGGATTTATCGTTCACAAGTCTCTCGTCAACAATGTTGTAAAGGTTGAGAGTGTGTCGACGAGGGTTGCGTACCTGATACTCAAAATCACCAAACGGTATTCGCTGAAGGTCATACAGGTTTACGTACCAACCTTGGCACATCCCGATGAGGAGGTAGAGTAAATGTAATAGGATATTTCTAGAGCCATGCATTCCTCCAAAACGCACTACACGGTGTTGATGGGAGACTTCAACGCAAAACTAGGCACAAGAGAAAGCGGTGAGCTGAAGTTAGGAAAATTTGGAGTTGGGCAACGGAACCGTAGGGGCCAGCAGCTGGCCGACTTTATGGAGAAAGAGGGACTTTTTATGATGAACTCTTTCTTCCAGAAGCGGCCCCACAGAAAGCGGACCTGGTCGAGCCCCGACGATTCGACAAAAAATGAGATTGACTTCATTATGACGACCAGACGCCAACTGTTCAGTGATGTCTCAGTGTTCGCAAGGGTGAAAACTGGCAGCGATCACCGAATGGTTAGAGGCACACTGAACCTAAACGTTAAGTTGGAGAGGTCTCTTCTAATGAAGTCAACGCTCCGTCCCCCTCGTGCTCTAATCCAGAATCCGAAAACCTTTCAGCTCGAGTTACGTAACTACTTTCCGAGCCTAGAAGATTGCAATGCAGTGGACGATATGAATGACAAGCTCGTGGAAACTGTCCATGCGGTCGAAGCTAAGTTCTGCAAGACCCGCCGTAGAAGAACACAATAACTCTCCGATCACACTCCTAATCTCACACCTGTTAGACGGGAGATGAGGCTGCAATCGTCAACAGATTTGACAGCATACAGGCAACTGAACAGACAGATCTCCAAATGCATGCGGCGACGGCGACTTACGCAACTTTAATACTGCTCGTATTAAAGAAGCGATCGAGCAGAACCAGGGCTCCAAAGTCTTTGCCAGAGACCTGTCTACCAGAAAGAGCCAACTGTCAAAGTTGAAGGCTGAGTGTAGCAGCATCGTTTCCGGGAAACCTGAGATTTTGAGTGAGATCGAGAGGTTCTATGGGCAGCTGTACACATCATCGTTGGAGCCACACACAAGTGTGAGTAACGATCCAAGAGAAAGTCTTATCCGACACTATTCCGATGATATCCCGGACGTCAGTGTGAGCAAGATTAGAATGGCTTCCCAGCACCTTTAAAACGGCAGGGCCCCAGGCGAGGATGGAATTACAGCGGGGCTTCCGAAAGCGGGTGGAACACCGGTACTTGAAGTCCTTCAGAAGCTCTTCAACTCCGTCCTCCATGGTGGCACTACTCCGGAGGCGTGGAGCAGAAGAGCGGTGGTCTTGTTCTTTAAGGAAAGTGACAACGCTCTCTGGAAGAACTACAGACTAATTTCCCTTCTGAGCCGCGTCTACGTGCTGTTTTCGAGAGTCATTACGAATCGTCTTGCACGCAGACACGACGATTTCCAGCCACCCGAACAAGCCGGTTTCCGAAAAAGCTTCAACACCATAGACCACATACATACTGTGCGGCAGATTGTACAGAAGACCGAAAAGTACAATCTGCCACTTTGCCTGGTGTATGTGGACTATGAGAAAGCCTTTGATTCCGTCGAAATTTGGGTGGTGCTACAGTCCCTTGTGCGGTGCTAAGTTCAGTGTCGGTATATAGAAGTGCTGAAGTTTTTGTACAGTAGGGCTACGATAGCTATCCGAGTACAGAACTATAGTTCGAAACCTATTCAATTGCAGAGGCGTGTAAGACAGAGTGACGTTATATCCCCAAAACTCTTCACCGCTGCATTGGAAGACATTTTCAAGCTACTGGACTGGAAAGGATACGGTATTGACATCAATGGCGAGTACATCACTCACCTTCGATTTGCCGACAATATATTCCTTTTGGAGGAATCGCTGGAGGACCTAAGCACTATGCTCAATGACCTCAATGGTGTCTTCAAATGGGAAATTACGACATATCTTCTCGTCAGGTATACCCCAATCTCTGAAAACTAGATTGTACAACCAGTGCGTGTTGCCAGTGATGACTTACGGATCTGAGACGTGGTCCTTCACGCTTCGTCACTCAGCGAGCTATGGAGAGGGCTATGCTCGAAGTTTCTCAGCGTGATAGACTCAGAAATAAGGATATCCGCAGTAAAACTGGAGTGACGGACATAGCCCAACGGATTAGTAAGCTCAAGTGGCAATGGGCCGGCCATATAGCTCGAAGAAACGATAACCGACGGGGAAGAAATGTTCTCGAGTGGCAGCCTCGTACCGGTAGGCGTATTGTAGGGTAAGCCCCACTAGATGGAGTGACGACCTGGTAAGATATGCAGGAAGTCGATGGATGCAGGTGGCTCAGGACCGTGTTTGTGGCATTACTTGGGGGAGGCCTTTGTTCAAGTGTGAAGGGCTGTTATGATGATGGTGATGATGATGAGTCATCTTAGTTGTCAACCAAAACTTCACAGGAGTTTCGTAGTATCCCCTGTCCCGCCGCTACTATGGTCGCCACCGGAGCCAGGTTCGCATCAACAGTTTTTTTGTTATTTTGCTTTTATCAGAAAAATGCTGCTGCTCATCTCCCGCCTCAGTTTCCCTCTGTTTCTTCTTACGTCACCCACGGGAAGATATGGTAGTGGGTACGAGGGGCTCACTGAAATGATTGGTAATAGAATATTTCGGATTGAGTTACAATAAAACTTTTTTTAGAATATGAATACTGGCCTCTTAGAATCTTAATTACATTAAAACAATAAAATAATATTTAAAAACAAAAGCTATCTTGGGTTTTAAGTTGATACGCCGTTAACAGAAATGGAGCTCACGCGTGAACATTTCAGTGCCATAATTTATCACAATTTTCGTCGCGGCTTATCTCAAGATAAATGTCTCAGCGAACTTGTTTCGATTTATGAGGTTGAAGCACCGAGTCTAACGACAATATACCGCTGGTATGCTGAGTTCCGACGCGGTCGTGTGTCGCTCAGCACTGTTTCTTCTGCAGGTCGACCAAGAACAGTGGTCACGCCTGAAAACATCGCAGCTGTGTGAACCATTATATTAGATGACCGTCATGTGACGTACGAGCAGATTCGGGCTGTTATCAGTATCGGAATTATAGTTCTGTCTATATTACATAATGAGCTGTGTGTTAGAAAGCTAGTTTCACGCTGGGTTCCCCAAAATTTCTTCAAAGAACAAAAGGCGGCTCGTGTAGATTGGTGCCGGAATACTCTGCAATGCTTTAACGGAGTTAAGTCAAATGCCGTTTCTAATATCGTCTCAGGTGACGAATCATGGATTTATTCATACGAACCTGAAAGAAAGCATCAGTCAGCAGTTTGGCTCTTTGAAGACAAGGTCAAACCAACGAAAGTGGTTCGATCCCGCAGCGTGCCAATGAAAATGGTCGCTACGTTTGTCTCGAAAAAGGGGCACGTTGCTACAATTCCTTTACGGGAACGCAGAACGGTTACCGCTGAGTGGTATATCACGGTACTAATACTTATTCCGTGTAAGATTCGAGCCCGCGGCCCTCAGCACTGCAATTTATTGGTAAGCCACAGACACACGGAGCCGTCAAAATAAGTGTGAACATAGAGATATGAGATGAGGGAACAAAAAGAAGTCACTTGGGACTAGATCTGATGAGTAAGGTAAATGGTCAAACAGTTTAATCCGAAAATTAAATAAAAAAGCAAGTTGAAAGTGTGTTATTCTTAAGTTACTTGAATATTTCCGTGATATTATTTATATTTATTAGATTTCTTTCTACGACGGAAAATGGGGATCTGATTGGCTAATATCATTTTCATTAGCGATTTGATTTACTAAAGTAATTATTTTTTTACGTCTGTTACCTGTTTGGTAGCTTATTAATTTTCCTATAATTTTGCGAGTATTGTCAATTCGTTTTTTATTCTTTGTTTCAATTTAGGTTCTGTATTATTTTTCTTAAAATTTTGTACTGAAATGACAGGAACTTTCATTATCATACATATAGCATGGGCACAACAGTATAGAAGAGACATAGTTTCCAAAATAGAGTTACTTTTTTCAAAATAATTTTTACATAGAATATTCATTGATGCTACTGTTAGAAAAGTTTTTTTGTTGTTGGGAAGTTTAGGTAGTTTCGGTCTATTTTCTATTGGTG
Organism: Parnassius smintheus behrii; assembly: GCA_036936625.1. Lineage (NCBI taxonomy): Eukaryota > Metazoa > Arthropoda > Insecta > Lepidoptera > Papilionidae > Parnassius > Parnassius smintheus. The sequence continues at coordinate 28,332,426 of JAUPFT010000017.1, forward strand.
TATTTTTATATTCCAGAAGGGAATATTCGAAAGTCCTTTTCATATATTCGCTGTCTTTTTCGTTATTTAAGTTAGTAATATTTATATCATGGTTACTGTTATTTTCATTTAAGTCATCAGTATCACCTGGAAGTGTTCGTTAGAAATCAGGAATTGAATTGATAGTAGATGTTGAGTACTCACTGCAAAGTTGTTCAATTAATCTGTCGTCCAAAATCTTACGACTTAGGATTACACGAACTTGATCTGAAAGTCTTTGGGCAGTTAAGTTTGTTAGGTTGGGTTGTAGCTGTTGGAATTCAAACAGCATTTTAGGGCGATAAGATGTAAGAATGGTTCCTCCTTTGGTAGCCTTATAGTACGCGCGCATAACACTTATATTTAATTCTTTAGTCCAGCGCATGCGTCGTCGCACTACACCATCAGTAGCGGGGTCCTCATGTAGGATGGTAATTCCTGCAGGTCCCAAGCCAGCCGCTGGCGCTCTTCGTCCCCTCAACGCAAGATGGTACGGGGGTTCTTCTTGTGCCTCTTGGATTACATTCCATGGATGTGTAGTCCTTCGTAGGCGATGTTACATGCGCGATTGTGGTATTGGCGGTATTTAATCGTATTTGTCGTCTCGTTCGATGCATAATGTAACGTTAAATTAAATATTATATAAATCTGTTTGTAAAATTTCTTAGATGACAGTTGTCAATTTGAAAGAAATACATTTTTCTTGAAATAAGTTTCTTTTCCATAGATTTTTAAAGTTTTATTTACATTGATATTGTAAAATCTATTTGCGTTGAGAATTTGTTATTTGGGAACTTGAAACATATGCTACAAAAATTCATTTTTAAAATTTTATACTGACTGCATCATTTACTTTTGACAACGTCCGCCATTTTTTATTATTATTATTATGGGGTATTTATATAGTTTTCTCATCTGGTTGGGTTCTATAAATATATAATTATAAATGAAAATGAAAAGATAAATATACATAAATATCAATAACATAAAGTAAATATAAAAATACATAAATAAATAAAAGCCCAACCAGATGGAGGCCCTCGGCAGGGGAGACCGAACGGCCGAGGGTTAGGGGGAAAGGGAAAGAAACCGGCGGACGATGCGGGCGGTATCGAGGAGCACCGCCTTCTGCACTTGAGCCCGGAGCGGTCCGCCACGTAGTCCCAGTCGCCTCAGATGACCCGAGAGGCTGACTGGGATTAGCCCGTTTGCAGAGACAACTACAGGAATAATTTCGGTCGGCAGACCACCCCACATGTCGGTCACCTCGTGAGCCAGGTCCAGATATTTTGTTTGCTTGTCTGTTTCGGCTTTCACGAGGTTCTCGTCATACGGAATGGTAATGTCGACCAAAAATATCCTTGACTGTGCCCGGTCCATCAGCACAATATCAGGCTTATTCGCAAGAATAGTCCTGTCTGTGATGATGGCCCGGTCCTAATAGAGCCTGGCGCGATCATTTTCGAGCACGGCTTCCGGCAAGTACTTGTAATACGGCAATTTCCGATTCACGAGACCGTATTTCAGAGCGAGCTCCTGGTGAAGAATTCTGGCTACTAGGTTGTGCCTGTGCAAGTACTCAGAGTTAGAAAGCGCCGAACAACCGGAGATGACATGCCTAAGTGACTCACCGGGATGACGACAAGCTCGACAGATGTCCACGATGCCATCCATTAGGATGTATCTCCGATAGTTGTTGGTCTTAATAACCTGATCCTGTATTGCACAGACAAAACCCTCGGTTTCCCCGAAGAGATCACCAAAGCGTAGCCAGTAGAGGGAGGCTACTGTGTCTACGAAAGGCTCATGTAGAGCCTTGTAGAACCTCCCGTGGAGCTCCTTCTCCTTCCATACGGTCTCCCGGTCGGAAATTGTATGCACTGTCTGGTCTTGCCATTGCTCGTTGGCTAAGGATAGAGGGGTAAGTCCTTTATCACTAGAAATGACGTCCTTATAGAATGGATCATCCGATCTCGCCAGGAAGTAATTACGGAGGCTGCACACTTCGTGATTATGCATGGTGAGCGCGCTGAAGAAGCCACGCCCACCATGCTTTCGCCGCAAGTACAGCCTCATTACCGACGATCTCGGATGATGCATCCTGTGGGACGTCATGGTGGTGCGGACTTTTCTATCCAGGGCGTTAAGTTCAGTCTGAGTCCACCTGAGTATGCCAAAGGTATACATGAGGACAGGCATGACCCAGCCGTTATATGCGTGTGTCTTATTCACACCGGACAAAAGGCTATTTAGCACTTTGGTTAAGCGTGCATGAAACATGTCGTAAACTGGCTTTCATACCAGCCTCATCGATACCGATGTTCTGTGACATACCCAGGTATCGGTATGTTTCAGCCTCGGAAAGGGTCCTTAAGTTGACGGGCATAGATAAGTCTATGCCCTCAGAGTTAGCAACCCTTCCCCTTTCAACATGCAAGACCGCACACTTATCCGTCCCCAGCTCCATTCCAATAGAATTGCTAAATTCACAAGTGATGTTTAGCAATTCCATAAGATGAGAGCGACTGGAGGCAAATAACTTGAGGTCATCCATATAGAAAAGGTGGGTCACTTTTGTACCTCCTTCCCGAAGCTGAAATCCCCTCCCGGAGCCCTCCAGTAAAGTACTGAGAGGGTTCAAAGAGAGGCAGAACCAGTTTGGATTCAGACATTCGCCCTGGAATGTACCCCTTCTTATCCTTATGCGGCTTTCCGCAGCCGTCATCCGCTCGCCTAGAAGACAGAGGATCGGACTCCACTGCCCCATACACTGCCCGAGGAAGTTTCGAACTGTACAGTCAATCCTGTACAGCTCGAGGACCCTTTAGCCATGTATGGGGCACCGAGTCAAATGCCTTTCTGTAGTCTATCCAGGCGGCGAAGATCCGACGGTTGCGTTTCACCACTTTGCCAACGACCGCGTAAATTGAGGAGTGGTTCCTTGGTTCCACGACCACCGCCCCGGCATCCATTTTGAGCGCGTGACATCACCTGATTTAGCTCCTGGTGACGAGTAATTCTCGCGCTCAAAATGGATGTCAGTGTCTTATATATGGTGGGTAGACACGTGATGGAGCGGTATTTGCTCGGGTCTGTGGTATCCTGATCTTTAGGAACCAAATGAGTGATCCCAGTAGTGAAGAGGCTCGGGAGCGACTTCTGAGCGAGAGCCTCTTGAAACTGTCGGGCGAGCACAGCGTGACACACTACAAACCCCTTCAGCCAGTAATGATGCAGCCCATCGAGCCCCGGACTTTTCCAGTTCGGGGCCCTACGGACCGCCTCAGCCACGTCTTCAGGAGTTATGGTGACGGAGTCCATAGGCGTAACACTTGCACTCTGGCTCGCCACAACTTTCATCCAAGGGCCCTCGCTGTGGTTTACGGGCTCTGACCACAGGCCACGCCAAAATGCGACAGTGTCAGCCTGATCCGGTCCTGGGCCCGCTTCACATACCTCTGGTCGCTCCAATGATTTATAGAGCCTCTTCTGATCACTCTGGAAGAGACGATTCTGGTTGAACCGCCTTGAACTCTCGCTAAATCGTCGAATCCGCTTCCCCCAAGCAGCAATTTTTTGCTTCAGGTCATCTATGCGCTCCGTTAGTTTTTGCGTGATATCCGGCTGGAACAAACTGATATTTGTCCCAGCAAACGCCATCCTAACGGTGCGCATAATCCTCGGTCTATTATTACCCGACCTGAAGCTTGTAAGTCTGCCGATAAGGGCCCTTGCTGTTGCAATACGGTCCTCAATTCTTTTTCTCCAGGCTGGGATGGCGCCACTTTTTTGAGTAGCACGTCCAGCCACGGGAAGTTTGGCGCCAATAATACGGCATACTGCCAGTGCGGCGCCAAAAATAATTGAATCCGTCTCGCAAAGGTCCCGGCTGGCTTCCAAATAGGTCACCAGCATTGGGTTAAGAGCCCGCACGACAGCCCGATTTCGCTTGCTAAGGGGTATGCGGGGAAGTCGCGGTCGATTTTCGAGAGGCATGCTGCGCGTTTCCAGTATCGACTCTTCCAATATGCCCCTCATTTTCTCTAGTTCGTGGGAGACTATTCCATCATCGTCTGAATTAGCCACAAATGGAATGTTGACGGCAGCATCCACATATGCAGTTTGTTGCGCATCTAGTGGCGCCGCATTCCCAGCCGTAGCATTTCCATTCGATGAAGGAATAGCCTCACGTCGTAGTCGCTTGAGTTCGGCGTCACCAAATATGTTGGAGCGCAGGGTGTACCTAGTTAGGTACACCCTGCAACACCCTACAATTCGGTCTGCCAGGTTTTGCTCAGTGACGGATAGAGATGGCTCCAGCTCTGCAAAAAAGCGATGCATCCGAGCCCGATACGCCAAACATCCAGTGTCTTCCCCTTTTGCCCTAAAATACGCCCGCAGTGCGTTTTCATTCATTGATTTAGACCAACGCATGCGACGTGCTCCACCAGCGGCGGGTGCCGCTTGCTGAGTCCGAGAAGACCCAGCCGACACCAAGCCTTCTGGTGGGGTTATTATTATTATTATTATTATTTTAAGTTTGTTTTAAGGTTGGTGATGAAAAAACTAATGGCGAAAATTTTGGTGTTAAGGTCTTTATTACATGATAAGAATGTTGGGTAAGGAACATTCAAATCTATTAACTAAAGCAATTAACTACGCTATAATATTGATTAAAACTACCTTTACGGATTTTATTGCATTTAATTTTAACAGGTTTTTAACTCCTGACGTTTCGGGTACATTCCGGCAACCATGGACACGGGGGACTGACGAGGTGACGAGGTGAGAGGTGACTTACGTCCCGATGTCAATGTTAACCCGGAGTATCTTCAGCATTTTCATAATTGTTTATGGTCCGATCTATACCGCTTGCTATCCCACCTGACAAGTGTGGCAACTGTGTCAAAATACCCTTATGGTGCAGTATATGGTTGTAATAGTGGAATGGATAACAAAAAACATGTTTAATTTTAAAATGCCGGTCGATAAGTGGAAGAAAATATAAAAAGATGACCAGCCATCCTAAAGGGACGAACCCGGGTTGTTCGTAAACGTCGAAAATTAAAAACCAATTAAAATTAAACGCGATAAAATCCGTAAAAGTAGTTTTAATCAATGTGTAATATTCGCGTAAATATAAGAAATCATTACGCTATAATATCTTGCTTTCACAACAATTTTCTTTGACGTGCGTTTACGTTGCTATATCACTTTGTATGCATCAAAGAAAATATCTTTTTAAAATTCATGAGAAGAAATTGTCGAGTTTCACCCTAGTAGAGTGATATTAGAGTTTTTATCAACGCACCCGCGACAAGGGCCCACCCTTTCTGGGCACATTTAAATTACAGAATAATCCTTCGACATATTACAGTTGCCTTTTTTGCCAAAAGATTACCTAATATATGCTTTTATGAAGAATATTATATAAAACGAAAGTGATTTTCTCATGAATATAATACATCTTACTTTAGTACTTGTCATTTTGATAAATAATTTTCTTACACATACTACATGATTGGCTTAATTTTATCTGGGTTGGCCACGGTGCATTGACCGCTGTAGTTTATTTCGTAAGCAGTGATTTTTTCTTAGGTCTCAATGGTGATGGATGAATGTACATTAAATAGAGTTGCTACTTACCATCAAATTTATTGTTAGTGCCTTATTAAGATCGTAAAATATTAAAATAATCTAAGATTCAGCCAAGAACATGAATGACTCTATCCTGATAAAGACGAAAAGAGAGGGTTAAGAAAAATACATTTAAATGGTTTCTAACGGATTTTACGATTTTTATCATGGTTATTTAAAGGGGACAAATAAAGGGTAAATCAAAATTCTTTTAGCTATTCTCGTTTAGCCACCCCTGCGTACATCGAGAAAAAAACCTTCGTGAGATAACCTGCATCTAAAAATTATAAATATATTAAAGTCACATAAGTGCACTAAAATTCCTTCTTCTCCAAAACTTCTGTAGAGTAACATCTTCCTATATATATATATATATATATATATATATATATATATATATATATATATATATATATATATATATATATATATATATATATATATATATATATATTCTATAATATAATTGTATTAGAGGCGGACAGCACTCGTGACAATATATGTATAATAATTAACACGTCTAGTGAAATTAATCCCGAGAGATTTATGATAATTGACCACAACATTCTATCAAGCATTGAATTGTTAAAAACGAATACGGATAACGTAGCTATAAACCGCCATCTTTTAAACACTTTTTAAGTGATATATCATACATACATACGTACATTACAGGCTGTAAAATTTCACTGCTGAATGTAGCATTTTCATCCCTACTAGATGGTTTATATTAACCACCTTATAGCGACCACCACTTGTGAAGTATTTTTTGTTTGCATATCTAGCTCTAGTTATGTAAAAAAAACTGCAAAAACTGACAGATCAGGTTCGGTACATCATTTAATTAAAAGTATTTAATGATACCGAACTTGTACGACTACGACGTGAGGCTATTCCCTCATCAAATGAAAACTTTGAATTTAATACGGTTCCACAACATGCGGAGTGACAGACAGATGTGGTTTCCACCGTAAATCTTGTGAGATCGGGGATTTCAGAAAATGATGGAATGATTACTCTGAATAAATGCTGATCAGAGGTATACTGGGCTAGACGATTTTAGAAACGCGGGACTTTCCTTTTGAAAATCTTAAGCAAGAAAAATACAGCTGTTGTGAAGGCTCTGAATAAAATGATGGTAGCCTATTTAGAAACAAGACAGGACCTTTTCGATGCATCATCGTAACCAATATTTTACAGCCGGACCCACTACTAGATAAAGTAGTGCCATCTCTGCCTTGAGTATAATAATTGAGAACCGTATTTTAAGGGCAAAAACCCTCTCCGTTCGAGTAATATACTCAAGGCTGGCACTAAGATGGTGAAAACTTTACATAATATCGGTTTGGGGTTTGCTGGAGTAATATAAGTTTGTCCCATGGAGATGTTGGGCAGAAAATGACGGAGCGCATAAATGACTTAAAGCAGAGAGTTGATACTCGAAAGAAGCCAATTCGGCTATATGAAATTGTGTAGACGCGCCATTCTCTGTCACTAGTTAATTTTGGTCAGGTATAATCTGTTGTATCAAGAAAATGATCTTCCTTATAATATATGTTATATTTTCATTAATTCAAGTATTGTACTCTTGTACTGAATAAGAAATGTAATTAATTTTATTGTGATCCCCTTTTTGCTAAGTAGTCATATTACCTCAAGACGAAGAAGCATGTAATCACATATAATTTTTTTATCAACTCATAAAATTCCACGGTTAAACATAATCCTCTATCAACGAAGGCTTTTCCTTAAACGTCAAGCTTGGTAGGAGGATTGTGGATCTCAGTTTCAGTATACTGTTCTCCGTCACAGGTCTGAATGTTTATACCTGATATTAGCAAGATGTTTACGCGGTAATTTATAAGAAACCGTAAGATCTTTTTATTGATTTCATGACTGCATCTTACTAGATCTACGGGAGAAAAAGGGTTTGTGGATTCTCTTTTACTGACACCACACGACAATCAAGAAAAGAAGAAAATAAGAGTCGACTGTGGGAAATAACAAAAAGATATTAATCTACAAAAAGTGATTTTATAACCATCCTGATTACAATTCCAGTAAAAAAAATTACACAGACTATAAAGAAGCCCACTCGAATAATGAAGACGACGATTTTGGTACTTATTGATGAAATGACCTGTCAATCGTAGTGATTACGATGAGTCTTCTTTTTTGTAAGATAGACTCAGCAGTGGATTTTCTCAAATATAAATGTGAGTTTTTTGTGGGCTTTAACATTTTTTATAAAGCACATTCCATCTGGTTGTTCTAGCATAAGACTACTTAATTCTGAAAAATATTTTCTTAATCAATATATACACGCAAAAATCGCGATCGATTTCAATTGAGATTCAAAATTAACAAACACCAACGTCGCGTTGTTAAAGCAATAGTTCATTTACAGACAGAATATCTCTACATTTGATACATTAAGTTTCACCGTTCACCAGCAATAATTAGTTATTATGTTTTATATGTTTTTAAAGTATTAAACATTAACAGATTAAATAAATTTAAATTTTAAAATATGTTTGGTCACTTCAATAGATAGATAGGTACCCTTTTAAGAGACAATGTTAATGAAACTACTCTAGAACAAGTGTACAACAACACAAGCTTGCGGTTGGTTCAGATACTTTAATTAAGACAGAGGTCGCTCTTATACAGGTGAGTTTATTTAGGACAATGGCAGGGGTACGGATCAAGTTAACATGTTACGTGACGCAAAACTATTAGTAATGAATCTATATAATACATACGTGTACAGATAGCTCAGTGATCAGTAAAATAAACGAAACCATGTCAATATAATATCTTAATAAGCGAAAAGTACTTTACCATTTTGATCTCATGACTATCAAATTTTAATATTTATTTATTTATTCTTTATTGACACAAATTCAACTATTTATGTTTACAAAGGGTGGACTTGATGCCGTATGGCAGGGGTGGCGAACCTTTATGTATCAACGTGCCATTTTTCTGAAGAAAATGTTTAATTACGTAATAGGCGTGCCGTAAAATAATTTTGAATTTGTGGTTAGTGGGTAAATAATAGTACTAACTACTATTGACTCAATACTCTTTGTTTACCAAAAAATTAATAAAGAGTTTTCAGTTGAGAAATTTATTATTATACATTGAAAAAAAAAACATTTTGCAATATACTTATAATAATAAATGTTTCAGTTATACGCGTAATTCAAATTAAAGTACCATTAGTGTGACTACTATTGTTGCAGATTAGATGACAAGTTATATAGGCTGTTGTAAAATTCTATATAATACAAATGAACAATTACAGACAGTAATTACAGTTACACAGTTGTGTCAACGAAATTGACCATTATGCTATGCGTAAACGAACTATGCATTCTTTGGGGGAGGCGTGGACTTGTGAAGGGCTGTAATGATTATGATGATGAAACGAACGTCTAACGACGAAATGTCATTAGCAATAGTAGTCCACTATGTTATTAGGATCACTCGAGTTCGTTTGTAATATAATACTTTATAGCGTGTCATTGGTTTGCCATCCATGCCCTATGGCATTCTCTACCAGTCAATCCTTAGAATGATGGAATAAATAAAGATGTTGAGTGTAAACTATAAGATAAAATAGAAATGAATAAAAGTTGAAATATTTCTTCGAATAGTAAAACGATTTCAGGGAAAACAAACTGTAGAAACGTTAGTCGAAATTATATGTTTTAATATTTTAACTATATTTCATCGTGTTGATAGATTTACGGTGGAAACTGTAAAAGTTCCAAAAATAATAAGTAAATCTTAAATTAGTCAGAGAGATTTAATAAGTAATACAACCAACATTTTTGGGTTCTGAGGACAGCCCTGCTCCAAAAATCCAATTGACAGTTCGTGCCCTCAAAGTTTCGCAGTTACTTGGAAGAAAAGGCTTCCTGGTATTCTAAAAAAGCTTGGTGTACTCATTAGAGACAGACGGTATTTCATGTCGGCACACCGCTTGTACATTTACAAAGCGCATTATCAGACTCACATTGAGTACTTTTCATATCTTTAGGTCCGGGACCCCAGTAACAGGTACTCGACGGCAGTTAAACCCGTCGTTCGTAAATCGTACGCTGCCAACAAACTCTAAGTCCACATTATTTCGATGTTGTGAAGTTCACCACCGTGTTTTTACAAGGAATTATAGGCCACGCATATGACCACGTATTTTCAGCCCGCCAGGACTTGATTTGAATACGGCACCTACAATAAAATAGAATACTTACTTACATAAAGGCCACCAACGTACCCTGTAATTCTTCTGGTGTTGCAGATGTTTTCATCCTTATCCATAATAAACTATACCTAAATACTACTAATATTAAAAGTATCTTTTCTAAGCATATCACGTAGAGAAACTCAGAGCATAGCTCTCTTCATAGTTCGCTGAGCGATCTAGAGTTTTACTTTTACGGTCATCAGTGAGGGACCACTGTGAAAGGTTAGCGAAGTGTAGGGTAGCTTCCCATTCGATGGAGTGACGACCGTGTTTTATGACATGGATTTGTTCAGCCGTGGAGTTGTAAAGAACTGTAGTGTAATGATGATGATAACGATGGACCTTTAATCGTATTTGTTGGACACTCTTATTTTAAAATAATAATGTAAGTTGTGATTTGGGAACATAGTACAATCAAAACGTAAGAAGTGTTTTAATAAATGTTAACAAAGTAAAAGTGTTACTAAGCAGGATAGGATGGCAGTTTATTTGCTCCACGGTCGTTACGTTCCCCTTCAGAGAGACCAATCATTGTAGCAATTCATTTGTTTACCTCTAAGGGCAGGCTACGTGAAGGCGCTGAGATATTATGGGATGTACAATTTAGACTTTTATTTGTTGCATATTACATTAAGTTGCGTGTTAAGAATTAATTAAAGGCCTTAGGTACAGTTGAAAACGGTTTATCAAAACAATATCGGATATATATAATCAACAGGGGGGATGGGACTGTATCTCCTAAATACAGGTTACTCAGTAACCTAGCTAGGAGAGTCAGGTTTCTACCCATTTCAAATTATGAACTATGAATGTCAATAAAGAATTATTATTATTATAGTTGAACACCGCTTTTTAAAGCTAACTTAAACGATTTTGCTAACAATTTTAGTTACAACGAAAGATGATTGTGTTTCGCGTATGTTAAAGTAAGATAATTCATAACTCTATCGTTAATTTTGAAAAAAAAGAAGAAGATAAAAACATGTAAAAATGTGGGTTGAGAATTTAACAACAATTTATAAAATATTGTATGATATCAAAAAAATATTGTAGAAACTAATGATTAGGGGTTACAACGGGCGAGCGTAATACGCTATGGCATTCTCTACCACTTATCCACACGAAAAATGGTGTCAATAAAGATGTTGGCACGTGCCAGTGAGAAACCTTTATAAGCGAGAATGAGATTTCGCTCCCTTGAACTCTCGCTTATCCTGGTTTGACCGAATATATAAAATACAAGGGGACCGGTTAAGTCGACCTAGATCCTTTAGAGGGTTGTAGTTTGCATCACGTGCCGTGTAAGGACAATAATAACAAAAATACACACACACACACACACACACACACACACACACACACCTACACACACAATATATATATATATATATATATATATATATATATATATATATATATATATATATATATATATATATATATATATATATATATATATAGTCAAACCTGGGTGAGAACTGGATAAGTGAGAAAACTCTATAAGTGAGAGCAATAGCCAGGACCCGTCATTTTAAGCTCCCAAAACCTTTATTAGAAACAGAAACCTCTGTAAGAGAGAGTCGTTTTTCCCTCATGGACCTCCGTAAGTGAGACTGCTACTTATCTATAACTCTATAATCGACAGTCGAGCTTTATTTATTTATATTATTTAGGATATACATAAAAATATACATAAAAATACAGATATACATAAAAATACACACATACAGTAATAAATGACAAAACAAATTACAAATTTAACATCTGCTATTTTATGATTCATTCTTAACTTTCGTCGAACTTCCTACCATTGTTTTTGTATTGTTTTCTCATCAATATTGTACCTACTATATTTCATGGAACTAAATAACGTTGTTATTTTATCGCATTCTTTTCGAATGGACACGTGTCAGTTTATAGTTTATACTAAAAAGAAAAACATACAAAATACAGAAACAGAAACCCAAACGAAATTAACGGATTTTTTTAAGTTTAAATAAGTTCTAAATGAAATAAAATTACATAGTGCATGTTTTCTTGTTTTGTTTTCGTAAGCATCTTGATACCTACCTTTATAAAGTACTTACATATATGTCGAAATCTAATGAACGTAACATATGCACACTGTTAAAATACATATGTTCATAATATATGGTGTGCATATTGTTCACTAATTTTATCATACTACATATTTACTACATTCGTACTTGCTGTGACTTGTTATTGCTGTATAGCTCTATAAGAGAGAAACGCTACCCATGTACCTGCATTAGCGGGAAACTCGGGTTAGTGAGAAACCTCTATAAGCGAGAATGAGATTGCGCACCCTTGAACTCTCGCCTATCCTGGTTTGACTGTACATATAAAATATAGGGGGACAGGTTAAGTCGACCTAGATCTTTTAGAGGGTTGTAGTTTGCATCATTTCCGACTGTTTCGACTATGAAACATCAAGCCCCAAACTTAACCATTTTCAAGGTATTGTATATTTAAATTTTTTATTAAAATTAACAATTTTTTTCTATTGTACAAATTTTTTGCAATTTGTGCTTCTTGTTGCTTTATTATTTTAAGCACAGAAAATATACAAACACACTAACATCTGGCTCTCGGTGGCCGGGGTAACAAGCTATGTATTCATCATAAGCTCGTGCTGTATCCGCACGATTGATTGATGATCCGACAATTGCAGTATCTGTAACAAATCAAAATATCAGCATATTCCTTGTTCGTAAAGGTCGTCATCTTCAACGGCTAAATATCAGAAGCACAAATCAAAGTCCAGTTAGCGAACACAGTCATGAATCGAAAGAAACACGGTCCAGAAATAAAAACCAAGCTGAGTAGGAAATAGAAAGCAATGAGTATCGCAACTACCACGTACGAATCACGTAAGAACAGTTATAAATTAAACACCACAAAAACACCGAAATGGCTTTTGGAACACCCAAAACCGTTATTTTTTACTACTACCTGTGAGCCTTTCGTCCTAGTTTTTTTTAGAAATTCTTATGAATCTAAGACTCTTATACCTTGTTAAAAAGCTGAAGAAACGTAGATATTTTTAAGTATGTCTGCAATATACCTGCCACAGATTTTTAATAAATATTCCTCAAAGAAATAATAATTTGTACAATTTTTTTTTCTTTTTATCACTATCAATCATATACTACGACCCAGATTGTTTATTTACCTAAGACCTTAGTGCATACAATAATAAAGCAACTTATTTACTACACAAAAACTATGTGAAAAATAACATGATTCAAATTCAAAACAACAAAAAACATTCAAAACGGTTAAGTTTGGGGTGTGGTGATTCATAGTCGAAGCAGTCGGAAATAATGCAAACCATAACCATCTAAAGGATCTAGGTCGACTTACCCTGTAACCTGTATATAGAACGGGGAAGTCAATTAATTGTCGTTAACCTCTAAATAACGTTGCCGCACGAATCTCTTAAATAAAAGCGCTTTCGAATCTCCTTGACATTTAGGCGCCGCAAATTGTTGAGAAAATTTTGCGGTAAGTCCGAACAGCACATATCAGCGTGATTAAAAATGTGAAGAATAAGGGAATTAGCCACAATAAGCTTAGTTTCGAAGGGCAATAAATTTTTGAGACGACACAGGGAACGAAAGGCAGCAACAACTTGAAGGATTAAATCTACATGCAGGCCGAGGTTAACCATCTGTGGCGTCATTAATCTGAAAAATAAAAATAAACAATTAAAATTAATAATCTACAACTACACAATCTACATTACACAATTAAAATTAAAATAAAATACAAAAATAAATAAGTAATATAAAACTTACCTTGAAGTCGTGTCGAATCGTCGCAGAAATCGTCATCAAGTCGTTGAGTAGTAAAGACGCCCCGATAATGCATCGAACAAAAGATTGAAGACATAGAAGCGGCGCACCCACCACGCAGTTAGTAAGAATATATTACTGTGACGATAAGACGTATGACGCTTCCGCCCGGCTATTGTTTGTATTTGCTACTTGCTTTGAACTTTTCTTCCTTCTTGTGCTAATAACTTCCGTGCTACGCTTTGTGCTAAATTATAAACAGTATTTTATGTGTGAACTATTGTATTCGTGAACTATTGTATTCGTGAACTATAGCATTCGTGAACTATTGTATTCGTGAATTATTGTAGCTGTGAACTATAGCATAGGTGAACTATTTAATTGTGTGAACTGTTCTGCTTACAATAAAATTTTATAGAAAGTGATTGGTGAGTAATTTATTAAGAATCTCCCCACATCACTTCACTGGTGACCCCGCTTGGACTTTGTACTACGCGAACCTAAACGTAAGCAGAATCCAAAGTAATATTTTAATAATAATATTCAAAATAAGATGGCAGAGAAACAAGCTAATCCCTCCCAATCATTATCACGAGAAACACGTAACGAAGAAGGGTCATTTACACCATCCGATATATGTCGTGTCGGTGTCCGACTGCCACCGTTTTGGGCTGAAAAGCCCGCTGTGTGGTTCGCACAAGTAGAAGGGAATTTCGCACTATCCGGTATTAAAGAAGACGAAATAAAATATTATTATGTAATTGCACAATTAGACCATAGATATGCGGCAGAAGTCAAAGACATTATAGTTTCACCACCTCAAAAAGATAAATACGAGAAACTTAAAACAGAACTTATCAGAAGGCTCTCAGCATCTCGATAAAAAGAAGTGAAGCAATTGTTAATGCATGAGGAACTTGGAGATAGGCGTCCATCACAATTTTTACGATATTTGCAACATTTAGCGGGCCCTAACGTTCCACATAACTTTATCAGGACAATATGGACTAGTCGCCTCCCAAACAATTTGTAAACCGTAATTGCATCACAGCCTGACTCAACTTTGGAAGCACTGGCTGCCTTAGCCGATAAGGTGCACGAACTTGTTCCGACATCTCCACACGTAGCTTCGATGGATGTAGCACCAGGATCTTTACTTGACACAATATCAAAACAGATCGCGGAACTTACTCGTCAAGTGCAAGCATTATCCTTTCGAAATCAAAGAAAATCACGGTCACAAAATAGTGACAACAAACGAGACCGCAACCATAGTCACAGTCACAGTCACACTCGTAATCGGTCTCAGTCAAATTATAGAAGATTTTCATTTTGCTACTATCATTATTAATTCAGCAATAAGGCTAATAAGTGCGTTAAGCCTTGTGATTACCAACAGGGAAACGATCAGGGCAGTCGTTAGTGGCGACAAATGATTGCCTCAGTTCACCGGTCGCCTGTTTGTCACTGATCGCAGAACGAAGATGCAATTCTTAGTCGACACCGGAAGCGACCTTTGTGTCTTCCCGCGTACGGCACTTAAACAACGACAACCTCGAACATCTTACGAACTTTTTGCGGCAAATGGAACTCCCATACCCACCTAAGGCTATGCTCATCTCGAACTAAATCTGGGACTTCGACGAGATTTTTCATGGCGCTTTGTAGTAGCCGATGTAAACATAGCAATCATCGGAATTGATTTCTTGTCATTCTACCATATCGTTGTCGACTGTCGTAACCGTCGGTTAATAGATAACAGTACTTCGTTGCAAACACCTGCTGAGCCTGCTACAGCTAATGTGATAGCTTCAGTTAAGACGATGAGAGGACATTCAAAGTATGTTGAATTACTACGTGACTTTCCGGAGATAACCCGACCGTCAGGTGTACCGCAAGCTCCTAACCATAGTAGCGTCCTCCACTTCATTTGTACTAAGCCAGGACCACCTGTGTCTTGCAACCCAAGAAGATTATCAGCAGAAAATAGCGAAGCGAGAATTTGAGGCAATGATAAAGAGTGGAATAGCACGTCCATGTGAGAGCCCGTGGTCTTCTCCGCTCCATCTTGTACCAAAGAAAGATAACGGATGGCGGCCATGTGGCGATTACAGAATGTTGAACGCACAGACAATTCTAGACAAATATCCCATCAGGTACTTACAAGACTTTACCCATTACATATCGGGTTGTACAATTTTTTCTACGCTAGATTTGGTGAAAGCGTACAACCAGATACCAGTCAATCCAGATGATATTCCGAAGATAGCCATCACCACACCATTTGGTATGTTCGAATTTCCATATATGAATTATGGCTTAAAAAATGCGAGCCAAACCTTTCAAAGGTTTGTAGACGAAATAACACGTGGACTTGATTTTTGCTTCGCGTACCTGGATGATTTTCTAATATTTTCCCAGGATGAAGACAGCCATCCTGACCACCTTCGCCAAATCTTTGAAAAACTTCAGGAATTTGGTATGGTTATCAACAAGAGCAAATGTGAATTCGGTAAGAAATTCGAAGCGTTTCGTAGGGATGTTAAACTTTTATCGCCGATTTATCAAAGGAGCTGCCGAAATTCAGGCACCATTAAACTTTTTACTGACGGGGTCCGTAAAAGGATCACGTTCCATGGATATATCTGGAGAAGCCCTACATGCTTTTGAGCAGTGCAAAACTAGCCTCTGTCAAGAAGAATTCTTGGCACATCCAGATCTGAACGCAAGATTAGGTTTGGTAACCGACGCCTCAGATAAGGCAATCGGTGCCGCCTTGCAGCAAGTAAAGAATGGATCATGGCAGCCACTTGCATTCTTCTATAAGAAACTGAAACCAGCGCAACAGAAATACTCGCCATACGACAGGGAGCTTCTTGCTATATACGAGTCAGTGAAATACTTCAGACACATTCTTAAAGCAAGACATTTTACTGTTTTCACTGACCACAAACCAATCTGTTATGCATTTCACATCAGAAAGGATAAGTGCTCACCCCGCCAGTATCGTCATCTCGATTTCATATCTCAATTCAACACCGACATCCAACACATCTCCCGAAAATATAACATAGTAGCTGATACGCTTTCAATTGTTGAAGAATTAGCTCAGCCTGTTAGTCTAGTTACCTTAGCCAAAATGCAGGACGTGGATACTGAATTGAAAGAAATTCTGAAAGGTGAGACATCACTTCGATTGGTTAAGGTACCAATACCTGGCACAAAGACAGACATATATTGTGATGATGGAACTGGAAATCAAAGGCCTTACGTACCTCAAAACTTAAGGAAGCAAGTCTTTGAGAGTTTACATTCGCTGAGCCATCCTGGTCAAAGCCACAACAAAGATGAGACTGTCGTGAATGGTCAAGAACGTGTCACCCCTGCCAGCGTGCAAAGATAACACGTCATGTCGCCGCACCTTTAGGTACAAACAAATTACCACCTGCCAGATTCCAATACGTCCATATAGACATCATTGGACCTTTACCTGTATCAGATGGATATCGCTATTGTCTTACAGCAGTTGATAGATTTACCAGATGACCTGAGGCAATACCCTTATCAGATATGACTGCTGAAACTATTGCAAAAGCAGTTCTTAATGGCTGAATCTCGCGTTTTGGGCGTCCTGCTGAAATAATCACAGACCGAGGACGACAATTCGAATGTTCCTTATTTAAACATCTATCCAATCTAATCGGATTTCAGCATAAGCGAGCTACATCTTACCACCCAGCTTGCAACGGTTTGGTAGAAAGGATGCACAGACAGCTTAAATTGTATTGTATGCCTGTATGCTTGTATGCCACAATAATCAACAATGGACAGAATAATTGCCATTAGTACTATTAGGTATGAGAAATACATTAAAAGAAGACCTTCAAGCATCACCCGCTGAGTTACTTTATGGTGAATCACTTAGGTTACCAGGAGAATTTCTGCATTCTAACAACAGCAAAAGAAGCACAGACATAACGAATTTCTCATCACGCTTAAGGCTGATACTTACTTACTTACTTACTTATCGTCACGCACAATCCCTAACGGGGTAGCCAGAGAGAACAGATCGCCAAGTGTCACGATCCTTACATACCTCTTTCGCTTCTTTCAGGTTCATTAACTTCTTCATACATGCACGTCTAGGTATCCGAGTACTCTTGACCCTCCCCTCTTCGAGCAATTTGCTCACATGGTCTTCGAAAGTTAGTCTCGGTCTATGAACAAAATTCGCCCATCACCTGGAACACGTCACGGTAGTAAAAAAGTATTTATCTTTAAAGACTTACCAAACGCGACTCACGTTTATGTCAGGGATGACTCTGTGAAAGGTTCACTGCAACCAGCGTACACCGGTCCCTTCAAAGGGCTAGAAAGAGGAGATAAGATTTACAAATTACTAGTGAAAGGCAAAGAACAAACTGTCTCCATAGATAGAATAAAACCTGCCTATACACCCTCTGACGCTTCTGCATGTTGAACACCACCTGCAAACAAAAAAGAAGAGTATGAGAGAAATTGTACACGCTCAGGACACAGAGTTAAATTACCTGATTATTATCGCCCATCATAGATGGTCTCTGGGGGGGAGTAATGTGGCGTCATTAATCTGAAAAATAAAAATGAACAATTAAAATTAATAATCTACAACTATACAATCTACATTACACAATTAAAATTAAAATAAAATACAAAAATAAATAAGTGATATAAAACTTACCTTGAAGTCGTGTCGTATCGTCGCAGAAATCGTCATCATCGCCGCTTCTATGTCTTCAATCTTCAAAAAATTGAAGACATAGAAGCGGCGCACCCGCCACGCAGTTAGTAAGAATATATTACTGTGACGATAAGACGTATGACGCTTCCGCCCGGCTATTGTTTGTATTTGCTACTTGCTTTGAACTTTTTCTTCCTTCTTGTGCTAATAACTTCCGTGCTACGCTTTGTGCTAAATTATAAATAGTATTTTATATGTGAACTATTGTATTCGCGAACTATAGTATTCGTGAACTATTGTATACTATGTGAACTATAGCATAGGTGAACTATTTAATTGTGTGAATTGTTCTGCTTACAATAAAATTTTATAGA
Organism: Parnassius smintheus behrii; assembly: GCA_036936625.1. Lineage (NCBI taxonomy): Eukaryota > Metazoa > Arthropoda > Insecta > Lepidoptera > Papilionidae > Parnassius > Parnassius smintheus. Next base: position 28,351,242 of record JAUPFT010000017.1, read on the forward strand.
AAGTGATTGGTGAGTAATTTATTAAGAATCCCCCCACATCACTTCACATCGATTAATTGAAAGGGATCGATATCCCATTGTTAACCACAGGTTCAAGGTTTCTTAATTTTAGCCTGCATTCTTGAACTATCTACAATCATCGCTTTGCATTTCAACAGATTTACCGAGATACCATGTCTGTACAATCAAACTCAAATAACATCAAGATCATCGTTCAGCAATCTTATGACGTTATAGGTGCCATAGATACTAGATTGTACGTGTAGTTAAGATCATCTGCAAACACATGGCGCAAACACTTGATGACAGAAGATATGGAATTAATAAATAAAGAAAACATTATAGGAGAAAGTATGCCACCTTGTGACACACCAGGTTCAATGTCAGCCCAGCCAGGGAACTGTTTTTCAAGGCGGACTGACTCCCGGTGGCCGCAAAGATACGATAAGATCTACTCCAAGGATGAGGATGAAAATCTGAGATGAGTCAGAATGGAGAGAAGGATGTCGTGATCAACAGTGCTGAAAGCATTTTTGTAAAGTCAACAAGCACCAGCACTGATACTTTCTGTTCATTCATCTCTCTTCTCATGTCATAAGTGACCTTAATTAGAGCAGTCATTGTGCTGGGACCAGACCAAAACTCTGACTGAAAAATATTCAATAGGTTATATTCTTTTATGAAAGCATAGATTTGCTTATATAAACGTTTCAAGAATTTTGGACAGGAATGGAGATTAGAGATTGGTCGATAGTAATACTATTTTAAGCAAAAGAAAAGAAAATCAATACACATAGTATTATAAGACCATCAAGTGAACCTTCTTCAGTATGCACTGATTTAATCTTAAAACTAAATAAAAACTAGACTTAATATTTGACTCTACTTTCCGTCTCTGGTAGGGTATTTTATTGTACAATGATTACCGAAAACTGTGTAAATACGAGTAGTTTGTTAGAAAATTAATAAAAGACATTGTTATTATTACTATCCGAACTGATAAATTGAAAATAAGCAAAACCATTGTCAAAAATGTTAAATCATTGTTTATTTTTCGTCACGCTTCAAAGTATAAAATGTATAAAATATAAAAATCAAAAAAGATTTAAAACTTATTTGAAATTATTTTATAATACACGAATAAAAAATTTTTTAACATGAAACGGTAGATAGTCAACTTTAGTACTGGTTAACTTTCAAAATTAAAAACTTCTCTAACGTCGCGAACGGCGGTACGGTGTATTGTATATATAATACACGTCAGACTGTAATTGTGTGAGCTGAGGTTGCAATTCCTCTCGACTCAGGGAGACTCTTCTCTAACGCTTCATTATCATCATTACTACAGCAGACTTGTGAGTTCTTCACATAGAACATAGACAGCTTCCAAGGAATGCCACAAAGCACGATCCTGAGCCACCTGCAGCCATAGACTTTTCATAAATCTTACCAGGTTGTCACTCCATCCAGTGGGGAACTACCATACACTATGCTTACTGGTACGAGGTTGCCACTCGAGAACACTTCTTCACCATCGTTTGTTGACTCATTGAGGTATATCGCCGGCCCATTGTCACTTTAGGTTATAAAATCCAAAAAAACAACTAAGATTCTATATGATGCAATGGAGCCAATCAAAATATGATATATTTTTTATTTTCAAAATATTAAACTATTTTTGTTTATTTTAAATAAGTTAAATAAATGATGATGACATCAAAGACGTACATTTAACGCATTAAGATATTTCAAGTGAATAAACACTTTATTGGAAAACATCATTGGTGATCATCATTGATACTAGACTTTGTATTTTTAGAGGTGGTACTTAGTGGAATAGCTGAAATGGCTTAATATATATAGCTTACACACTGCAATTTTATTTCACAAGGTGATTTAAGATTATTTTACTAATTTAGGCGACATATTGTTTGTTCAAAATCCCATCTAGAGTTTAATGTGGAGAACATAATTATAGCTTTTGATAAGAAAATTAATTTCCTGAAAGCCCTTTTGTAACAACAGCGTTCCTGTAACGTCAAAGGTCTTTAATTAAATTGTAATCTAAAATAAAGCTTTTATAATCATTGGATACAAAGTATCGACTAAAAAATTGTTTTGATCATATTTCATATATGAAATAATAGACCTGTTATTGTAAAAAAACTTCTTTCATTTGCATGCTGCTTTTATGCGAAACCAATAATATTTAGAGAACGAGATATAATGTTCGCATAATTATTATAAATATTCGCATAATTATTAGAATGGAACACTTGGTCTTCTCAACGTAAGAACTCTGTGCCATTAACGTACTCGTATACAAGTTGTACTTTAATTTGTTTTATTCAAATTAACAGTGACGGTTATTTCATCTCGCACGTAATATATTTCTATATTAAATCAATTTTTTCACCTTAGGTTTGTAGTTTCGGTTTGAAGGTTTGATAATAGTTAAAATACGTTTTGGTTTATGCGACAACAGATTCACTTTATCTTTAACCTTTGCTATAAAATTCAATCTTAAAATGTCATATTGTAATTTACACATAAAAAAACTAATACAGGGTTTAAGCTTTCTTATGAATTGAACTTTTGTATTGTTATTAATTTACGGATAAAATAATATAAATTTACAAAACGATTCCAATAGCTTACATAAATTTCCAAAGCATTCTGTGTAAGCTATGCGATCTTTAATATTTTCGATTACCTTTGTCGTGGAAGAAAATAAACATGAATACACAGTGTGAAATTTTCCATTGAAAATCTGTATTTATTTATATGATAAACAGAACATTTTTCTGCTTAACGGGGTCTCCGGCATGATCAATTTCCCAAAGGAATGGTAAAATCGAAGAAAACGAGCAATACGGTGAACTCTCGCAGTTCACCTGAATTTATATGGGTTTTTCTCATCTATGGCGAGACAGTATACGAGGTCCTTTTTTGGATACAACTGAATACTATATTGGAATATCAAGCACTTGAAGATTTATTTCACATAATGAAAATATTTTTTTTAATTCCGCCACATGCAAGCTATTGCCACTTCAATTGTTATTATAATTAAAAGTTCAAAGTACGTGACGAAACATTTTTGTCGTCAGTTCTCCGCGTCAGTCTTTATAAATCATTTGCTGAGCATAGAAATAAAATAGTTATCTGTGACCCAAAGATGTTTTAAAACATCAATGCTGTGACCGTATTGCAAGTGAGAGGAAGTAAAACATGCTTTAAATGATAACGTAAACCAGCGCAGACTGCAACAATTCGGTAAGTAATGAAAATTTTAAGCCAAGCTGATTTTAAAGCTGTTGTTATATTGCTCATTTAAAGCCCTATTTTAATATTTAGACTTCAATATTTTATTTAGTCTTCAATATAAGTTATGACGTTTATTTTAAAAAATGCATGCAATTAATTGACATTTCTTTGACTGCTTAATGCCGTCATAAAGTGTGCCAAATGAAGTGAGGTCAATATCTAGTTATTTGAAAAAATATTGTCTTTTTAATTTTGAACGAAATTCTATCCGCACAGTCTACAGTGGCCTAAGTTTTGTCAAATATACTAAGAGAGATATTTTCTCTTTGTAATTTTATTTTTTTTTATTAATTACTTCTTTTTCTAAATATTAATACTTATTTATTTATTTCTACTACTTCGAATCCATTTTTGTCACTATAATGTAAAACTTGCTTCGAAGTAAATATCTCGTATATATGAATATGATCTAAAAATGGTCTCAAATTAAGAATTTTGTGATATTCTTCGATCAGGTAAAATATTTATTTAATATACATCAAGTGTTCTTCGTTTATTGGTATGAAAGAATGAAATTAGCGGCTACACAGTAATTAAGTGGCAACTCAGATAGCAAATTGCTTAACCGTTGCGTAATTGCAGAACTAATACTAAGTTTTATATTTACTATCTCATTATTTATTACACAGTTTAAAAACATTACTGTAACAAAACGCGTAGTAATATGAAAATACGAGTATTCTTAATACGAACCGTAACAGTGGTGGCGGCGTAACAAATGCCTCACCCAATTTCGTCCTGTGGGTGACGAAAGAGGCGGCCGCAAGAAAAGCCAGAACAAGCTTGTGGTTTTTCGATGAAGATATAATATTTACAAACTAGCGACATGACAGACTAGCTACAGGAAGCAGCGTCAAAGGTTTGAATAACTGATCCCGGGATCGCCAATTCGCTTGCCAGACTCGGCAATATTAGTAAATGAGATAAGGAGTTGTTCGGTAGTGGACTATTGCGAGTTAGTGGTTGTAACGACTAATGTGACGTGAAGCTTCTTAGATTTTTTATAATATTTCAATAGTAATAAATGTGTGTACTATATATATTTAAACTTTATTGTACACCACAAAACACAAAAATAAAAATAAACAGATTGCAGAAAGAAAAATGCGATCCCTTCCGGAGAACGTAAAGGCTAAGGAAATATTTAATTTTATTAGAAAAAACTTAATTAATATTGTAAAGACGAGTGTATTTAATAATTTTACATGCCAATGCAAATTATATATCAATATATTAATATGCAAATAATATAAATACAAAATAAATAAATGTTAATTACTATCTATAACATTAAATAGGCAAAGGCATAATAATAAAGTTGTTTAAGCTATTACATGTATCCACCTATCAATTTATTTTAATTACTAACCCACGATTTCGTCTGCGTTGAACTTAAAAAAGAAATCTGCAGATCAATAATAGTAGTGTTTGGGCAAGTATGTTCAATAATTGAATAACCATTTAAAACTCAGTTTTATGCTTTAATCTGGAAATAAAGCTACGTTATCAAAAGAATGTTAAAATATTTAAACGTCTAATATGCTTTTTTATTTTTTTAAATCAAATGAGGTACATTCCGATTATTAAACTTATTATATTTTAGGTAATCTGATTACGTTTGTTTATTGACTTGTTTAGATTATAGAGTTTTATTTAATTAGGTTTTGTTGAACCGGTGTTAATTTGTTTTTAATTGATTTACAAAATAAGACATAAAAATTAGCTTTTGATTTTATTTGCTTCGATTAAATTTTAATTTCAAAAAACATGATGGAACTTATTGTATTTGATTGGATTTGGTAATAATATAACTCTTAAGAATATTTATTCTATTTTTTTATTATATAGGTCTCTTTTAGTTAACTGTTGACACTCTGATATTTTTATGTAACTTAATTCATTATGTGTTTAATGTAATGGATCGTTATAATCTATATATAATAATGAATTAAATTAATCTTTGGACAAAACGGTTTTTTACCTTTTTATTTCCCAATTGTTATCACGAAGACGCCCCTCTAGCTATGTTTCTCTGACGCCTCTTACGACACTAACTGTGACGATATGGGACGGAGGATATTCTTGCATCACCATTCATTTATTTAATCATTAAGTACTTTTGGTTTCATGATTATGATCTGAGGTAGATAAATAAATAACACATTATTATACGCAAATAAAAAAAAAACATTGTAATGATGGAGAAGAACGGTCCACTATTAACAGACTCCGAGTGTTTTTAAGGTGGAGAAATGAAACTACTGTTTATGTAAAGCCGATTGGAGTATGAATATGGAATGGAATATATTTCCGTTAACCTTACCTATATTTATGTGGCTAGCTGCGGTGTTGGTTTACCAATGGTAACAATTTTTATTTTCTCTAGCCAATTATAAGTCTTACATTATGACCAATGAAAATTCATCAAAATATACAACTATTATGTACATTTCGTTTCCCGGCGTGAGACTCGTGTTATGTTCACGAAGCTACGTCGCTGGACCGGGCTATAAAAGTCATGCAGATCGGTGCGCGGGCGAAGTCGGTGAGCGGCGGCGGCGTGGAACACAGCTTCGGAACAGCAAGAAGATCCGAGCTGCGGCGTTGAAGAAACGGCTCACAATTGGTCGACGGATACGTGACGATAACGGAGTGTGAAGACAATGTGGCGCTGAATGATATTTGCGGCTGCTTCTTGTTTCTTTATAAGAACGTCAAATCATCTATATGCAGTCCGCAGTATCTCAGTAGCCGGGGATAGTTAGGAAATAAATGTTTTTTATCTTCGCCTTCCGCGTTATGGTAGCAGCAGAGTATATATTATTTATTCCCGTTTAGTGTTGATTAGTCTGGCTGCTACATCACTCTCCCCCTAGCGAAAGCGTACCGGAGGCTTGACGACTCGCCCGTGTCTCGTAGTTTTTAAAATAGGTTTCAACTGGGTTGATGTAGATGATGGATTTTCAAGCTTCCTCGCTGGTGGTTTTGATGATGATGATGAATCCTCTGAAGTATCCTCGTTAATAATATAGGCAGGCTTTATTCGGTCGATCGATATAATCGTAGATTTCCTTCCGGGTATTTGTAGTTTAAAAGTCTTGCTATTTATCTCTAATACTTTATACGGTCCATCGTAGGTAGGTTGAAATTGTTTTTTCACTGCGTCGTTTCTTACAAAAACTTGCTTGAATTTTTTCAAATCTTGGTGAATGAATACTGATTTATTATTTCTGTGTGATTGTATTTCGGTGCATTTCGACGATAAGGCTTTGTTGATTGATTCTCGAAGTTGAGTTACGAAATCGTAATCCATTTCTTGTTTGTTTGACGCTGCTGAACTGAAAAAGTCACACGGCAGTCTTATGCTGCAGCCGTAGGTTAGCTGAGCGGCGCTAAGACTAGTGTCTGCACGCGGTGTTGCTCGTACTCTGAGTAGCACTGTAAGTAGTTCATCGATCCACTTTGTATGTTGAGATAAACGAGTTTTGAGTGCGGTCTTCAATGTACGATGCCATCGTTCGATTATTCCGTTTGACTGAGGATGGTATGCTGTTGTACGTGTCTTCCGTAGTCCCATAGTTTGAAGAAGTTTGAGGAATAGATTGCTTTCGAAATTTCTTCCTTGATCCATTGTGATGATTTTAGGTGATCCAAAACGAGTAATCGAATTTTTTTCGCGACGGATTCGGCTGAAGTATCATCGGTAGGTATTGCTTCTGGCCATCTGTTATTCTGTCGATCATTGTTATGAGGTAACGATGTCCTTGCGGTGAAGTAGGTTAATGGTCCAACGATGTCAACGTGCAGGTGGTCGAATCTCTCCGTGGGTGGAAATGTAGCTAGGCTACTTGATGAATGCCTTTGTACTTTGCATTTTTGGCATTGAATGCATTGCTTCGCCCAGTTGCCAATATCCACTTGCATTGAAGGCCAAAAGAATTTTTCAGTGATGAGTTTTCTTGTTGTTCTAACACCTGGATGACTGATGTTGTGCAGTGTATTGAAGACTTCGCGACGACATTCTTCTGGTAGGTATGGTCGTATGGTTGTCGTTGAGGCTTCACAGTATATAGGTAGATGCTTCATTGGCATTGTAACTTGCTTGATGGACAAATTACCTTGCCTCGATAGATGTTTTACGTTGTCACTATCTCTGTCCTGTGCTGCGGCGATCTTATGATAGTCGATTGATGTAGGGCACGTTACGCTGTCAATTGGTACGCGACTGAGTGCGTCGGCGACTATGTTGTCCTTTCCACTGATGTGACGTATGTCGGTCGTGAATTCACTTATGAAAATAAATTGTCTTGCTCTTCGTGGTGTTTCCAATAGTGATGGTTTCTTTGGAAGTACATATGTTAATGGCTTGTGGTCGGTAAAAACGATCAGGTTTCGATCCTCGAACGTTTTTCTGAAGTGCTTGATAGCCATGTAAATAGCGAGTAGCTCTCGGTCGAATGTATTGTAGTTACGTTGAGTATCGGAGAACTTCTTCGAAAAATAGCCAAGTGGTTGCCATTTCCCATTACTGTATTGTTGGAGAACGGCTCCTGCTGAGAGATCGGATGCGTCGCAAGGGTTGCTTAATGTGATGGGTGAGCGAGTAATGCTGCATTTTGGATCGCAACTTTACAAGCTTCAAATGCCTTCGTGGCTTCATGGTTCCATTCGATTGACGTTTTATCTTTTTTCTTCGTGTTGTAAAGGTAGGCGTGAAGTGATGCTTGGATTTCAGCGGCTTTGGGTATGTGTTCTCTGTAAAAATTTATCATCCCAAGAAAACGCCTTAGCTCTTCGAAAGTTTTAGGTTTCGCATAATCGATGATTGCTCTGACTTTTTCGGCAGGCGGTTTGATTCCTTCCTTGCCGACGGTGAAACCAAGAAATTGAACTTCTTGCTGTCCAAATACGCATTTCGAATGGTTGATTGTGATTCCGTTGTCTTCTTATTGCTGTAGCACGGTGCGTAGATGGGTTTCGTGCGTTTCTTTATCAGAGCTTGCAACAAGGAGATCATCAATAAATGCGAAAACGAAATCCAGTCCATGAAGTACTTCGTGTATGAATCTTTGGAAAGTTTGACCTCCGTTCTTTAATCCCGGAATCATTCTTGGGAATTCGAATAATCCCATTGGGGTTATTATTGCTGTCTTCTCTATGTCTTCATCGCGTACACTTATTTGTTGGTAAGCTCGGTTGAGATCGATGGTGGAGAATATAGTCTTGTCTGACAGTTGATGAGTGAAATCCCTGACTCGCGGCATTGGGTAGCGGTCAGGAGTGGTAATAGAATTCAGTCTTCTGTAATCTCCACAAACTCGTAATTCTCCGTTCTTCTTCGGTACAATGTGAAGTGGTGATGACCAAGGGCTTTTGTTTGGACGGCATATTCCTTGATCAATCATGTTTTCGAATTCCTTTCGAACTTGCTCGTATAGGTGTGGTACGATTGGACGTACGCAGCAATGAAGTGGTGATCCATTGGTTTCGATGAAATGCTCAACGTCGTTCTTCAGTGTTTATTTCATTGAAGTTATTCTTGTGATACCAGGGTATTCTTCGAGGATCTTGTGATACCGTTGTTGAACATCTATGATTCTTATTGTGGGCAGATTGGTTGTTTGGACAAAAGACTGAGATGCAAGATTGGTTTTCCCGTCGATGATTCTTCTATTTTCGATGTCGACATCAACTGGTGATGTTGAAGAAAATCAGCACCGATGATTGGTTTGCTGACTTTAGCGACGATATATCTCCATTTGAATGGTCGGCGTAGGTTTAAATCAAGTTCCATTGTTTTTTCTCCATACGTAGGAATCACCGTATTGTTTGCTGCATAGAGTTGAAAATCCAGTGGCTTTAACTTCTGTCCTTGCTTCGGCGGTAACACTAAGATATTTGCACCGGTGTCGATAAGGAAAGTAAGCTTGCTTTTTTATCGGTGACGAAAAGACGGTAGGACTTTGCTGTTACGCTGGATCCCATCGCATTGAGCGTATTAGTTAGTTCGAGCGCCTTTGTATTTTCATTTTTGAATGTACACGATGTCGTGCATTTTCTTGCCTCGAACCCGAAACGTCGGTGATAGTAGCAGTAAGGAGGTCTTGATGTTGAGCTTATTCGACTACTACTTGCAGAGTGGTTGCGACGAAAAAGTGATCTTCGGTATTGCTGATTGCGCTCGTTGTACTGTTGCTGGTAAAAGTTGTGATGCTGGGAAGCTTTGAGCGCAGCGACTTCGTGTGATAACTTCCGAATTTCTTCGACAATTGATGTATATGTGTTCGCCTCTTGCTCCATAATGACGGCTTGATTACACTGATTTTATATATACTGAAGTCTTCCTTCTCGGTGTTCGTACTACTACACTGTAATGATGGTACGTCGCAGGGTGTTCCTTCTTGGTGCTCGTACCGGGAACTTCCTCCTCGGTGTTCACCACGGGTTTCCTACGCGGATCACGTCGGGGTCACCACTGTAATAGTGGAGAAGAATGGTCCACACTATTAAAAGGCTCCGAGTGGTTTTAAGGTGGAGAAATGAAACTACTGTTTATGTAAAGCCGATTGGAGTATGAATATGGAATGGAATGGAATATATTTCCATTAACCTTGCCTTTATTTATATGGCTAGCTGCGGTGTTGGTTTACCAATGGTAACAATTTTTATTTTCCCTAGCCAATTATAAGTCTTACATTATGACCAATGAAAATTCATCAAAATATACAACTATTATGTGCGTTTCGTTTCCCGGCGTGAGACTCGTGTTATGTTCATGAAGCTACGTCGCTGAACCGGGCTATAAAAGTCATGCAGATCGGTGCGCGGGCGAAGTCGGTGAGCGGCGGCGGCGTGGAACACAGCTCCGGGACAGCAAGAAGATCCGAGCTGCGGCGTTGAAGAAACGGCTCACAATTGGTCGACGGATACGTGACGATAACGGTGTGTGAAGACAATGTGGCGCTGAATGACATTTGCGGCTGCTTCTTGTTTCTTTATAAGAACGTCAAATCATCTATATGCAGTCCGCAGTATCTCTGTTTTTGTATATATGGTATGTATATAATGTGTAGCTATAATGTGTTATAAAAATATTTATAAATATGTATATGTATAAATATGTATGTGTATAAATATGTATATATGTGTATGATTATGTATGTATATATGTATATATGTATATATGTATATATATATATATATATATATATATATATATATATATATATATATATATATATATATATATATATATATATGTGTGTGTGTGTTATGCATGATTTTTTATCTACTATTTATGCACACTTCTATATTTTTGTATGTAAAAAATCTCCTTCACCACTTTCATCACTTTGCCCGGAAGAGATCGCTGTTTAGCGATAAGGCCACCTAATTGTACATAATCTATAGTTTGTTGTTCTTTTTGTGTGTTGTTCTTTGTGTGTTTGTGTGTGCAATAAAGAGTATTTATTATTTATTATTATTATCTCAGTAGCCGGGGATAGTTAGGAAATTTTTTAATTTAAATTTTTTATCTTCGCCTTCCGCGTTATGGTAGCAGCAGAGTACATATTATTTATTCCCGTTTAGGGTTGATTGGTCTGGCTGCTACAACATAAATATGAAGGGGAAAAAAATTGAGGTACAATGGGCGGTTTTACCACTAAGAACGATCTCTTCAAGATAACGTTTGCAAGAAAACTATTAAGACATGTGTGTACATGGATATATATATATATATATATATATATATATATATATATATATATATATATATATATACATAAAAAATCCAAATATATATAACTATTACACATAACATAAATGTGCAATAAGTATAAACGAATAGTGTAAGTATATAATAGTATACAAACGAAATAGACGGAATCAAAGATAAAAAAGTAATCAGGTACAAGAGTCTTAAAAACCGGCAGAGTTCGAACCCGTATTGCTGATAATGGCAAGTCATTTCATAATTGGACAACTTTGTTTTAAACAATCCGTTCAAAATTTGCTATTGTGAGCTGGCATTTTTAATACAAAATTTTGAGATGATCCCACATGTCTCAAATGTGAGTCATGGAGGAATTCAAACTGATTTGTTGGGTAAGAAGGATAGAAAGGTCTAAAAAATAATTTAAGAAGCGGGAGAATATGCGTATTCCTTCGAAGGCGAATTGGTGACCACTTGAACCTGTTACGAAAATCCGAAATATGTTTATATTTATTTACGCAAACCGAATATGAATCCCATGTAAGAATTTTCAAGTCCCTCAAGTTTATCAAGTTGCATTTCAGTGGGATAAATATATCTGTATAATCAAGGTTTGGGTGCAGAAGACTTGGTACGAGTGCATTTTTAGTGACAGTAGCTGAAAAGTTACGCAATCTTCTAAAAGAATAAGGTAAATATATAGTAAGTAATAGATAATTTATTATTACACACATTATTATCTACAAAGATCTCGGTTATAGAAAACTAGTTTACTCAGTGCAATTAATTTTAAAGAGAAAAGAAAAAAAATAAGTGCTGACAGCCACTAAGTAATGAAGCGGCAATAATCATAAAAAATTGTGTTACCGCTGCGAAATTGAAGAAGCGACAAGATACATTTTACTAAGTCTTCTTTATATATCGCGTAAGAAGTTCCTGTTGGGTAGCTTCAAATTTTTACTAAAGCACGCCCTTGGAAGCTTTATATCTTATGGTGAAATATCAACAAATAAGTAGATTATTTCTTGTATTGACGCAAACACTACGTAATACTTCGAACTTAACTAGTTATTTGATGGGTTTTATCGCGTTTAATCTAGTTATTTTAAGGTAGCGCTCTCTTTGTACCACATATGGTCCCAGGGAATTGAGATGTTCAATTCAGCTAATAGCAAGCGTTGACTATTTTTGGTCTGATGTACGCACAAATAATTATAATAATTTGAATCTTGCAATGGCAGACGTGAAATTTAATTTTAATAATTACATATACTAAGATTCCAAAAATATAACTGCAACTAACTATCTTCCCCACCGAAATAAGAATGTATTTTTTTTAAATCAGTAGCCCCATGAATCATCCTTGGTGGCAATTGAGGTTGTTTTGATATCATATTATTTTATTTTAGAACTAGAGTAACATAGCCCAACCACAGATTACTCTGTGAGCCCAACTGATAAATAAGCTGAAGTGACAATAGAATAGAATAAAATACATTTTTTATTTTTACCACTTGTTTGCGAAAACTCTCTGTGCTGGGAAGAATCAGGAAGTCTGCAGTTTGTGATTATATCCTAGGTGGCCCTAACATCATTACACCAGATTTGACAGATCACAAATCCTTGCGAAAGACCATCGATTCTTACCAAGGATGATACGTGAGGCTATTGAAAACATCCTAATTTCAATAGAGAAGGAGGCTGGGAGTACCACCAGCTTGAGACCCTGTTATTAATAGAATTAAAACTAAGCCCAAGCATACCACAGCAAGACTTCAAGACACGGTTGTGTAGTTCATTCTGCGTCTTTGAGTATTCTGCGTAAATTGGAACATAAATAACAATTAAAAACTTGAGGTACTCCAGGTTAACAATGACATCGAGACGTCAGTCATCTCAGCCTCCCGTGATCATGAGTGCTGGAAAGCACCCGAAACGTAGGGAATTAAAAATAATTTAAATTATACGCGATAAAGTCCGTAAAAATAGTTTCAAACTTTAATAATTACATTTACCTTATGTTTTCAGCATTCGTCGCAGTTCATTAAATATCTGCAAATAAATTGTCAGGTGCTAATAAAATGTAATTAAAGATTTGAGGAGCTGAATTAAAATTTCGTTGGGTTTGGACCAATCACCACATTTTCCTTAACTGATTAAGATATCAACAAATGCGCTGAATCCGTAACGAAAAAATAGCTCTTGATCTTACATCAGTGTTTTGTTCTTCTACATCAGCATTTTAGTAGATGGTTGGACTTTTTTCCCACCTGAGAGTTCGTCTGGGTATGAACGAAATTTTAACAAATTTTAGTCTTGAAGTTGCATTGCATGGCAAGTACTGCTGTATTCCGGTCTGAAGGTATAAAGAACCAGTATAATTACAAGCTGTGAGGTATTCGGTCTTAGATGACAACGTATCTGTAATCTTCTCTCCTTGAAGTTCATTGTAGGTGTCTATGTGTGTGTCACTTACTGTAGGCTGTGAGATTGTTTGTCATTTCAGTTTTTTGTAAAAGTTCATTGCTTGACATAATATTATGAAGGTGCTTTTCTAATGATAGGTATTTACGGTGATCATAAACTTTGCTGCCAGTTAGCTAACAGTCAACTAGCTACCATCCGCATGAAGCGGAATTTCTCCAAATAAAAATATTTCTCCATCAAGCAATACAACCGCAGATTATTTTTTTAAAACTATAAACATGTCCTCTCTCACCAACTACGTTCCAAATAAAGTTTTTCCTTCGTGCCGCCACCGTACTGTTTTCTCCGTTACTTTTGACACTTATTTAACCATACAAAAGGAATTACGCGTACCTTGTTACTGCATAACGAGGCACGTGTACCGTGTGATGGAACAGTACACCGACTGATTGGATAGGTGAGGTGAAATTCTTATATTTCAAAAATAACGATTAGAATGGTATTTATAACATAGCCACGTTCGTAGCTGGGGCAAGGAAGGTAGTAAAAAAATTGTCTATTGAAATAAAACTTAATACTAAATATAAATGCATATTTAAAGTCACTTTATAAGTCGTAATGTTCCAAGTAGTTATCCAACATTCCAACGTGACAGTCCTTTTTGTAACTGGGATAACGGTCAAGGTCGTGTCAGTTCCACGGTTTCAGACGCAGATATAACTGTTGATGATTTCCCTATATTCCTTAAATTTTTGTCGTGCAAAGATAGAAATTTTAACACAGAAGTGAATCAGCACAATGAGACTCTAATCAAGTATCCGGCGTCCCACACGACATTGATTTAAAACTAAAACATTCATACTGAATGATATTTGACGGCCATATTTTTGAATTTTGTTGTATTTCTATATGTGGACGTCAGATTATCGGTAAAGTTTAATACCGCACGATATTTGACGTCCATATAACCATGAATATATTTATATTTTAATTCCTTGTGTATAAGACACACAATAATGATCATTGCTTTAATGACATTTTTCGCCATTGTTTTATTCGTATTTTAGTGTAGGGAGGCCATGCGGTGTAAAATAGTCACTTTGGTGTTTTATAAAAAGTTGCGATCTAGAAATGATAAAACGCTTAGAAGCTTAGAAAACGTGTGTGAAAAATTAAATAGTATTTCAACTAACTGCAAAACCAGACATAATATCATAATTTAACAAAAATAGCCTTTCACAAAAATGAATCTAGTTAAGTAGAGAGTAATTTCGTACAGATTAGGTACAATAGTCGCACTCATCCTTAATATGCAGTGAGAGCACCAAAACTCAACGCGAAAAAATAAAATATATTTTTTGCTGAATTATGTCAGCAACAATATGCCACGGTCTATTGTAGAAATTAACAACCTATTGGCAGTTAATGCAGTAAAACCTTATATTAAGAGTTTACTGCATTAACTTAAAAATGAGTTTCTTCGCCAGACCATATTAGGTTATTAGTCGGAGATTATTAGCCACAATATAATAAAACAAACTTCTATGAAACCTGTCAATATCTACAATTGAGTCCATCTTCCTGTAGTCAATCAGAAGGTAACATATACTCAAACAGAATTAAGCGTTGCTTACGAAATACCTAACAAGAGTTCTTTTAGGCAGATTAGTACCAAATGTAAAATGTTAAAATATAGTGTAGCATGAAATAAACCGATAAGCCGACGTCCGCATCTTCATTTATAAAAATATTACTAAATTCAAAAATACGGTATCAAATATCATTGAGTATGAAAGTTTTAGGATATTAGAACGTCCATATTATGTGTAGGTAAATGTAAGGCTAAGAAAACAAGTTTTAAAGTAAAATTACTAGTACCAAGCGCAGTATAAACCATATAATAATGTCCTGCAGACCGAATTACTGTCATGGCGGCCTGCCTCAACGGAGACTAGCCATCGGCTCAGGACAGGATTATAGTGTCCAAGTGTATGCGCAAGCACAGGGGCACTCTCTATTCCCTCACTCTCATAATCCGATGAGACGGTAAGCCGACACGACCTTAGAGAGATCAGGCTTAGGACCAACGGCTTTACGTGCTTTCCGAGGCACGGGGGTGATACATCGCCAACTTCCTGACTCCGGGCAGCTATTGAGAATTTCTTGACAGAAAAACTCAATAATTGATTTTTTGGCCTGACCCGGGATTCAAACCCAGGACCTCACAATCAGCAGTTTTTCTGTCAAGAAATTCTCAATAGCAGCCTGGAGTCAGGACGTATATAGGCTGTAACTTTACTTTTATAATCCGTTGTGTCAAGAAAATGATCTTTCTTATACCCACAAATTTATGACATTTACCAAATCATGTGTCAGCTTTGCTTAAGAATTTTTTTATTATATATAAATTATATATAAATATATTTACAGATATACTTTAAATTAAATCTAACCCATAAATTTATAAACATTATTTCTAATACTAAAAACCTTAAAAATATATATTATAATAACTAAATTAAATTATTAAAAAAGAGGTCCTTTAGGCAAGGTTCCGAAGATACTGGCAGCGTTTCCCCGTTGAATAGCTAGACTAATTCTTTGTCCGAGGTAACTGCCAGCTCTTCGGTCTCCTGTGACGTCGATTAACCTTTTTGCTATTTCCTTAAAAAGGCTTATAGCGCTAGGACCCCACGGACCAAGGGTCTCGACACCGAAAGGGACAAAAATATATTCGGAGCCTAGACCCCTGTATTTGCAAACTTTAGCCTTTTCTGCCGCTTCACAAGCCGCACCAGCTCTGTTGTTGGTTCCACGTAGATGGGAAGGGGCCAGCGTGTCTGAACAGGTTGCATCCCATACCAGCACCCGGCCCATCCTCCATGGAATCAAACTCATACCGTCCGGTCTCTTGCCATCGTCTCTTGCAATACCAGACGGCTCAAGTAGACTTGGCACGTTGACGGTGGCAAGAGACCGGCGTATGATATCGTTAAGTGCTGCATGTCTCGAGAAGCGACCTGCACTTTTTTGGCATGATAGCCCGTGATATCCTAGCTTGTCGACGTCACTGCCACACGGACATTTATGAGGAGCGCAGACCGGAACCCCAAGCCGTAGACAGGTTGCGATTCGGAGCGTGTCAGGCTCAAGAAATGTTCCTGTATTTGACGAAGGATACGCGTGAAGCCAGTAGCCGGCCTCATGCGTACCCACGGCCAAAAGCCTAGCACGCGCCGAACCTGTACTAAAGCTCAAAAGATTGTCATAAGTCAATTTGCAGTTTATGTCGTCCCAGCTCCTCTGTGAATTTAGAGGAAATTGAAAATTTTGACCAGGGCATGTAATTAAGAAAGCGTTTCTAGCTTCTTCCAGGCCAGCAATCTCAAAGTTTGAAGGGGATGCCCTTAAAATTTTACTTATGAGATTTGCTGAACTGTGGACAGAAGATAGGAAGGCTGGTAAAGAGACACTGGAAATTTTGCGAATTCCTAAACCACCATAACGGATGGGTAGGGATGCTTGGGTCCAAGATTGTTCGTTCATGTGTATATTAAGAATCGATTCTAAACTTATTTTGATTAAGTTGTCCACTTGTGTCAAAAGGTCTGGGTGATTCCAAAAGGAGCAGCAACGGAGCACATACGTAAATTTCGGGACAAAAAGGCAAGATTTTAAAATGCAAAGTGCATAATGTGGACTAATTTCAAGGAGACGGTCAGCAGAATTTTGAAATTTAGCAATTGAATTATTAATATATTCAGAAATAGATTCGTTAAAAATTGGAGAACCTAAAAGGTAAAGGGAATTACTGTTAACTATTTTAATATTTGGTGCCAAAGTATTAAATTTGTGTTTTACGTCATTTAAATTTAAGTTGCAGTTATTTATAAAAAGTTCGCATTTGCTAAAGTTAAGCTCCAAACCAATGGCTTCAAATTTATTTTTGATTGAAAAAAGGTCAGAAAATACAGTTTCCATATCACCTCCTAAGGTTCCGTCATCCAGATACCAAATATTGAATTTAGAATTTAAACTTTTGATTATGGGATTTATAGCCAAACTAAAAATTGCTGGTCCAAGGGGATCACCTTGTTGACAACCTACTTCCGAGGATAATTCATTAGATCGATATAACAATTTTGTTGGGTCAGCGTAACTGAGAAGAAGATAATTGTATATTTCGGGTATATGTTGATTTATTTCAGTCAGTAGGGTCCCCCTATTTACCGAATTGAAAGCATTTTTGACATCAATTTTGAGCAACACGTCAGGATGTCCATATGTTAGGAAAGAACGTAGGGCATGGACGGCTGCCTCACACCCTCCTTTTACACCGAAGCCTAACTGTACGGGTTCAAATTCCGAATTTAATTTCTGTAAAATATGTCGAACAGCAATTTTGGAGGCCAGGCGTCGTAGTGTTGATCCAACAGCAATTGGTCTCACCCCTCCGTCCTTTTTGGTGAGAGCAATGAGGTTCGCGCCGAAAAGAATTGGAACAATTTCTGGATTGACATTACCGGAATACATAAAGTTAATTAATTTAGTGATTGAATTTACAAGTTGCTCACCCGCATCACCCACAGAATGCGATGTTAAGTCTTTCAAATGTTGCGGTGAGATTCCATCCAAACCTGCAGCCGAACCTGGTTTAAAAGATAAAATGGCATCCGTTACATCTTTGTTTTGAATTTGAAGGCATGCTTGCCCTACTGTTGGTCGGTCGAAAAAATATGGGTTTACTGGAGCTAGAGGATGTTTTGACCGTAAGGCCTGAAGGGTGTCAGGGGTATCTGGTGAAAGTACCTCGTTTGAGAACAAAAGGCGAGCGGCACCTTTGAGATCTCCGTCACAGATTTTGTTTTCGATTAGTTTGTTGCGATTACGAGGGGCATCATGTTTGATTAGAGGTGCGGGAGAAGGTGAGGAGCTGACAGTACAGTTATTTTTAATCTTTTGTGTCAAGGATAAATTTGGTTTATCAGTTTTTGTTATATGTAGTGTGCTGTATGAAAATAAAAATAGGTTCTGCCAGTCTTGAGTACAATTGCTTATGTAACATTTCTGGATTAATTGTGACAAATGTGTAGCAACGGTTATTCGAGCTCCTCGAGGGATTCTTTTAACTGTCTGTATACTATTTTTCAAATGGCTAAGATATGTGTGGAAAGGAGTTGGAAAGTTGGCTGCAAAAGTAGGCGTATTTGGAATAAAAGGGTGTATGTCTAAAGGTGAACTGTTTTGGCTAATACATTTCCTGTGTGTTTTTGTAGTGTGTATGTTGAGGCCTTTTAAAGATTTGAATGACTTGTTGCACTGTGTACATATAAGTGTTGCGTTTGCCGTGTCATCACTAGATTGGGTTACGGACTGCATTCACAACAGTTAAATACAATAACAAAAAAGAATAACTTAAAACAAATTAAAAAAAACACAATAAAGTAACTTAACAATTACACTGAAGATATAAAAAAGTCAAAGTCAAAATATGAAGGCTGCTTGTCTTGGTAACAAGACGCATGCGTCGTTACGTAGGTGCGTCACAGGACGGTTCTGCAATTGGAAGCTGCAGTGTAAGAGATCCACGAACGTATGGCGTCGCTAGAACAAACGATGGCGGCCTTAGCAAACGTGTCTTGAAGTTATCATACGCGGACTAGAACTTTTCAAATACTGAACAGGTACTGTAGTGGGAACAAAAACAAAATCCCCATGCGCAAATATGAAAAATATCCCGACAAACTCTTATGTGGCTTTGCGGTACGATAGCTCTTCATCAGTCAATCAAATATATAGTATTTCAGAAATCCTTTGTTGCGAATTATTTTGTTACATTTGGCATATTATGTCACAATCATGAAAAATTTTTATGTCTCGTAGTTAATTTCAGATATTATATAAACCACTGTTATACTATTTAAATCTATGACAACAATAAAAATTTCCTTTGTGCACTAAAATTTTACAATTAAAATGTATAGTTATTTTTATTAAAATATTTAGACAAAATAAACATAGTTGACACCTGTCTATTTTCTTTTTCCAATCTTATACTATATGTTATATTATCATTTATTTAAGAGTTGTACTCTTGTACTGTAAAATAAATGTAATTAATTTTGTTTTGATCCCCTTTTTTCTAAGTAGTCAAATTACCTCAAGACGAACAAGCATTTAATCACATATTAAGTTTTTATCAGCTCATAAAATTCCACGTTTAAACATGAGCCTTTATCAATGAAGGCTTTTCCTTAAATATCAAGCTTGGTAGGCGGATTGTGGATTTCAGTTTCAGAATTCTTTTCTCCTTCACAGGTCTAAATGTTTATATCTGGCGTTATCAAGATGTTTACGCCGTCATTTATAAAAAAAAAAAAACTATAACATATTTATGATTGTTTTCGTAGTCGTCTCTTACAAGAGCAACGGGAGAAAAAGCGTTTCTGGGTTCTCTTTAATTGACACACGAAAATCAAGAGAATCAGAGTCGACTGTGTGAAATAACAAAAAAATATTAATCTAAGAAAGGTGTTTTTATATATATCCTGATTACAATTCCAGTTAATAAATCAGGCAGACTATAAAGAAGCCCACTCGTATAATGAAGACGTCGATCTTGGTACCTATTGATGGAATGACCTGCCAAGCGAGATTATTACGATGGATCTTCTGTTTTGTAAGATAGACTCAGTGGATTTTCTCATTTGATTTTTATAAAGTTGTAAATTTACTACGAAAGTGTACACATTCCATCCGGTTTTCTAACATGAGACTTCCTCATTCTGAAAAATATATTCTCAATCTATAAGCAATTTAAGCTTACCACGAGTGATTAAGGGGAATATTGGTAATGTTTATAGCATTGTTAATATTATTTTAAAAAAATCAATAAATAAGTAGAACTTCGCAATCGATTCCAAATGAGATTCAAAATTGGTCAAAGCAATAGTTAAAATCAAGGAAATTATATCTCTTCATTTAAAACATTAAGGTTCATCGTTCATCAGCAATAAATCTTTATTATGTTTTACATCTTTTTAAGTGCCGGATATTAGCCTATTAAATAAGTTTAAATTTGAAAATATATTTGGTCACTTCAATAGATAGATAGGTACCCTTTTGATAGACGATGTTAATGAAGCTACTCTTGAACAAGTGTACAACAACACGCGCTGGCGGTTGTTTGTTGTTTCAGATACTTTAATTAAGACAGAGGTCGCTCTTATACAGGTGAGTTTATTTAGGACAATGGCAGGGGCACGGATCAAGTAAACGTGTTACGTGACGCAAAATTATTTGTAATGAATCTATATAATACATACGTGTACAGATAGCTCAGTGATCAGCAAAATAAACAAACCACTTGTCAATATAATGTCTTAATAAGCGAAAAGTATTTCATCATTTAGATTTTATAATTAACACATTTGAATATATATATGTATATATATATATATATATATATATATATATATATATATATATTATATAAAAGAAATGAATAAAAGTTAAAATGTTTCTTCGAATAGTAAAATTGTTTCAGGGAGAAAAACGGTCGAAAGGTAAGTCGAAATTATATATTTTAATAACATTTTATCGTATTAATAGACTTAAAGTGGAAACTCTAAAAGTTCCAAAAATAATAGGTAAATTTTAAATCAATCTGAGAGAATTAATAAGTAATTCAACTAACATTTTTGTGTTCTGAGGACAACCCTGCGACAGAAATTGTAATCCCCAATTGATAGTTCATGTACGTAAATTTTCGCAGTCATTGAAAGCAAACACTTTCAGGTCTTCTAAAAAAGCTTGATGTACTCATATGAAACAGACGGTATTTTATGCCGACCCGCTGCTTGCACATTTACAAAGCGCATCATCAGACTCACGTGGAGTACTATTCACATCTCAGGGTTCGGGACCCCAGTGCCGTCGGCAATTAAACCCGTCGTTCGTAAATCGTACGCTGCCAACAAACTCTAAATCCATATCATTTCGATGTTCTGAAGTTCATCGTTTATAAGGAATTTTATGCCACGTATATCTACATTATGGAACATCATCATCAGTATTTTTAGCCCGCCTAGACTTAGAAACTGGCACCATCTATAAATAATAAACTACTTACTTACCCAAAAGCCAGAAACGTACCTGTTATTCCTTTGGTGTTGCAGATGTTTGTATCGTTTTCTATAAAAAAAACTATACCTAAATAATAATAATAATAAATCAAAATGTCCCCCCGTGACCACGGGTGTTGTACAGCACCCGAAACGTCGGGATAATAAAAATAAATTTTTATTCAATAATAAATGTCTCATTTCTAGGCTTATCACGTAGAAAAATTTAGAGCATAGCCCTCTTCATAGTTCGCTGAGCGACCTTGAGTTTTTCTTTTACGGGCATCAGTCAAGGACCACCGTAAAAAGTTAGCGAAGTGTAGTGTGGCTCCCCATTAGATGGAATGACGACCGTACTTTGTGGTATAGATTTTTCAGCCGTGGACTTGTAAAGAACTGTAGTGTAACGATGATGATAACGATGAACCTTTGTTTGACACACTTATTTTTTAAAAAAATATTGTAAGTCGTGTTTTAGGAACATAATACAATCAAACTGCAAGAAGTGTTTTAATAAATGTTAACAAAGTAAAATTGCTATTAAGCCGGATAGGACGGCAGTTTACTTCCTCCACGGTCGTTACGTTCCCCTTCAGAGAGACCAATCTTTGTAGCAATTCATTTGTTAACCTCTAAGGAGCAGGCTACGTGAAGGCGCTAAGATATTATAGGATATACAATTTTTTTTAAATGTTGCATATTACGTTAAGTTGTGTGTTGAGAATTAATTAAGGGCCTTAGCTACAGATGAAAGTGGTTTATCAAAATAATGTCGGATATAGTTGAACGCCGTTTTTTAAAGCTAACTTAAACCATTTTGCTAACAATTTTAATTCCACTAAAAGATGTTTGTGTTTCGCGTGAGTTAAAGTAAGATAATTTCACACTAAAGTTAATTTTAAAAAAAAGGAAAAAGAGAACAACACGTAAAAATGTAAATAAAATATTGTATGATACAAAGAAAATAGTGGAAACTAATTATTAGGGGTTACAAAGGCCCCTTTTCAATCTCCAATCGGTCGAATTCGACCGCGCCGCTACTCCGTCAAAATTCAAGCGGTCAGATTCGACCGCGCACAACCACAGCACTTTAAACCATTAAAACTTATATTTAGAGACTTTTATCTATAAAGAAGTTTGGCATCATAGAATTAATATGAAATTTTCTATACTCCATTGCAATAAAAAAAGTTATACTATAGATATTTATTTATAATCTACTGTCATTTCGTACGCCATTTTCTCGTAAATGAGTGTTTTAGTATAGTGTTTTGTTATAAAATTGTAATGAAAGTTTTTGTGTGAATATAGTTTATCTTTTTACGTAAATAATTTCGAGTAATATATATATATATATATATATATATATATATATATATATATTTCGAGTAATATATATATATATATATATATATATATATATATATATATATATATATATATATATATTATAACTTTGTCAAGTTTACAACATTATCCAGTAACAAAAGTATGCATAATCTTGAACCTTTTTTTTATTTACTCTTTCCTACGCAACTTAACAAGAGTAATAAATTTTATATATATATTGAAATAATTGTGATGTAATAGTGGTGATATGAAGTCCACTATTAGCAGACTCCGAGTGGTTTAGAGGTGGAGAATTGAAACTATTTTATGTGCAGACCAATGTACTATGGAGTATGGAATAAATTTTTACGTCAACCCTGCCTATATTTGTATGTCCGGCTACGTCGTTAGTTTACCAATATTAACAATTTTTATTTGCCTAGCCAATTACAATTCTTACATTATGACCAAAAGTATGCATAATCTGTAACGTTTTTTTATTTACTCTTTCCAACGCAACTTAATACGAGTAATAGATTTTATATATATATATATATATATATATATATATATATATATATATATATATATATATATATATATATATATATATATATATATATATATATATATATATATATATTGAAATAATTGTGATGTAATAGTGGTGATATGAGATCCACTATTAGCAGACTCCGAGTGGTTTAGAGGTGGAGAATTGAAACTATTTTATGTGCAGACCAATGGACTATGGAGTATGGAATAAATTTTTACGTCAACCTACGTCGTTAGTTTACCAATATTAACAATTTTTATTTGCCTAGTCAATTACAATTCTTATATTATGACCAATAAAGATTAATTAAAATACAACTATTACGTGTGTCGCCAGCGTGAGTCTCGTGTATATCTTCTCATAGCTAAGTCGCTGGACTGGGCTATAAAAGTTGTGCAGGCCGCTTCAACCTTAGTTACTTTCCCACTACGTGGAAAGAGGCAACTGTGATTGGTATTCCCAAGCCAGGCAAGCCTCTCAACTTTTCCTCCAGTCATCGCCCCATTAGTCTCCTCAAGGCAATGGGCAAGCTCTTCGAAAGAGTCATCCAAACTCGTATGAGGCGCTATCTGTTTCCCACAGACGGTGACCCTCTTATCATTCCCCATCAATTCGGTTTCCGAGCGCAGCACTCATGTTCCCAACAAGTTCACCGTATTGTGGAATATATCCTCAGCGATTTTTATACTCGTTGTCATAAGACCATCGCGGTCTTTTTAGACATAGCTAAAGCCTTCGATAGAGTCTGGCATACAGGCCTTATCTACAAGCTGTACAAAATAGGTCTCCCCGATCGTCTAGTACGTCTCGTGGCCTCTTACTGAAGGCATCGTACCTGTCGTTTTAGACATGAAGGCACGTTATTTTCACAGCGCCCTATCAAAGCTGGTGTCCCTCAGGGCTCAGTACTTGCTCCTCTGCTGTACATCCTGTTCACCAACGACATTCCCATCCCGTCGAAAGGTGTTCAGCTCTCCCTCTTCGCAGACGACACTGCTATCTACTGCAAAGGTATCTCACTACCTTTCATACGGAACAAGATTCAAAAGTCAGTTGACGACCTAGGAGCTTGGTTCAAAAAATGGCGCATCGATGTGAACCCGGAGAAGAGTTCCGCCGTTCACTTCGATTATAAACGACGCCGTCAAAAACACTCCACCAATACGTATGCTAGGGACCCCTGTCCCCTGGCATACGACTGCCAAATATTTAGGTGTCACTCTAGACACAAGGCTGTCTTTCAGGCTCCACGTCAAAAGAGTAACCCATCACGCACGTTTTTACCTGAGTAGGCTCAATAGTATGTTGGGACGACACAATAAAATGTCCCTTAGAAACAAGCGTACCCTTTATAAGGTCTGTATACGACCAGGCATGTCCTACACGGGCCCCGTTTTTGCCCACGCCAACCCTAAAATTATTAATGGACTCCAAATAGTTCAAAACCTTTTCTGTCGTCGAGCTGCAAACGCACCTTGGTACGTCCGTAATGCCAATCTTCATCGGGACCTAGAGCTCCCCACAATTCAACAATTTATCAAAAAACTCTCTGAGAGCTTCTTCAAAGCCTCAAAGTCGCATTCAAACCATTTAATTCGTGAGGCAGCTACTTATGCAGCCCCACCCCCTCTCACTATCGAGTCCGCAGGCCGAGAAACTCTTACACGGACCCGCCTAATAAACTATCAAATGACCTGAACTGCATCCTGGCGGCTCAGGCCAACTCTATTTAATTTAAATTATTTATTCATAATTAATTTGCCTTCGTAGGCACTCCCTCAGCGGCTCGTAGCCGCCTGTGCCCTCTTTTCCCAAAAGAGGGTCGCTCACGATAAGGCACAATAAAGCTTAATCAGCCAGTTGCCTGTCCCTAAAGGCCGTTTTTAGAGGGTATCACTTAGGTTCCCCGGTAGGATGTGAGTCCCTCATAACCACGATAGACCGGCTATCGTGGTATGCGTAATGCATTTTCCGCCTCCCTACGTATAGGGTAGTCCTTTAATTGCTTCGGGCGCAAAAAAAAGCGCGCGCGCGTAGTCGACGAGGGGCGGCGACGTGGGACACAGCTCCGGAACAGCAAGAAGAAGCGAGCTGCGGCGTTGAAGAAACGGCTTCAAAATGGTCGACGGATACATGACGATAGCGGCGTGTGAAGACCATGTGGCGCTGAATGATATTTGCGGCTGTTTCTTGTTTCTTTATTAGAACGTTAAATATATACGTCAAATTATCTCGCACCGATATGCAGCCTGCAGTATATCAGTAGCCGGGGATATTTAGAAAATAAATGTTTTCTTCGCCTTCTGTGTTATGGTAACAGCAGGGTGTAATATATTATTTAGGGTTGATTAGCCTGGCTGATACATCACTCTCCCTCTAGCAAAAGCGTACCGGAGGCTTGACGACTCGCCCTTGTCTCATAATTTTTAAAATAGCCTTCATCTGGGTTGATGTAGATGATGGATTTTCAAGCTTCCTCGCTGGTGGTTGTGATGATGATGATGATGAATCCTCTGAAGTATCCTCGTTAATAATATAGGCAGGCTTTAATCGGTCGATCGATATAAATGTAGATTTCCTTCCGGGTATTTGTAATTTAAAATTCTTGCTATTTCGCTCTAATACTTTATACGGTCCATCGTAGGTAGGTTGAAATTGTTTTTTCACTGCGTCGTTTCTTGCAAAAACTTGCTTGCATGTTTTCAAATCTTGATTAATGAATACTGATTTATTTTTTCCGTGTGATGATGTGCATTTCGACGATAAGGCTTTTTTGATGGATTCTCGAAGTTGAGTTACAAAATCGTAATTCTTTTCGTTAAGTATGGAATATGGAATATATTTTTATGTCAACCCTGACTATATTTATATGTCCGGCTACCTCATTAGTTTACCAATAATAATAATTTTTATTTGCCTAGCCAATTACAATTCTTACATTATAACCAATAAAGATCAAAATACAACTATTATGTGTGTTCCATATGCCGGCGTGAGACTCGTGTATATCTTCTCGTAGCTACGTCGCTGGACTGGGCTATAAAAGTTGTGCAGGCCGGGGCGCGCGCGTAGTCGGTGATATTTTATTCTACAATGTTTACTGAAAACTGTATAAATGGTTCGTTAGAAAATTAAGAAACGGCATTGTTATTATTGCTATACGAACTGATGAATTATAATTTAAGCAAAAAATAATTTGTCATAAAAAGTATTAAATCGTTGTTTGTTCTTAACCACGCGTCAAAATATAAAATTTAAAAATCAGAAAAGATTATAATAGTATATTAAAACTTATTTGAAATTATTTTATAACAAATAAAAAAAAGTTAAAAACATGAAATGGTAGATAATTAACTGAAGTACTGGTTAGTTTTCTAAACTAAAAACATGTCTCCAACAGCGCGAACAGCGGTACGGTGCGTTATACATATACACGTCGGACTCGAAGCGTGTGAGCTGAGGTTGCAATTCCTTCAGCTACGGAACTCAGAGAGACTCTTCTCTAACGCTTCATTGTGATCATTACTACAGCGAGCTACCAAATCCGCTGCTGAACGTAGACCACCCCCAAAAATGCCACAAAGCACGATCTTGAGCCACTTGCAGCCGCATATCTTACTAGGTCGTCACTCCATCTACTGGGGAGCCACCTTACACTTTGCTTACCAGTACGAGGTTGCTACTCGAGAACTTTTCTTCGCGGTCGGTTGTTGTTTCTTCGAGCAATATCGCCGGCCCTTTGCCACTTTTGGTTACTAATTAAAATATGCAAAAGCAAATAAGATTCTATATGATGTGATAGAGCCAAGAAAAATAAGACATATTTTTTAATTCCAAAATATTAAACTGTTTTCATTAATTTCGTGTTTCATGACTGATGGAAAAATCTCCAGCGTTTGACTGTTAGCGAAAAAAGTCAGCTGCTATAGCATTCTTGGTAGGGCTTCTTTTCAATGGTAGGCTCAATACATATTATACTTTAACGTATATTTATAATGTACCTAGATAATGAAGTAAAATTAAAAAAAAATATTATAAATTAGTTAAATACGTGATGATTATGATGTTGATGTCTAAAACCTATTTAACACTTTAAGATATTTCAAGTGGATAACAACTATGTTGGGAAAACATCACTGGTGATCATCATTGATTCTAGGTCTTGTACTCGTATTGTAAGATGTGATATTGTGTGGAATAGCTAAATAGCTTAATTTACCACTAAGCACTGCTATAAGCTATTTTATAAGGTTATTGTACTAATTTTGGTGCTATTGTTTGTTTAAAATCCGATTTAGAGTTCAATGTGGAGGACATAATTATAGCTTTTGATAAGAAAGTTAATTTCCTGTAAGCCCTTTTGTAACGACAGCGTTCCTTTAAAGTCAAAGTTCTTTAATCAAATTATAATATAAAATAAAACTTTTATAATCAATGGATACAAAGTATTAACTAAAAAATGTTTTGATCATATTTTATGTATGAAAAAATAGAGCTGTTGTCGTAGATTTGTACTTCTCTTATTTGCGCTGCTTTTATGAGAAACCAATGATATTTGAACTAATATAATATTCGCAAATTTAGAATGAAACACCTGAACTTTATCTTTTTCCTCGTATACAGGTTGTACTTTAATTTGTTTTAAGACAAATTAAAAACAGTGACAATTATTTCATCTCGAACGTAATTTTTGTTTTTTTACTATTTTTATAATTTATATATTTAATCAATTTTTTCACCTTAGGTTTGCAGTTTCGGTTTGAGGGTTTGATTGCAGTTACAATACGTTTTAATTTATGGGACAATAGATTTATTTTATCTTTAACCTTTGCTATAAAATTCAATCTTACAATATCATATTGTAATTTACACATAAAAAACTAGCTTTCTTATGAATAGAAGTTTTATGTATTGTTAATAATTTACGAATAAAATAATATAAATTTACAAAACGATTCCAAAAGCTTACATAAATTTTCAACTCATTCTGTGTGAGCTATGCGATCTATAATATTTTCGATTACCTTCGTAGTGGAAGAAAATAAACTTGAAAACACAGTCTGAAATTTTCCATAGAAAATCTGTATTTGTTTATATGATAAACAGAACATTATTCTGCTTAACGGGCATGACCAATTTCCCAAAGGAATGGTTAAATCGAAGAAAACGAGCAATACGGTGAACTACGTGCACCTGAATTTATATGGGACTTCCTCATCTTTGAAGAGGTCATTTTTTAGATAAAACACTGAATACTATATTGGAACAAGCATTTGAAGATTTATTTCGCATATTGAACATATTTTTTTTTAATTTCGCTACACACACGCTATTGTTGTAATTAATCGTTCAAAGTACGTGACGTAACATCTTTGTCGTCATTTCCCTCCCGTCAGTCTTCACAAATCCCTTGCTGAACCCAGGAATAAAATAGTTAGCTGTGACCGTAGTGCTAGTGAGAGGAAGTAAAATATGCTTTAAATTATAACGCAGACCGCAACAATTCGGTAAGCATGTAAAGAAAATTTTAAGCCAAGCTGATTTTAAAGCCGTTGTGATATTGCTCATTTATAAGTCCTATTTTAATACTAAGAGGTCTTCAAAATAAGTTAAGATGTTTTTTTTAAAAAATGCACACAATTAATTGAATTTCCTTTGACTGCTTAGTGACGTCATAAAGTGTGCTAAAGGAAGTGAGGTCAATATCTAGTTATATGAAAAAAAATATTGTTTTCTTTCTTGGCCAGTGTTGTCAAAAATCAAAGCCTTGCTATTATTATAAAATACAATTATATTTATTTATTTCTTGCTTTGCTTGATTCTTTGATTGATTTGTAATTACATAAATTCACAATAAGGTTGACCGTTGTTATGTTATTCTTTCTCAAGTTTGAATTTATTTTAATTATCAAACACTTTCTGCGTGGTATAAACGTTACTTACGAATGGTCATAGAATCCCAGGATATGTGATCGAATTAATCACAAAATTACAGCAAAATACGCGTTGCAACCTAATTTAGCTGGGTGTCGCGTGTATTTAAATTTACCTATTTAAAATTGCAAGCTGACGATCGGCAGTACGTCAACAACCGTCCTCCTGAACACCATCTACTCAAGGAAAGATCTGCCACTCTAACTTTATAATTATTAATTGAACTTTTAACTTTGGTGATCTTTTCCTTTTGACGTGCTCATCAACAACTACAACTCTACTTCAAAAAAGTGCGTAGCCTTACAAACCGTACAAAAATGTGTGTACATGGTTTATGTAATATAACCGTATAGTGGCAGTTTATTAATATCCACTATCCCATAAATATTGTCCAGTGGGTGACGAAAGTGGTGACAGAGGAAAACTAAAACAGGTACCTAATACGTAGCAGTGCTTTCAGTTCAGCAGTTGAATACCCGTTTGCCAAGCGTGTCAACTATGGCGAAATCCAAAAATGAGGTAATCTATTGGTGAGGAATGTCCAGCAGTGGACTTTTATAGGTTATAATGGACGACTGGATGGAATGTAATCGTAAAAAATACTAACCTCATCGTTGTAAATGCAAAAGTGAATTTATGAGTTTATTATAGCTTTTTAATGCTCGACAAAAGGTAGCGAGCTCGTCAGTACACTTTATGACGTCATCATTATTAAAAGTTCAAAAATCTATTAAAATATTAACTACTACTTAGATAATAAAAATAATTATTATCTAAGTAGTAGTTAATAAAGTAAGTAAACAAGTTTACACACACACACACACACACACACACACACACACATATAAATATATATATATATATATATATATATATATATATAATATTACACAATTTTACATTTAATTTATGTATAGAGTAAAAACAAACTGCGTCAATTAGTAATAGTCCCTTGGTCCGCAATTGGCGGATTTTGACAGTGGTAGAGCCATGCTGCAGCTATATAGTAGTATAGTTGTAGCACGAATGGGTCGGCTCGACCGGGGAAGGACCACGCTCTCACAGAATACCAGCGTGAAATAGCAGCTTAATGCGGCTGTGTTTCGTATGGTGAGTGTAGAGAACCGGAGACCCTATTTACTGGAAACGAGGCATTCCATCTTAGTCCTCACGGGTGACAACGCATCTGCATTTTGATTTGTAATCGAGGATAGATGTAGATGTCTATGGGCCGCAGCAACCACTTACCATCAGGTGGACTGTGTGCTCGTTTGTCACCCTATACTATAAAAAAAAAACTTATACATGTAAAAAATTTGGAACGAAATCTATCTGCACAGTGGCATACGTTTTGTCAAATATACTAAGAGACATATTTTCTCTTTGTCATTTTAATTTTTAAAAATAATTACTTCTTTATCTAAATATTTATTTCGAATCAATTTTTGTCACAATAATATAAAATTTACTTCGAAGCACTTCGAAGTTTACTAGTATGAAGTAATGAAATTTAAGCATGGCAGCGGCTACACAGTAATTAAGTGGCAATTTAGATAACAAATTGCTTTACCGTTGCGTAATTGCAGAACTAATGGTTTATATTTACTTTCTCTTTATTTATTACACAGGTTAAAAACATTCCTGCAACGAAACACGTGGTAATATAAAAATACAAGTATCCTAAATAAAAACGGTAACAGGGGTGGCGGCGTAACAAACGCCTCACCCAACTTCGTCCCGTGGGTGATGAAAGAGGCGGCCATTAGAAAAGTCAGTATAATCTTGTGCTTTTTCGATGCAGATATAAAATTTACCAGCCAGCGACAGGAAGCAGCGTCAAAGGTATATGAATAACTTATCCTGCGACCGCTAATTCACTTACCAGACAATGCAATATTAGTAAATGATATAGGGATTTGTGCGGTAGTAGACTGTTGCAAGCTAGTTGTTGTAACGAACCGGAACTTTCCTAGATTTTTTTTTAAATTTTTCATTAGTAAAAACCCCGTGTTATATATATATATATATATATATATATATGTTTGTACACCACAAAACGCAAAAGAAAAACAGGTTACAGAAAGGAAAAATGCGATCCCTTCCGGACAACCTAAGTAAAGGCTAAGGAAAAAAATAAATTTATTAGAGAAAACCTAATTAATATTGGAAGGATGGGTGTATTAAATAAAGTTACATGCTCATACCTTTTTTTTAAGTATTAGGGTGACAAATGGGCACAAAGGCCACCTGATGGGAAGTGGATGCTTTGGCCCGTAGACATCTATATTTAACCTCGATTTAGAATCAAAATGCATATTCGTTGTCACCCCTGAGGACGAAGATGGAATGCCTTGATTCCAGTTAAAAGGGTCTATTTACACTCACCATATGAATCACAGCACCATCAAGCTTCTATTTTACGCTGATATCCTGTGAGAGCGTGGTCCTTCCCCGGTCGAGCCGATCCTTTCGTGCTACAACCATAATATAGCTGCAGCGTGGCTCTACATATATTAATATATAAATAATATAAATACCAAAAAAACGAATAAAGCTATTCGTAATATTAAATATTAATAGGCAGTACCCGAATGACTGAGCTTTTTCGGTTTTTTTTTTGAAATTACATTTATAAATTACATACTAATGAAACTTAAATAATATTTTTTTATCTTATTGACAGAATAGAAAAAACTGAACTGATTATTTGAATAAAAAATCATGAGTGCAATTAGTTTTATTAAAATTTTCGTATTTTTAAAAATTACTAAAAGAAGGGCTTGAAATAATAGATTTTCTCACAAAAGAAGGGAACTTGAAAAAAAAAGGAAAAAAGCTAGATCAGAGACAGGACGCGAACCACGGAACTCCGATATCACGCCCAACCGACATCCCACCTGAGCTATAACGATCGTTAGTGATCTGTCGAAATTTATCTTCTTATATTGTACGAGTAGCAGTTGTTTTATTGCCTGAAAACACGGACAAAAGGACATTTTCTAAAAATTAATCCTAGTTAGATCGATTTATTGCCCTCGAAACTCCCTGGACACTAAATTTTATGAAAATCGTATATATATATATACACAAGAATTGCTCGTTTAAAGGTATTCAAATGAGTGGCTGCGCTGGGTGTCGCGGGTTCGAACCTCGCACGGAACAAGTATTTGTATGGCCTACAAATAGTTGTTCCGGGTCTGGATGTTTGTCCTTGTGCAATTTATGTTTGTAAACTGCCTTCTCGATACAAGAGAAAAATCATAGTGTAGGGGTAACGTTTTTTAAAAAGGGAAAAAAAAAGATATAGGATAATAATAAAAATCTTTAAGCTATTACTGGTAACGCCAGTTAACAATCTACTTTATCAACATTACATTACATATCGCATTGAGTTCGTCCTAAGTTATATCTACTTTAGCAACATGACTAGTGCATATTTTTTGTTTCCTTCCTTCCTTCCCTTTCCTACCGCACGCGCTGCCGCCGAGGTGAAAAAGAGGATCTCGGCGCGCGTCATTATACTAAGTGATATTACGCCATCCGCAACGCACGGCCACCCGTCGCGTCTTATGTACATTAACCGCAAACCGCGCAGGACGAACATTGAGTTCTCCTGTTTATGTTTAATATTCGCCGCATCAGACATTGTGTCTTTGTAACTCATAAAAGTGTGAGACGCCCCCGTAAGGGCAAAGGTGGAGAGTGTGGGACTTCACGAGACTGTTCCGAGAGTGCGTGTGCGCCGAACCACGTGGCGAGCTTGCTGTATAGCAGACACTCCAGGAGGAAGGCGCGGCAGCCCTCATCAGGTCAGTGCGTGCTATCCCACCTATTTATTTTCCCCTTTGCCGTATGCACCAAAATTACAGTCCACTAAATCTTTATCGAAGATACCTTAAGTTACTGGCGTCTCCATTTTTGATGGTCACTTCTCGCTGGATTGACCTTGACTTTCCGCCCTTATTAGATCGTTATCGTAATAAGCGTTTATATAATTAATTATTTATATTTTAATCCGACTTCGGATTAACCCCGCCCTTATTAGAACACTAGAATAGGTCCTAATAGGTGACATTCATAGTAATTTTAAAACTATATTCATAGAATGAATAAGCATATAATTATCTATATAAATTATTTGTTGTATGTTCACATCACGTCATCAACTTTTAACTACATCTATAGATTATACTGTTAAATTACATTTATTATTTGCACATATATTTAAGCATTATATTCGTTATAAATAACTTCATAATTATTATAAAAGTTGACAATTAAAGTTCATCGTTAACAAAACTAATATTTAATAATTCAACCGCGTAGCGAGGTCGCTTACAGATTACCCGCTTATAATTATATTATTTTACGCCGCATAACTTAAGTTGTAATGCCGCCTAAAAAACAAATAGCATCGAATAATAGCGATTCCTCGGATAATGAAGGCACACCTGATGCTGAGTTGGTTTTATTGTTAGCTAAACGAGATGCTTTATTTGAAATAGTGCAAAAAATATATGATATGTCCTCGGACATCCACACAAACACTTCCACGATGGAGCGTTTTCTTGATGGAAGTTCTAATATTAATGCTTTACGTATTGAGTTTAAACAGGTCTTAGATAATTATAATTCACATTTATTAAAAATAAACCCTATTGCTAAACCTGATTATAACAGCCTCATTGCGTTTGAGTCTCTTTGCGGTAGAATAAATAGGCTTTATTTACAATATTCGCAATCTAATTCACAAAGTACTAGTACACCATCTAAAGCCAGATTCTCACTTCCGCCTATCGAACTTATGCCATTTTCGGGTGACATTCGCTCATGGCCTTTATTTTATGCTAGCTTTAAATCAACCGTCCATGACAACACATCGCTTACCGACGCTGAAAAGTTATACTATTTGCTAGGTAAACTAACGGGCAAAGCCCTATCTGTATGCTCAGGTATAACTCCTTGCGCTGAAAATTATAAAATTTTATTGCAAGCACTCGTCGACAAATATGAAGACCGGCGTGTGCTAGCATCTACCTATATTAATCAGATGTTCGAATTTAAGTCATTGCAATCGGCCACCGCAAATAATTTTGATTTATTTACTGATAACTTTATAAGTGCAGTGCGCGCTTTACAAAACTTAAAGTTAGATAATCTCGCGGACTTAATTGTTCTTCATATCGCGCTTAAGAAGCTGGACCCGGATACCATTCGCTCTTTCGAATATAGTCATAACTCGATGGTACCTACCTTTGATGATTTAGTAAATTTTATTAAGACCCGCTCCAAAGTTTTGCAACGCACCGATTCTAGTACAAATTCTAATAGCGCACCAAACAATCGACGAGGTAACGGTAATAATCGTCGCTGTAATAATACTTCGTCGCCGAAGTATCAGGCGTTCGTTAGCACGACGAATAGTTGCTCAAAGTGTCTGTGCGATAATATTGTGCATCAACACCTATTTAAGTGTGCAGACTTTAATAAAATGACGCCGCAGGAACGATTTAAATGCGTAAAGAGTAACGATGCATGTGTGAATTGTCTCAGTTTAAGTCATCGAGTGTCTAGTTGCTCTTCAAATTATAGTTGTCGAGTTTGTAAATTTAAACATCACACATTGTTGCACTTCCACCGCAGAAGCGATAATGCTTCCCCTGCGCTGGCGCGTTCTCCACCGCTTCAGCCAGTTACACTGAAGTCTACAACCCCCGCGCCCGCACACTCGCCACCCCTCACCGCAGGTGCGCGTTCAGACGTCGCGCTGTGTACTTCGTTCAAGAATGTTTCTCAACGTTCACCGCCTCCCGCGCGCGCAAGTCGTTCGCAGAGAACTGTTTTATTATCAACCGCTCAAGTATTTGCTTACGATGCTAAGGGAGAGAAACAAATTATTCGTATATTATTAGACTCCGCGGCTCAAAGCCATTTTATGACTAAAGAGTGCTGTCATCGTTTAGGCGTTCAACAACACGATACCGAATGTACTGTAGTAAAGGGATTCGGTGGAGTTGAAAAAATTGTAAAATCGAAATCGATTGATATTAAAATTTTCTCACGATTCGACTCGAATATTAACTTCAATATTTCAACGCTAGTTGTTGACCAAATCACCGACCTTTTGCCCACTGCTGTGGTAGACACATCTGTCTTATCACACTTCCATGGCATAAGACTCGCTGATGAATGTTATAGCATGCCTAATAAAATTGATGTTTTGATAGGCGCATCCCTTTTCCCGCACTTAATGTGTCCAGACGTAATTTATTCGTCTAACGACTTGTCCGGGCCCTCGGCTTTGAATACGGTATTTGGTTACGTTATTATGGGCTCAGTGCCGACACTTCAGGTAAATCATTCTTTAACGTGCTGCTCCGTTCTAGAGTCTCCTATCGTTGACAAATTAGTGCAACGATTTTGGGAGCTTGAACAGCCACCCTCCGCACCGCCCATTCAGTGTCCTTCAGACATTGAATGTGAAGAGTTTTATAAATCTACGACATCCCGCGATCCTTTTACTGGTAGATATATTGTTGGCCTGCCATTTAAAGATGACGTTTACTCTCTCGGAGATTCTTATGAAACCTCTCGACGACGATTCATGTGCTTGGAGAGGAAACTTCAAGCCTCGCCTACATTAAGGTTAGCATATGATGACGTCATAAAGGAATACTTAGCTAAAAATTATATATCCCCCGCACCGCCGTATGACTCTCATGAACCCGCTCCAATATATGTCATACCGCATCATGGAGTCTTACGCGAAGATAAGAAGTCAACGCGTCTGCGCATCGTCCTGGATGCTAGCAGTAAGACTAGCACTGGGCGATCATTAAATGATATTCTGCATTCAGGACCAAATTTGCAAGGCGACTTGTTCAATATAATTTAACTTTCCGCTTACATCCAATCGCTATGACAGCCGACTGTCGCCAACAATTTCTGCAAATAGTTGTTCGCGATTCTGATCGTCGTTACCAATGCTTCCTATACCGCTTCCGTCCACAAGACCCACTTGTGTTATACCACTTCAATCGCGTGTGCTTCGGTTTAACTTCGAGTCCATACCATGCATTGCGCACGGTAAGACAGCTCATTGATGACGACGGCGCAAAGTATCCACTTGCGAGTCGTATCGCATTTACTTCGCTATATATGGACGACATCGCGTTCTCTATGCCCAGTGAATCCGAGGCCAGTGAGACCTCTCGGCAGCTGATAGACTTATTCAAGGGTGCCCAATGGGACCTGATAAAATGGCATAGTAACCGTCGATCTGTTTTAGATGACCTCCCTACTTCCCATAAAATTACAGGAGAAGTAGAGTTCGATAAATCAATGCCACATAAAATACTAGGCTTGCATTGGTCTACCGATAGTGACGCCTTTTATTTTAAGATATCTGTTCCCGCTGATGTGACGTGCACTAAGCGCGCCATCTTATCTACTGTCGCTCGCCTGTGGGACATAATGGGTTTCGTTGCTTCCACAGTCGCGTACGCCAAATTGTTAATAAAGCAGCTTTGGCAACTTAATTTAGATTGGGACGACATACCACCACCGCCAATTATTAAGATGTGGAGGCAATTCTGTGCTGAATTACCAGCTCTTAATGATTTACGTATCCCGCGACATGTTGGTGTATCCAAAAACTGTACTGCGTCACTCCTGGGGTTTTCCGACGCCAGCGAGCACGCATACGGTGCCGTAGTCTACATACATGTAAAGAGCGTCAATGGTAACACCGTCCAGTTGATTTGTGCAAAGACTAAAGTCGCACCGACGAAACCACTATCTATTGCACGCCTTGAGCTTTGTGGAGCGGTTTTACTCTCAAAATTGCTTCGCAGAGTACTCGACAATTATTCTCTTGACCTTGCAATATCAGTCTATGCCTTTGTAGATTCAAAAGTAGCTCTGTACTGGATAAAGAGTTCGCCACACAAGTGGCAGACCTTTGTTGCAAACCGCGTTGTTCAGATTACCGACAATATTCGCGCTGATAACTTTTATCATGTCGCAGGTACTGAGAATCCCGCTGACATACTTTCACGTGGCGTTACGCCAAATAAATTAGTTTCAAGCCCCCTGTGGCTCCATGGGCCTCAGTGGACTTCGTTAGATCCATCTCAATGGCCTCTTCGTACTTTAGACAATGAGGTTATTGCAAATATGCCTGAGAAGAAGATTTTGTCGCACACTGTGTGCACATCCGTCTGTAATTCTGCGATTTATGAGCTCGCACTCCGCATCTCTTCTTGGAGTAAACTTCTACGTATAATTGCGTACGTGTGTAAGTTTGCTAAATTATTGCCCCGCCGCAGCACTACTGTAGTGACTGCTGATGATCTCAGTTTCTCTGAGGTTATAATCCTCCGCGCCCTGCAAAAACAGCATTTTGCAGTGGAATATTTAAATATTGAAGGTAACAAACCTTGCTCGCCCGCTTTCAATCGTTTAAGGCCTTTTATTGAGAATGGTTTAATCCGCATTGGTGGTCGTCTTTCGAACTCCGCATTAGATTACACGCAAAAACATCCAATTATACTCCCGCGCAGTGATCATGTAGTGAACATGATCATTGACTATTATCATATTAAAAATTTACACGCTGGGCCTGAATTGTTATTGTCATTGCTCCGTCAAAAATTTTGGATCCTTTCAGCACGCCGCATCGTGAGAACTACTAAGGGAACATATCTCCGTCCTGTTGCTCGTATTTGCCCTCTCCCAAGACACTAAATCACGATTATTTCGATTATAATTATTTATCTAAATTAGGAATTAAGTTTATATTTATATATATTAAAAAAGTATTAAACCGCAATATTATATTTATGTATACATTTTCTCGCTTACCAAGTAAGGTTAGTAGATGAGACATGCGCATTGAGCGCATCCTCTCACTTTATATACCGCTTATTTATTTGTTTTCCTTTTAATTTTTATATTACGGTTGTCTTTTAAAGGTGACCCTTTAAGGGCGGGAGGAAATGGTAACGCCAGTTAACAATCTACTTTATCAACATTACATTACATATCGCATTGAGTTCGTCCTAAGTTATATCTACTTTATCAACATGACTAGTGCATATTTTTTGTTTCCTTCCTTCCTTCCCTTTCCTACCGCACGCGCTGCCGCCGAGGTGAAAAAGAGGATCTCGGCGCGCGTCATTATACTAAGTGATATTACGCCATCCGCAACGCACGGCCACCCGTCGCGTCTTATGTACATTAACCGCAAACCGCGCAGGACGAACATTGAGTTCTCCTGTTTATGTTTAATATTCACCGCATCAGACATTGTGTCTTTGTAACTCATAAAAGTGTGAGACGCCCCCGTAAGGGCAAAGGTGGAGAGTGTGGGACTTCACGAGACTGTTCCGAGAGTGCGTGTGCGCCGAACCACGTGGCGAGCTTGCTGTATAGCAGACACTCCAGGAGGAAGGCGCGGCAGCCCTCATCGGGTCAGTGCGTGCTATCCCACCTATTTATTTTCCCCTTTGCCGTATGCACCAAAATTACAGTCCACTAAATCTTTATCGAAGATACCTTAAGTTACTGGCGTCTCCAATTACATTTATCTACTTATTTATTTATTTATTTTATTTACTAACTTATATCCACGATCTCGTCTGCGTAGAACTTAAACAAAAAAAAATCTGCACATTTATATTAGTAGTGTATTAGTATTAGGCAAGTATGTCAGTAATCGAATAACGAATTAAATCTCAGTTTTGTGTCTGAATCTCGAAAATTACCTATGTTATGAAAAAATGTAAAAATATTTGAAGGTCTCGAAAATGTTAAAATGTTCTCTTTTATTTTTTAATATCATATTAAGTACATTACGATTTTTAAACTAATCATATTTTAGGTAATTTGATTCTGTTGGTTTATGTTGGTAGCTAGTTTTTAGACTTTTATTTAATTAGGTTTTGTTGAACAAGAGTTGCTTTATTTTTAATTGATTTACAAAATTGGATATAATAATTTGCTTTTGATTTGATTCGATTAGATTTTAGTTTATCAAAATGTGTTAAAAGTCATCGTATTTGATTTGATTTAATAATAATATCACTTAAAAAAAATTATTCCCATTTTTATTATATTGATTTATTTTACTTACCTGTTCATGCCCTAATATTTTATTTAACTTAATTCGTTATGTGTTTAATGTAATGGACCTTTATTATTTATATATAATAATGAATTGAATTAATCTTAGGCAAAAACGGTTTTTTCACCTTTTTTCCCAGCTATTATCAGGAAGCCGCCGCTCATCTCCATGTGTATTTTACTCTGTCGCCTCGGATACTTACTGGGACGACAAGGAGTAGTGGAAATTCTTACACCAACATTCAGTCATTTATTAAATAACTACTTTTGTTTTAATGATTATGATCTAAGGTATTTATATATAACACTTTATTGTACGCAGAAAAAAACATAAATATAAATAAAAAAGGAGAAAAAAGAAATGTGGTACAATGGGCGGTTTTACCGCTCTCTTCCAGACAACCTTTGCAAGAAAACTATAAAGATATGTGTGCGATCTGACGAAAAAAATGACATTATTTTTATCAGTAAAAATATGTATAATATAAAATGGTATATAAGTACATTGATAAGATAAATACATACATACTTATCAATATATATATATATATATATATATATATATATATATATATATATATATATATATATACCTATAAAAATACAAGTATATATTAATTTAAATAAAATAAATTATTATTAAAAAATAATTACATATAACAAAAATGTGCAATAAATATAAACGAAAAATGTAGCTATATAATAGTAGAATAATTACATACAAATTAATTGAATAGAATCAAAGATGAAAAAAGTGATTGGGCGCATCTTGCTGATAGTGCCAAGTCATTTCATAATAGGTCTTTATTTTGTAAAGATATCTTCAAAAATTTACCCTTGTGAGCGTATATATTTAATATCAAATTTTCTGATGATCTCAAATGTCTCAAAGCAGAGTCATGGTGGAATCCAAATCAATTTTTTAAGCAAGAAGGGTAGTAACGGTTAAAAAAATAAGCGAGAGAATTTGAGCATTCCGGCGAAGGCAAATTGGTAACCACTTGAACCTGTTACGAAAATCTGATACATGTTTATATTTATGCAAACCAAATATGAATCCAAAACAAAAAATTGAAGTCGCTCAAGTTTATCAAGCTGCATTTCAGTGAGGCCAAGATAGCTGATATCTGCATAATCAAGAATTAGGGGCAGAAAAGTCTGTGCGAGTGCATTCTTAGTGGTCGGTAGCTAAAATGTTGCGTAATCTTCTCAAAGATTAAGGTAAAGATGAAGTAAGTAATAGATTACTTATTATTATTCGCCTACAAAGATGTCGCTAATAGAAAACTAATTTTCTCAATTTAATTCATTCTAAAGAGAAAAGAGAAAAAATAAGCACCGACCGCCACAAAGTAATGAAGCGGCAATTTTCATAAAAAATTGTGTTACCTCCGCGAAATTGCAAGAGCGATGAGATACATTTTACAAAGTCTTCTTTACATATAGCATAGCAAGTTCCTTAGCTGTTGGGTAGCCTCAAATTTTTATTAAAACACACAATTTAAAGCTTCTTAAATTATGGTGAAATATCAACAAATAAGTAAATTATTTCTTATATTTACGCAAACACTTATACGTGGAACGTAACTAATTATTTGATGGAATTTATCGCGGTTAATTAAGTTCTTTTAAGGATGCCACAACTTTGTGGCACATATTGTCAAATCATCAAGATGTCATCAAGATGTTCAACCCAGCCAATAACCAGCGTTAACTATTACATTGGTATCTTTGGTCTGATGTACGCAGAAAGTATTATAGTAAATGCCTTGCCCAGATGTAAAATTTAATTTCGTTAATTATATATCCTAAGATACCAAAAATATAATAGCGCGTAGCTGTCTTTCCTACTGAAATAAGAATGTATTTTTTTATAAATTTCAATAGCCCCACGAACCATCCTTTGTAGAAATTAATGAATGTTTTTAAATCATATTACTTTATTTTAGAACTAAAGTAACCGACATAGCCCAACTGATCAATAAGCTGAAGTGACAAAAAAAGTAGAATAAAAGATAATCATTTTTATTTTATACAAGGTATATGTAATTCTTAGTGAAAGTTATTTTTTTATTTCTACTACTGGTTCGGAAAAAATCTGTCTTGGGAAGAACCAACAAGAAACCTAGCGGGATTTTTTAATTTATTTAATTTACAATATATTATTTTATGCATGAAAACATTTAGAAACAGCGTGGTAGCGATCACCTCATGTCCAGGGGCAATTATCAATATTGTACTATTTATTAGTATAACAACCCTTATTAGACAATTTTTGCTTAATAAAATTTTTACACATTTTGATATATAAAGCCTGCATATTTTCTGTTTCTTCTTTGTAAAAGCGTACTAGTACATTGCCCCGTGAGGGGACAACAGATTTACTGGATTTATGTAACTGGTATAACTAACTTATGACTGTTCGTAGTATTTACAAAATATATATCACTAATTTAGGTAAACTATTTTTGTTTTTGGATTCACTTATTGAATTTTGTGAACATACCTTAGTATATTTTACTGGGCTCTTTTTTTATTGGCCTCTTAAGGCCAAAATTAATTCAAATATTTCTTTATATTTATCTTTAAGAGATTTTTTCGGACCTAAGCTCTTATGGTTCTCTTTTGCAAAACAAAGAGAGTTTCAATTTCAGTCGTATTGTCATGATAAGATTCCATAAGACATATGTATATTATAGCTGTTTCAACACGTGTAAGGCCTCATAATATCTTTTTACAGCATAAAATACTATAATACATACATAATAGAACGGGGGTGTGAGCGGAGCCCGTGTAGCCACTAAAATGCCACTAACACGTCAATTCACGCGTATAAATGTCAACACGAGGTGTGTTTTGACGTTACAATCGTTTCCAAATTTCGCATGCAAATTATTTAGAAAATGCAAAATTGCACGATATTTACAAATAAATATGTATTTAAATCTGTCTGTTAACACAGTGAATCGGGTTTGTAGTTGTAATTAACTGATAATGCGACGCCGAACCTCGGTACAAAATAAGGTTGACAGCCATTCTATATTTTACAGCGTATGCTGCAGAACTTAGCTTGGTATTTTCATTTATATATATGAGGGCCCCATTGAAGTTTCGCATCAATTGTAATTCCGAATGAAACAGTGGATTCAACAAGGGCCAGCCAAAGCTTGTAGTCTTATGAAACTGCCACTCAAAAACCTGTCGACTCAGTTAGGGAAGTGTCTGGTGCACTTCACTTTATAGTGAATACCAGGTAGTCACTATTAGTATTACCTGGTAGTCACTATAGAGTGGACCAGGTAGTACTATTAGACATGCAGGAGGTAAACGAATATTGGTAGCTCATGTACGTATTTTGTGGCATTTCTTGGGGTTAATCTAAGTTCATCAGTTGACTTGTGAAAGACTGCAATTATGATAATGATAATGGTGATGACATATTAACTTAAATGATGAGGATGATGATATTTAGTATTTAGCATACCATAGAAATTCTTCTCAATTTTTTTTATTATTAGGATAAACGACAATGTTAAACTCTCTATAGAACTTCGTCCCACCTTAAAATATGGTATATACGAATGTAACGTCATTTTTGCTGCGTCATTTTTCCTGCTTTTTTTAAATAAATTGTGATTGATTTTTTAATTAACTTTTACCTTCTGTTTTATAAGAACATTCGTTGCAGTTCATTAAATTGCTGCAAATAAATTGCTAGGCGCTAATAAAATAAGTAATTAAAAATTTGAGGTGCTAAAACGGAATTTCGTCGGGTTTGTACCAACCACCACCTTTTCCTTGAATGATTTAGTTGTAAATTAATGAGCTGAGTCCATTACGAAAAATAATTTTTGACGTTGCGTCAGTGTTTTGTTCTTCTACAACAGCATTTTAGTAGATGGTAGGACTTTTTTCCTACACAAGATTCCGTCTGAGTATGTACGAAATTTTAACATATTTTATTGCAAGCATTGCTGTGTTCCAGTCTGAAGGGTATAAATGCCCAGTATAAATACAAGCTGTGAGGTATTCGATCTTAGATGACAACATATCTGTGGTCTTCTTTGCTTGAAGTTTGTTGCAGATGGTCTATGCGTGTGTCACGTACCTTCGATGGGCTGTGAGATTGTTTGTCACTTCAGTTTTTGGTAAGAGTTCATTGTTGGACATAATATTATGAAGGTGCTCTCCCAATGATAGGTAGCTAACGTGATATTATATAATACATAAATTTTGCTGCCAGTTAACTAACTATGAACTTAGGTATATATTATGTCTCAACTATTTGAAGCGAATATTTTGGGTACAGACATAATTAAATTTCCTCGTGGTTGTATTAGATTTTGTAAAAGCACCACTTTAGCTGTATACAATGTTCTTAATATCACTGCACCCATAAATCATATGCCCACCCATAAATACCTTAGCAACGAAACTTATAGTGATAATATACGTTAAATCATTTCGTTGAATATAAGTCTCCTATAAACTTACAAATTGTAGATTTATTGAATTTCATTCTAAATATAAAATATTATTAAATATGGGACATATTATTCTAGCATCATTATTATTGTTTTTATCTTAATCCTATTGTATTTTGGATATTTGGGCTTTAAGCTTTTTTTCGATCCCGAGAGAGCCGTCTAACCAAAAATAATGCAAGTAGCACTCATAAAGTGAAATTCATAGTGACTTCACCTCAACAACATTTAAAATAGGTTCAACATAAGATTGAACAAGATAGTGATTCTGAATGTGATGTAATATTGCACCGCTTGGAACCCTAGTTTAATATTATAATTAGTAAAGTAGTAAGTAGAGATCTTATAATATAATCCCTTAAAATGTTTTCTTATAGGGGGAAATTTTATAAACTGTATTTGTTAGTCTTAGTGCTGCACTACCTATTTATAATACTGGCTCAGCCTTTAGGTTCATTGAGGATTGCAATGAAACAGTTTGGCTACCTCAGTCCGTTTTCATCTAAAGTGTTCGGTTGTCTACGGACTTTAATTAAATTTCAATTCAATGAAGTAAATAAATACATAATTTTAAAATATTTTTTTTACTGTTTTGCTCGTCTTAGTATAACAGCTCGTTGTAATATTATTAGTACGTGAGCAACCCGAGTTTGTGCTCCTCCGGCACATTTGTTAAATTCAAT
Organism: Parnassius smintheus behrii; assembly: GCA_036936625.1. Classification (NCBI taxonomy): domain Eukaryota; kingdom Metazoa; phylum Arthropoda; class Insecta; order Lepidoptera; family Papilionidae; genus Parnassius; species Parnassius smintheus. Next base: position 28,395,941 of record JAUPFT010000017.1, read on the forward strand.
TTAAAGTGCTGATTAACAAATGCTGAACCGTAGTGTAAAACATCGTGAGGAAACCTTCATGTCTGAGAAATAAAAAGATATTTCAAAGATATGTGAAGCCAAATATGCATTGAGGTTGCACGACGGACATTTCCTTATCCTAAAACACTCCCAGAAATGAGAGGCCTTACTTTATACGCCTACTAGCTGACACCCGCTCGTTATGTTATCAATATATTATTGCAGAATCTATATTTTTTTGATGGGACTTTTGTAGAATATGTTCTAAGTGAGCGTCTACATTCCAAAATTAGTAACTATACTAAATTTTAAGTCCATCAGGTGTATAATTTTAGAAACCTCGTGATGAGTCACTCAGTCGCTTATATAATATTTGCACTAAGACATGCGATTGGGCGGTACTGAATTTTTTGCCTGAAATCTGTCTGACGGATACAGTCAACTGTTTTAAATAAAGATTGACTATGGCGGCGTCATTTTCGTGTGGCTTGAGATTTAGAGATACAACCTGCCTGCCGGTCATTTAAGCAAATCCACTCTATAATGGGTGGACAAAGCCAACAGTTGGCTTTTACGGACTGAAATAGAAAATAATATTATGTTTCTATTTTTTTCTTATTTATTTCATATTTTTAAGCGTCTTTATAAAATAACATTTTTTTATATATTACAATTTATAAATATACCATGCGCATGCAATTTATAAATGCATGTACATTAACACGTGTTTGACCGATGTTTTCATAGAATTTCTCAACCAAAACCAAAACATTCCTATTCAAAATTTACAACCTAAGCCAAACTTATGCAATAGAGTGATTATTCTGCGTTTACGATCGTAACGGTATTTTCCTCAGTCGACTTCGACCGTATCTCTGAATATATTAGGAATTTATCAACTTCACGGAAGATATATTAATGCCATAATTGGGTATAAGTGCCATGTGGTGGTGTCTTAAGAAAATCATTCACTATATCCCGTTAGTGTAATAAGAAGGTGACTTATGAAAATGCTCAGAAGATCTTGTGGCCGCCGACAGATGACACAATTTCGTAACTATTTTATTCTAGACTAGTAACATCCCGTGGCATCGCCTGTGTGGGGTTTATAAATGGGGTGTTATCATATCCGAGAGCAGTTTTGGGAAATGGTAAGGATGGTATTAATGAAATGTAAGGGAAATGAAAATGTTGTTATGCTAGGAGATTTTAATGGAAGAGTTGGGGTGAGGAGGCTTGGTTATGAAAGGATATTGGGAACGTTTGGTGATGAAAGTATAAATGAGAATGGTGAAAGCCTCCTCACTGTATGTATGGAAAAGAATCTTTTTGTGACGAACACTTTCTTTCGCCACAAGAGGATTCACATGTACACTTGGGAAAGAGGTGATGATAGAAGCATGATAGATTTCATAATTGTGGATGAAAGATTGAGGGGCGCAGTGGTGGATACAAGGGTTTACCGGGGGTCAAACGTAGGAACGGATCATTTTTTGGTTTTATGCCGAATTAATGGTCTATTCAGGCGGTGGCGCCATCGGTCATCTGTGTCTACCACTGCGTTACAGCGTATTAGAACAGAAAGATTACAAGATGAAGGTGAGAAAAACAAGTTTAAATGTAGACTGAAAGAAAACGTAAGTGGTTTGGATGAATTATGTATGAATGAGTTAGACTTGGAGAATGTATGGCAAAATGTTAAGAAAGGTTTAGTAGATGCAGCTACCGAAGTATGTGGTGTTAGTAAAAGAAAGAATGAAAGGAAAAATAATACGTTATGGTGGGATGATGAGATACGTATGGAAGTTGAAGCAAAGAAGAGAGCATGGCTAGATTTACTAGCAACTAAGGCTGGTAATTCTAGCGGTACGAATGATGATTTTGAAAGAAAAAAGGCAGTCTTTAGACATCTAAATAAAAGAGTAAAAGAATTAGTTGAAAGGAAAAAGCAAGAAAGAACGGATAAAAATGATAGAAGAATATCGGATAACTTCCAGGCAAATATTAAAATGTTCTGGAAACTCATAAGATCTGCCAGGGGATGTTCAAAACAGCCTAAAATGAATGCTATAAGAGATGAGAATGGCTATATTCTGAATGATGAAGTTTTGAGTTTAAAGAGATGGAAGGAATATTTTGAAAGCATGTTTATGAGTGAGGAGACAACGTATGAACTGAATGAAATAGGAACTCCGAAAGAAGAGAAAGGAGGTAGCGAGATAAGTATAGATGAAATAATGAAAGCAATGAAAAGCATGAAAGCAGGTAAGGCTGCCGGATATGATAGAGTTTCACTCGAAATGCTGAGGGCTGGAGAGGAAGTGGTGGCAGGCCTGCTGCACTCCTTATTTAATTTATGCTGGGAACTGAAACGGGTACCGGGAGACTGGTGCAAAGCCGTGATAGTCCCAGTATATAAGGGAAAAGGGTCGCAGCAGGACTGTAAAAACTACCGCGGTATCAGCCTTCTTAGCATCGTGGGAAAACTGTATGCCAAGGTACTAATTGAAAGGGTCATGAAAGAAACCGATGGAAAAATTTGGGATGTGCAAGCGGGATTTAGAAAGGGAATGGGATGTACAGATCAAGTCTTCTCCATGCGCATGATCGCGGAGAAGTTTTTGGCCAAAAACCAAAAGGTTTTTTGTGCGTTCATGGACTTGGAGAAGGCCTATGACAGAGTGGATAGGAATGTGCTATGGCAAACACTGAACTCATTTGGGTTGAGCGCTGGCTTGATACAGGCATTGGAGTCTCTTTATAGGGACTCTAGTGCTTGTGTTAGGATCAACGGGGTCTACTCGGACTGGTTCGGCATCCATAAAGGTGTCAGACAGGGCTGTGTGGCTTCCCCGTGGTTGTTCAACCTATTTATGGACAGTTGTTTGCAAAATTTGAAAGTTGAAGAATGCGGATTAAGAATGGGTGAGTTAACCATCAAATGCCTTTTGTACGCCGATGATCAAGTTATTCTTGCGTCGTCGGCGGCTGAGTTGCAAATGATGGTTACATTAATGAACAGATCATTAAAAGAAAGGGATATGAAAGTGAACGCAAGTAAGACGAAAATTATGGTTTTTGAAAGAGATGAAAGTAAAACGATATGTAAAATAAGAATAGAAGGGGAGTTGATCGAGCAAGTAGATGAGTTTGTATATTTGGGGTGCGTATTTAGCAGGGATGGGAGATATGATAAGGATATAGAACGACGAGTGAACGCAGGAAACAGAGTAAATGGGGCCTTGCACTCTATTGTGAAGAGTCAAAATGTGTCAAAAAAGGCACGTATGGCAATTCACAATGCTGTGTTGGTCCCTACTTTAACGTATGGTAGTGAAAGTTGGGTATGGCAGAAGAAGCACGAGAGTAAAATAAATGCAGTAGAAATGCGGTCGTTAAGGAGTATGTTAGGGCTGAATCTGAATGACAGGGTGAAAAATTGTGTGATAAGAGAAGAGTGTGGTTTGCAAGATGATGTTGTGACCAGGATTAAGAAAGGAATGCTTCGGTGGTTTGGTCATGTGGAAAGAATGGATGAGGAAAGAGTGACAAAGAAAATTTATGTTGCAGAAGTGAATGGCAGAGTCGGAAAGGGACGTCCTAGGCGAAAATTTATCGACCAAATTGGCGATTTATTGAAAACGGGCCAAATTAGGAGTACCCTTAACCGACGAGCATGCATGCGTAGGTGTATGGATGTGAAGGAGGCGAGAGAGGTGTGTCAGGATCGTGCCAAATGGAAGTCTGTAGTCTCTGCCTACCCCTCTGGGTGACAGGCGTGAGTGTTTATGTTTATATGTTATGTATGTTATTAAGATTTAAAATCATCAAATACCATTAAATTTAACAGTATTATCGAAAAAAATTGCAGTTTTTTAAATGAAACATAGCCTAGATCACTCTTGACGCGCACGCTTCATCTGTTTGTAAAAATTAATTATAATTGGTTCAGCAATTCCAAAGATTATACCAAACAGACAGACAGATAGATTTTTTATTGTGCTTATTTATGTCTTCATGGCGTTCAAATTACCCCATCACCTCAATATATTAATCTTTTCACTGTCCCGTGTACTACATATTGGTCACAGTACAGTAAATGTGTTAAGGTTGGGTGTATTTCGATATTACAGACAGACACTACAATTGTATTTTTTTTTAATCTCTACATTAATCTCTACATATAGAAATCAACTGTTCTCTAGTCTCGCTAATGCTCAAAAACAGCTCGAGTGATTTTGATGGACTTTTTGTATGTGTTTGAATGGATCATATATTTGGACCAGGTAGATGGAGCTGTTTTCGAGATCCAGAAATAACCCGAGCGAAGGCAGGGCGGATCGCTAGTTTAAAATATTTTATGCATTTTAAACGGTTTGTAAAACAACATGTTTGACGTTTAACACATATATAAACGTTTATTTTGGGAACGATGTTTACAAAGCAATTTAATTTGTACCAGCAGCGCTCTGTAGCATTTCAGACATCTAATACAATTATTTGACAACAGACTTTAATATTCTACGAGTTTGCAAGATATAAGGAATATCATATGAATTTCAAAAAAATCGTTTTCATTACATTAATAAAAATTATGTGGTCATAATCATGACAAAGTCAGAGAGCGTGTACAGAATCGGCAAGAAACTAGTTCCTTTCCCCCGGGAACCATTGCATTCTGGTATCTTGCCAAGACTGTCCAAGGGGACGTATATCAAGTATAACTTCCATCTCTGCACAGGAAGTACGACTCACCGGCATATTCCACAAAGGCGAACACAAAAAGAATTTAATTAATTAATTAGAAATTTATTATTTATACACAAAAATAATTAATAATAAATAAATAATTAATAAATAAAATTTTGCCTTTATTCATTTAAAGATTCGAAGCTACAAATGTATTTAATTTATTATATTGTCATATAAAATATTAGGGAGGAGAGACAGGATGCAGCCCTGACTTGACTTTGGAAACTACTTATGCGTGAGCAGTCGCGAAGCTAGTGCTCCTAACTATGGCAAGCCCAAGATATGGTTTTGTTGTTTTTAGCAATTTTATAAAAATACACTAGTCTTGATTTGTCTCCACTCTTCATTTTCCTATTCAGTGCTGTCGAGGACGTGTTTAACAAAGCATACAGAAGGCATACTATTGCTAGATAGATTGTATGCCATATCAAAAATTGCATACCTACGGTGGCTTTGAAAAAAGCCGTTGGTGTTTGCTTGAGCGAAAAAAAGATATTTAGACACAATGCTATACATAAACAAAAGAAAAGCATGAACAAATTACGAACAGACTATGTACAAAATTAAAAAAAAATATATTTATATTCCAAATCGAATCGTCTCTCTCTCTTAAGGAAAGATTTGACTACGTCCGCGTAAAATGTTGGTGAACGTTTTAATTGAACCATAATCGTTTTTCAATTGCAATAATTGATAAGTCTGAAAAACGTTCTTGACCATGTGTATTTCTCAACTAAGTATGGATGCGCTTCAGAGATGAGAATGCACGTTGGTGGTTGGAATAGTAACGATAAGATAAACTGACTTTAAAAGCTGCGGAAATGCCTCTTCAAGAATATTTTCGAGTATAAAGTCAATGAGTTTCTAAAACATTGCGGTCTTTTAATTGAGGGAAGGAATACAATGAAATTAATTTGTTTTTCACTATTTGTTTATCAAAATGGTTTGCGTAATTTTCATATAATGAATCTAATGCCTCTAAAGGAAAATCTGAACCATATTTTTCGAATAGTTTGTTGTTGAACAACTGGAAAACTTTGAATATTTCAGACTATCGGTCATTAACTTCTGAAGATATGTTATCAATTATTACAACAAAAAGTCGTTTGTATTCTGCTGAGGACCGCGCACATTGCGTCTTAAACGGAAGCAGAGTTATTTTGCAATGCGTTTTCATAAATGTGATCAAATTCTGACTGAAATTCAGTACGTAATCATGTCTGAAACCCCTTTATTTTACTACTGCAATAACCGACATCAGGTTGTGATTTTCGTAAAATATTGTACAAACAGTCGATTTTTTCAAATTTAATTTCAATTATTTCTTTTAAATTTCCACCGGATGGAAAATTAAAAGAAATAATTGAAATTAAATGAACGAAATGTGTTTTAAAAATTCTCGGCAGCCAAGATCGTAATTCCGTCCCAGTTCTGCGGATTATTGCACATATCCGAAAACAAATTAGTCAGATTATCTTTTTGTTCGAATACTGTATTCACAATCCGCGACGTGTACGTCCAACGAGTTGCGGGGGCATTAGGCAATTTTTTGCCGCAATGTGCATCATAAAAAGACGACCGTTTTGTGCTGTTATTAAAAAAAATTACATAAAGCCGGAAGGGCTGAAAGAAAAGTGCCGACTTCCCCAATCCTGTTACAAGATTTAGATAAAACTAATGCCACAATGTGTGCATCATACCAAAGATACATGGCTTGGGGATAACATCTATAACTTTTTGCACTCTTTTTCTGGTACCGGCCATGACATTTGCACCAACATAGCTACTAGTTTTGTGGTGCAGTCATGTTTGTTATTCCAATATGATATTAACAAAGTGTATCTGCTGTGCGACTTTCAGACACATTTACATACTGAAAAATGGTCATGAATATCGTCTCCATGATAATATCGGAAAATCAAACACAATTGCTTTCTGTGACTAACATCGGAAATTTTTTCAATAATAATTGAAACGAATTTTGATAATTTTACTTCGTACTCGATGCGAGTTTTCATTACATCAGCGAATGAATAATGTCATTTTGGATTGTACTAGATAAATAACTCAGCCGTTCGTTGCTTTGTTGATGTTGCATATGTTTTTCTAGCACGAGATCGTTCTTCGAAAGAAACGATAGAAGTTCTAAAAAATTGCCTATATTTAATGAAGTTTACGACTCATCGTGACCTCTGAAAGTAAGTTTTTGTTGTGCTATATGGCAAAAAATATCGACTAGTCTTTGAAAAACACAACGGTTGTAATAAACACGTATGTTAGGTTTTGTGATTTCCTCGAATTACTGACGTGACAAAGACGTTTCAATTCGATGTTTTCCAAAACTATTAACCGAAATTATTGCATTCATGTGTTTTTGAGAATTCATATGCTTTTTGATGGCCCCAAATAAGTTATTTAAATTATCATATCCAGTAGTATTGCAAACTTTTTTCTCGTTAGAAAAGAATATGCAGCACCAACAGCTGAGTATTGTAAACAGATCTATTAAATTGCAGTTTGTGCGTTTTACTAGTCTGATAAATGCACAGATCGGGCGTTGGTTTTGGGTGGAGGACATGATCTGTTTTTTCATAACAAAGTTTAAAGATTTTACCTTTTTCTCGCCGATTAGCACTTGAAGATTCTTCAATTCATCACAAGGAATACTTTTATCCTTCATTTTCACCAAAAATCTTTAAAAAAAAGCATAAATTTTCAACTGGCAATATTCATTCGATGGAGCTAAACACACAGAATAAACATTGAAATGTGAAATGAACTTGCAAACGTATCGTCCGTGCGCCCCCGCGCTCGACTTGCTTAGTAACTAAAGCCTGACTTTTTCGCTCTATACTGATTACTATATAAACAATCATAATTATATTTCATTATAGACCACTTTGCCACAGGCTAGAAAGATAGCGATAATCTTCTCGAAAGCCCGGTAAAAAGCCCACGCGTGCGACAGTGCCGACTAATCACTCAATTCAACTCCTTTTTTATGACAGCAGTATCGCTAAGGCTACGAGGTCATGATCTGTGTAGAACAAAGGAGCGCGCGGGAAATCTGAAATAGTTTGAAACAGTTTACGAGTTATTTTGTTAGTTGATATTATTGATTGAGCAGTTTCAAAGGGCATGCCCGGCCTCTCGACTTTTATGATGGCTTCGCCACTTAACGCAAACACGCACTCTGATTAGGTCCACGCTGCGTGGGCCTAATCAGGGTGCGTTTTTGAGAAACAACTGTCAGATACGCAATGCCACAAAATTCATCAAGCATCAATACGTCTGTCACCAGGCTTATTATATTTCAAGGCCTCCTGTACATTTCAGCAGACATATTCACCCGCATACTTTAATCGCCACGAACCTCAAAGTTAGTTCACGCGCAGATACATCATAAGACGCAATACCCCAAGTATAATAAGTAAGCATCAACGCTACGATCAAACGGTTGCTGATTAAAACGGTGTTTTTATATTTACTAGCCGCATTTACACAATTTATATTCACGTTTTTAAATTATAACCTACAATAACCTCCCATAACATAAATAAAAAACAATAATACTACATACAACAATAATAAATAAAAAAATATTTATGTCGGTTGAATTAAGAGAAGTAGTTTTTCACGTATACAACAGAAATAGCCAAAAAAATCGTACAAAAAGTACCAGCAAATACTTTAGTGGAAATTATGCCTATTATAATTTCAATAATGGCAATGCACGTGGAATTTTCGAAGGAAAACATAATAATTTTACAGCGATTAATTTTTAATACGACTTCCTATTACTCGTTGTTTATGGTAATTACGTTAGATATTTGAAGTCTGACGGTATAGTAACGTTAAAAGAATAGGCACTATTCTTTTCATACTTTACTACATCGATCCAATATTTTTAAGGCCCTAAGAGTGGGTGAAAAGCCTATATTATTGTATATTTAAGTGAGAAAATCGTAACTAACGAATCGCTAAGAAATCGCAAATAATGAATATACGATGTCAGACGAGGATTCGTTTAATTTCTAATTAAATAATATTTTATTTTTGTCAACCCTTTCTTAGTAAAAAAACCCCGAAGAGTGCCTATTTTTGTCATATTTTGCGATATTTCTCCAAAACGGCACAAATCTTTAGTTAGTTTACATACTAATGTAAACGAGCTTGAGGTTCGAGACAGTAAAAATTGCCGATAAAATTAACTAAATTAACACTTTAATTTACTTTACACAAATTAAAACTTAAAACACTAATAATTAAACACACTAATTCACTTTATTCCGCTCCGAAACTTCGCTTGTCTCGCCAAATCCAATACTGCCCCGATCGCATCTTGCAGCGCCTATATATACAAATTAGCAATGAAGCATCCGGAATATTTAAGTAAATGCGCGCAAAGCGACGAATGTTCGAGTGTAGATTTTCTAGAAACTTAGTTCTTCGGATGGCGCTGTCGGTTGAAAGATTTGTGATGTCATTTTCTGCAAAGCTCCCCTCGCTCTCGTTCCTGACACTAGATGGCGCTAGTGTATGACGTTGACTTATTCACGCAACACTGCCCCCTCCTAAGACATGATCGTCCCGAACATTATCGGTCCCGTAACAACGCGCCAAGCGATCCACATGGACGATCTTAGGAGTCCCTCTTGCGCCTTTCTGTATACGGTAGGTCACATCGTTGATCCTGGTTACAATCCGGTACGGGCCGTCCCATTTAGCTTGAAGCTTAGGAGATTTCCCTTTGCTGCGGACTGGATTGTGCAACCACACCAATGAACCTTCGTTGAACCCTTTATTGTTCATTTTGCGGTCGTACCGGGTTTTCATTTTCTCAGACATCTGCTGGCCCGATTGTCTGACGTGCTCATAAATGTCATTCATATTGTTCCGCAAGTTATTTGCATAATCGGTTATACTGCGAAGGGCATCAGGTGGTATCCCGGTGATCAGGTCTGCAGGCAGCCGTAATTCTCTTCCAAAGTTTGCGAAAGCTGGTGTCACTGCTGTACTTTCGTGAACAGAACTTCGATATGATAACAAAAACGGTTGTATGTACTTGTCCCAATCTCGTTGCCGATTGTCTACCACTTTTGCTAGGTACTTCTCCAATGTCTGATTAAATCGTTCCATCATTCCATCAGATTGCGGGTGATAAGAAGTCGTTCTTGTTTTATGAGTACCCATAACTCGGCAAGTTTCCTGGAATATTTGAGACTCAAAATTCCTTGTTTGATCGCTGTGAATCTCTAAAGGTACTCCAAAATGACAGAAGACTTCATGAACTAGTTTATCTGCAACTGTTGAAGCTTCTTGATTTGGAATGGCGAAAACTTCTGGCCACTTTGTGAAGTAATCCATCACAACCATGAAATACTTGTTACCGCTTTCACTCTCCGGAAACGGCCCCGCCACGTCAATGGCTATTCTCTCCCATGGTGCACCAACATTGTACAACTTCAATGCATACTACGAGTCTGAGGTCCCTTTACAGCCGCACAACTTGTACATTTGCGACACCAGTCCTCGACATTGTTTCGACAGTGGACCCAATAAAACCGTTCTCGGATCTTCAGTAGAGTTCGTTTAACTCCCAGATGGCCTCCGGAACAATCATTATGGTACAGCTGTAGAACATCCGGTACTTTAGCTTTAGGGACAACCATTTGCAAATGACAGCTGTCTCCCCTAACATTTTCCCATTTACGGCACAGAACTCCATCCTGAAGCAGCAAGCTGTCCCACTGGGCCCAACAGCTTTTAGTGGTCGAACTCATTGCTGAGACGTCGCTCCACTTAGGCTTGGGAGCACTGGCCTTTATCCATTCCAGAATCGGCTTGATGTCCGGATCTTCCTGCTGTGCATGTTGTAAGCTGTCCTTCCATTCGTTGCTGAGGTGGTCCGTCCTGAGCATCCTCACGGATACCTTTTCCTTACTCTCTTGCCTAGTACAATGGTTGCAATCTTCAGGACAAGGTCTTCTTGACAATGCATCTGCGTTGCCGTGTAATTTTCCGCTGCGCTGTTCGATCTCAAAGTCGTATTCCTGCAGTAGTTCAATCCACCTCGCAACTTGTCCTTCTGGATTTTTAAACTGCAATAGCCATTTTAGTGCAGCATGGTCAGTTCGTAAGTGAAATTTTCGTCCCAGAAGATATTTGCTAAAATGCTGCAACGACTTTACCACAGCGAGCAATTCGCGCCTTGTGACACAATAGTTCCTTTCCGGTTTTGACAACGACTTGCTGAAGTACGCTATCACGACCTCTTGGTCACCATTCCGTTGAGACAACACACCGCCAAGTCCTATATCACTTGCGTCTGTGTCAACTATAAATTCTTTGCTTGCATCAGGGTATCCCAAAATAGGTGTTTTGCACAGACGGTCCTTGAGCTCCTGGAATGCGATATTATAACTTTCATCTCAGCAGAAATGTCGCTTCTCCTCGGTTAGCTTATGCAGAGGTTTGGCTATCTATATCTGCAAAGTTCTTCACAAATCGCTGGTAATAGGAGCACAAACCCAAAAATGCTCTAACCTGCGTCTTGTCTTTTGGAACCGGCCAATCCTTTACAGCTGCGATTTTCTCTGGATCCGTGCGGATACCTTCTTCCGACACTACATACCCCAAAAAGTTGACTTGCCGTTTGAATAGTGAACATTTCTTCGGACTCAGCTTGAGGTTGGCACTCTGAATCTTCATGAGCACGTGTTCCAGGTTTTGAAGATGTTCCTCAAACGTACGGCCCACGATTATGATTTCATCCAAGTAGACCAGACAGGCATCGCCAATTAGCCCGGTAAGTACAAGTTTCATCAGCCTTTCGAACGTTGCTGGAGCATTGCACAACCCAAACGGCATTACTTTTAATTGCCACAGACCCTTTCCCGTCGAGAACGCAGTTTTCTCCTTGTCCTTAGGGTCAATTTCAACTTGCCAGTAGCCACATTTTAGATCCAGCGTGCTAAACCACTTTACTCCTGAAAGCATGTCCAGCGTATCAATTCTTGGCAAGGGATAGCTGTCCTTCTTCGTAACGTCGTTCAGACGGCGGTAGTCAACACAAAACCGCATGCTGCCATCCTTCTTCTTTACCAGTACCACGGGTGAACACCATGGACTAGATGAAGGTTCAATAACACCATCCTTCACCATTCCCTCAATCATGGTTTCCACTTCCTTTTCACGTGCTACCGGCAATCTTTTTGGCCGCTGACGGATAGGCAGTTCTTCACCTGTGTTTATTTTGTGTTGAACTAAGCCAGTCTTTCTTATGTCAGCATCGTTTGATGAGAATACATCGGCATACTTGAGTAACAACTTCTTCGCTTTGACTATTTCATTCGGGGAGAGAACGCTGCGACAATCTTCTAAAAGTGTGCTCACTCTGCATCCTTGCTGGGGGTCCTAGTCGATAGATATTGGCACGGACGTAACCAATCCACTTCCTCACAAGTAGCATTCAGTGTGCCTTTTTCTATAATCCGTTCCTGGCCACAAAGGTTCAGCACACGTACTCCTGAGATGATAGTGGTTCTGACCAAGGTTCGAGCCACTTTTCATGGGAGGTCATTTTCTAACCTTTCCACGAGTAGACAACGATGAGGTTGCCCAGGATTCCGAGGAAGACTAACCGGCACAATCGTTTCCGATCTTGGCGGAAGAACAATCTTCTCAAGGCTGTACACGTTCCCTGGTAACGCTCCTTCCACAAAAAGTTCCTCTTGTCCACATTTCAAGACACCTTGCTTAACGTCAATCGCACAACAATTCTTCCTTTGTCATGATGTCTAGGCCCAGGATGCAGTCGTCCATTATATCAGCCGTGATGACATTATGCAGGTAGATCATGTTGCCTAGCTTCAACTCCATCTCTTTCTCTCCACGGATGGGTATACGCTGACCGGTGGCTGTTACCAAATTAATGCGTTCTCGGTTGTATGCGGAGTCCCCAAGGAACTGACTTATTAGTTGGGAACTAACAACCGTACGAGAGGCTCCAGTGTCTATGGTCAGTTTACACGGCATTTCGTTGACCTCGCTCTTGATGACTAGACTGTTCCCATCGTGGGTTTGTGAGATCGAGATCCTTGGGGCTCTTTTAACATCAGCCAGCACCCGCCCCGCAGTTCTGGCTTTTACTCGTTTCCCGTTGATAGTAAAGTCGTATTCCTGCTGCTGCTGGGCGGTGCTGTTGGCGGCACTACCCTCCTGAGATCGTTCAATTTCCCTTTCTAGGGTTCGCTTAGGGCAGCTGGATCGAAGATGGCCCTTTTCCCCACAGCCATAGCACCTTGGGCTGTATCCTTTGTTGCGGTCGCGAACTGTAGCTGCTGCAACCTCCGTGACGCGATGGGAGCGAAGATCCTGCCGCACGGCTTCCACCTCCAGTGCATGGGCCAAGGCGTCCTTAAGCGTCTCGTGGTGCCCGAGCCTCACAGCAGCTCTGACTTCCAGGTCGCGGATGCCGTCGATGAATGTCTGCACCAGGTTCCCTTCAATGAGTGCAGGTACAGACCGGTATGCTTTTCGCACCAGCTTCTCCACCTCTAGAGCCCACCGCTTCAAGTTTTCGTTGATGCGCTGCGCGCGTTCTTTAAGCTGCGCACGAAAGACGTGTTCCAGGTGAGCGTCGCCATATCTCGCCTCCAATGCCTCATGGAGTTGCTCATAAGTCACTTCCTCACCGAGAGCTTCCAGAACTGTTAAGGCCTGGTCGCGCAGGCCTAGTGTGAGAGCAGTCATGGCCTGACTTTTATTCCAGCCGTTCGCCTTCATAACAGCCTCGAACTGAATTTTGTAGGCTGACCAGGAAGAGGTACCGTCGAACGGTGGCACCTTGAACCCACGTAGCGAAGGTGTTGTAGCTACTACGGGAGCTGTAGCACCATCTCCAAGTTTGAGTTCGTCCAGTGATTTCTTCATGTCAGCCATTACGTTGTCAACCCGATTGTTTACTTGGTCGATTCGGGTTTCAGCTTTCTCGATTCGGTTTTCAGCTTTTGCGATTTGAGTTTCAGCTTCCGACCGGCGGTTGTCATGCTGAGCAACCCTATCCTTCACCTCCTTTATCTCCTTCCCGAATGTAGCGTGAAGGTCCTTCATGAGGAGCATCTGCTCTTCCAACCGACGGGCCTGTTCCTCCTGTCCGCCCCGCAGCTGCTCTTCCAATCGGCGTGCCTGTTCCTCCTGTCGGCGAGCCTGCTCCTCCTGTCGGCGAGCCTGCTCCTCCTGTCGGCGAGCCTGCTCCTCCTGTCGGCGAGCCTGCTCCTGCAGCATCACCATCAGAGCACCTTAGTCAGGTGCTGCAGATGTAGGAGCTACCGACGGGCCTGCAGCCGGTGGCTGGCTTGCACCACCAAATCTTCGTTGGTCCGTCTCCTGCTGGCGTTGACTTCGGGTACGGACACCCTCCGTTTCCTCCTTAGGTAAAATCGGCATGATTTTATCCCACTTCTGACACCAATTGTTACGAGCTTGAGGTACGTGACAATAAAAATTGCCGATAAAATTACCTAAATTAACACTTTAATTTACTTTACACAAATTAAAACTTAAAACACTAATAATTAAACACACTAATTCACTTTATTCCGCTCCGAAGCTTCGCTTGTCTCGCCAAATCCAATACTGCCCCGATCGATCGCAAAGCGACGAGTGTCCGAGTGTAGATTTTCTAGAAACTTAGTTCTTCGGATGGCGCTGTCGGTTGAAAGATTTGTGATGTCATTTTCTGCAAAGCTCCCCTCGCTCTCGTTCCTGACACTAGATGGCGCTAGTTTATGACGTTGACTTATTCACGCAACACTAACAATTTTAATCGAGAGTTTTATTTTTATTCCCAGTTTTCCTCGTGAACATTTAACTTTTCCCCGAAATTAAGCGCGGGCGTGCTTGCTTTGCCGCCCTGAAATCCCCCACAAGCTGCGTCACAGTCCGTTTCAGGATATCTCGTCGAGGGTGTATCGCGGGTCGGTGTTGGAACGACTTCGTACAAATACATTTTAGTTTTTGAAGTGTTTATATTTATTGTTAATATTTATATGAGGGGAAATACTTAATTTAGTAAATATTCAATAATATATAATTAATAATTCGTAACTGTAAATATTGTTTCCCGAACAAATTAATTTTTAAAGTGTTCGAACTCTAATCTAAAGTGTGAGAACTAGATACAGATACTTATATTAGGTACACTACCATAAAATTAAATCACTCAATTTAAAATTAAATAAAAAAGGTGGTTTCTTAATTGCTAAACAAAGACATTTTTGGGTTATTTTCTTCGATGTTCAATAAACTATTTGGTTGGGCGGCGGGCCTAAGGGTTCCCGAGTTCGATTCCCAGGTCGAGCCTTGACCCTATTGTGCGAGATGTTATACTAGGTGAACTGCATATGCGGTTGGCTTATTATGCCTCAACAAGATGGTAGATGTGGCACGCGGCACCTTGGACAATGCACTCGTTCTTCTAAATCTATTGCTTGCCAAGGTTAGGATGGAATTCTACTTGAGCACATGAGGAGAAACAAAATGGGGCGGAAAGAGGAAGAAAGAGAAAGCGAATGAGGTATGTAAGGATCGTGACACTTGGCGATCTGTTCTCTCTGGCTACCCCGTTAGAGATTGTGCGTGAAGATAAGTAAGTAAGTAAGTAAGTAAAATGGGGCGGGTTAACTAACAAGCAAAATGCTCAAGTAGGAGCAAAATTACAGGAAAACACACTTACCGGGGTGTGATTCTGAGGCGGCGGACGACGCTTCCGTTGCGGTGATGCGACGTGAGGTGGGTAAGAACCCAGAAGACTGGGGCACCCCATAGATGCGATCCAGGCCAGTGGTACGAAGGAATAGAGCGGTGCGCGACGATATCTCACACTATGTGAGGCGGTTACTTCTGGAGCGCGACTGCACCAGGTGGTGCGGTTCAGACTAGCGGCGCGAAGGCAAGAGGCCGCTCGAGGGCCGCGCGCTAACGTTTATTGCCTCGGCTTTCCCATTAAAAGCACCTTGGTCGGGTGCGTGTCTCATTGATCGAAAAATCGCGTCACCTTCGGGACTCCTCCTTTCCCCTTTCAGTGTGTACGGAAGGAACATTAGGTCAATGGATGGATAAACACTTGGCAAACATACCCTTGAACAAAATTAAAATACACGAATGGTTTCCGCGTAACCATCCCCCCCGGCTTAAAGGGTCCCCTTCAAAATAACTAACGCCAAAATTAAACCTAATTTTGGACTACGATTTCTAATCGAGAAAGCTAATTCAAACTATTGAATGGGCAAATGGCACAAACGGACAACAGGGCGCATGTAAGACCCAGTCTTGGTTCTAACGCGAGCTACCCTAGTTACCCCGTCGGAACCGGGAAAAACTTCTTCGACGATCCCTAATGGCCAATAGAGAGGCGGCGTATTCTCCTTGCTGAGCACAACCACGGTTTCGAGACTTAAAGGATCAGTTGTTGTGTTCCATTTTTGCCGCGACTGCAACGTATGCAAGTATTCCATCTTCCATCGTTTCCAAAACGACTGCACCAACCGGTCCAATAATTTATGGTGTGCGGAAATACTAAGTTTGTTCTCGTCCATGTCTGTGGCGGGCAGATATTTCAAGGCGTTAAATTCAAAAAATGTGCTGGAGTTAGAGCCAGCGGCTCCGAAGTGTCACTTGACAGCGTACGACAAATGGCGCGACTATTCATGACACACTCAATTTGAGCGAGCACAGTACTTAACTCTTCGAAGGACAAAATTAGATCTCCTATTACTCGGTATAAATGACTCTTTAGACTCTTAATATTAGTCTCCCAATTTCCCCCATAATAGCGGCCGGGACGTTCAGAGACCACTCGATGCGGTTCTCGGCTAGGATGTGAGCGAACTCCGAATTATAATATGTACCGGTTAAAAGCTCAGCAGTAGTTCCGATAAAATACGTTTCGCGCCGACGTAGTTGGTACCGTTATCCGAATACAATTTACTTATAAGGCCACGGCGGGAAAGAAATCTTTTAAATGCACCCATGAAGCCCGCTATGCTTAGATCACCAACGAGTTTTATATGCACAGACCGAGTAGTCAGACATACGAAAATGCAGACGTAAGCTTTTGTGGATCTTATACCACGCCCGCGAGTGAGCGTGACCTTAAACGGACCAGCAAAGTCAGACCGGGTGTGCATAAAGGGCTTTACGGATTGTGTTACTCGGCAAGACCGAAGGTCCGCCATTTCTGGAAATGACGGCTTAGGACGTACTCGAAAGCAAGCCATACATCTGTGCACCCGAATGCGGATTAAATTACGTGCAGAAAGAATCCAATAATTCTGACGCAAGATTGACGTCATCAAGTCGGGGCCAGCATGAGAATTCAACTTATGGTGGTAATCAACTAATAAATTCATGATATGGTCCTTACGCGGTAAAACTATTGGGTGCCGTTGATCGATACTCAACTGCGAGTTAGACAAGCGCTCACCTACCCTGACGATTCCATCTTGTAAAATCGGCTTAAGACGTTGAAAAGTGCGACTACAAGTTCTATTCGATTGTAATCTTGTAATTTCATCGGAAAAATGCGCACGTTGAAGTTCAAGCAAAACTAACAACTCGGCACAACTACAATCGGACGTAACGATATAAGAACAAACACTACTTATTGACTTTTAAACTACAAAGGCTACATTGTAACGACAAAAAATGATTTAAGTGTAACACAGCGTATTGCTGTGGCGCAGTTAAACTATACTATTTTATCTTTATTTTTATGGAACAACAACAAGCTAAACAAACACTAAGCAAATACTAATATCAAACATACTAATAACAAAACTACCTTATCACAAGTATGCAATTTCTAAGCGACTAAACTATAAGTATTAATAAGCGGTAAAACTATGCGATGAACGCTTCGGAACAACACTGCTTATGGCTTGTTGCTCGCGAAGCCTCACTTCCTTCCGCCAAGCAAGATTGGCCTCCGCAGGTCTATTCCGTAGCCTCCAATGAGGCACGCCTTCTGTCGCAGCGGCTCGGTGTCTCCATGCGCCGCGACCGTGACCTCGATCAGCGCCGCGCACGCTTCCGCTAACGAGATCGATTCGAGTCCCGGGTTACGAAACACGTGCACTGAATATGTCACCCGATGGGTTGCGGGGCGATCTAATTTTGCTAATTTGGGCCTTGTTCGCGGTGTCGATAAACCTAGCTCCAGGGCTATCCCTACTCGGCGTTCCCTTCGGCTGCAACGAAACTATAACAAACAACAGACTCTAACGTCTTGCTTCTCGACCCTTCGCATAATTTATTACCCGAGATAAGTAAAGACGGGATGTTCCCCTCCTCTATTTCCCTAAAATTGCGAGTCAATAATTCGGGAGGCTCGACAGCGACGGTGCAACAACAGGATGTTGCCGAAATATTATCCATGATAGGGGCGGAACCACCGATGACGTAGCCCAAGGCGGACTCCAGTGCGTAAGACGCGGTATACGAGGGGTAGCACCTGACCTTATTGTGTAACAAAATATGAGGGAAAACCGATGCTCCAATGAGCATGTCTATATCTCCGGGGACGGCGTAAGTATCGTCTGCCAGAGTCAAAATCTCAAAAACAGTCATTGCCGAGGTTTCGACCGAAACGGTTGGCAGATGCTCGGTGACTTTATCTACTACCAATGCATTTATATTAAAGTTAGTACTATGATCTAGCCGAGAATAAAATTTTTAATTTATGGAGCCCTGGGTAATTTTATTAGTACCTGCAATGCTTTTGACTACGGGACATGAAGGTATCTTATTTATTAGCAATCCTAAACGCTGGCAATATGGTCGCGTTGTAAAGCTACTCTGTGATCCGCTGTCTAGTAACGCACGAACACTTTGTTCGTGTCCACGCGAATCTCTAACTACGATACGGGCTGTACCAAGCAACACGGTGGAAGGAAACTGCGTTCCCGTATTCGACAGTGAGCACAGGGTGACGTCACCCGGTCGACCGTTAGAAGCGTCGACTTTAGTATGTGTAGTTTCCTTGTCCGATTTACTCGACGAGAATATATTTCCACTTTCAAAATGTAATAACATGTGATGTCTGCTGGCGCACTTGTTACACACGGAACTAGAATTGCATTTAGCAACTAAATGTCTATCGCTTCGGCATTTTAAACATAAGTTGTTTGTCTTTACTATTCTATAACGTTCGCTGGGTGAATGTTTACGGAACGTCGCACAATTATACAAATTACCGTGTTGTTAACTCTAGCGTAGAACACAAACGCTATGAGGCGATGTAGGTGCAGCAGTTACGTATGTTAGAGACCCAGCAATCCTAGTTGATGAGATATGTCTGCGATCGATACATTTCTTAACTTCTTGTTTGACATTCGAGGAACGCTGTATCACTTTAATTTGATCTCGTACAAAGGAAGCTAAGGAGTTGAATAACGGTAACTCAGAGCAACGAAGCTCCATTTCAAACGCACGCACTGTGTCCGAGTCTAATTACTTTAAGGCGATATGGAGAAACACCACGTCCATAAGGTCATTAAATTTCAGGTTCTTGAGAGCAGCCACCGATGCTACAAATTTATCTAAAAACTGCTCTAGGCCAGTGATGTTTGCGAATAATATAGCTTTAAGATAGAATATCTGGTCTAAATATGAAGAGGCTAACTTTCGTTTATCTTCATATTTATTTTTAAGCGTTTCTAATATTAACGGATAATTTTCTGTTGGTGTGAAACCCGAACAAATGGACTGTGCCCTACCACTTAATTTACTAATTAAATAATACAGTCTTTCAGCGTCCGATAACGATGGATTATTATGTATTGTGTTTTAAAAGCTATTAATAAACAACGGTCAAGTTTTAATATCTCCATTGAATACCGGAATATCTATGGGGGGAAATCTAAGTGATTCACGTGGGCGTACCTGGATTTCTGGTTTGCCTTCGCTTTGTGCTGGAGACAGTAAGAGCTTTGCCGTACTTTTTATGCAACACAACATATCTTCAAATGATAGAAGTGGTTGATAGTTCACTGTATACTTAGGGTCGATTTGTAATTTTAAACTATCAATTTTGTCTAATATATTTTCGTAATCCGAGCGCAAAGAGTCCACCGTTTCGATTTCACATAAAAACGTTTCCCGCAATGAATCTACGTTAATATTTTTTATGTGGTCACTTATATATTGTATACGTGAAAAGAGTACATCCCTCTTGGCGTAAAGAGTTTTAAGTTTAATTTCATTTTCACTAACTGCCATCTTGAATCACTATAATTAATATTAGATTAATCACGAATAATATCGTACAATGTTGGAAGATGAATACAATGCACCACAACTATATCTCACAACACGTTATTGTCTTATCGTGCCGTATTACGTCGTTAAATTGAACACTTTGTCAGTAATATTTTTTTTTCTTTTCTTGCGTGAAGGTAACTTGCAATCAAACACGCGAGGACTAGGTGAGAATTTAGAACTCATATAATGTTACAAATAGCGGGTAAGATAAATAAAATTAAGCGGGTCTAACTATTTAAATAAGTAAGTATATATTTACCTATGCAAATTGACTAACCAAAATTTAAATTTGAACTAAAACAAAAACTATATAAATTTATATAATATTAAATTAGAGTGTAATGTCCAAGGAATTGGTTCAGCAGTTCGACTCGATGAGGTTACAGGGCACCAGTTCAAAATCCGCTCAAATGACCAAAAAAATGGTTGGGTGGCGGGCATAAGGGTTCCCGAGTTCGATTCCCAGGTCGAGCCTTGACCCTATTATGCGAGATGTTATACTAGGTGAACTGTATACGCGGTTGCTTTCCTATTCCTCAACGGACGTGGCACGCGGCACCTTGGACAATGCACTCGCTCTTCCAAATCTATTGCTTGCCAAAGTTGGGATGGAATTCTACTTGAGCACATTAGGAGAAACAAAATGGGGTGGGTTAACTAACAAACAAAATGCTCAAGTAGGAGCAAAATTACAGGAAAACACACTTACCGGGGTATGATCCTGATACGGCGGACGACACTACCGTTGCGGTGATGCGACGTGAGGTGGGTTCTTATGGGGCGCCCCAGAGATGCGATCCAGGCCAGTGGTACGAAAGAAGAGAGCGGTGCGGGACGATATCTCATACTATGTGAGGCAGTTACTTCTGGAGCGCGACTGCCCCAGGTGGTGCGGTTCAGACTAGCGGCGCGAAGGCAAGAAGCCGCTCGAGGGCCGCGCGTGAACCCTTATTGCCTCGGCTTTCCCACCAAAACCTCCTTGCTCGGGCGCGCGTCTCATTGGTCGAAAGAATCGCTTTTAGACCCCCCCTTTCCCCTTTCAGTGTTTCAGTGTGTACGGAAGGGACATTAGGTCAAAGCAAACATACCCTCAAACAAAATTAAAATACACGAATCGTATCCGCGTAACCACCATTCCGGAGAAATTAAAAATATTAAAAAAGCCGTAAGTGGCTGCTGGTTTGGCTGGATTTGATTTTCGCTCAGCGAGCTATGGAGAAAGCTATGCTCGGGGTTTCCCTACTTGATAATTATACTTAAAAATTAAGATATCCGCGGTATTACCAGAGTATTTGACATAGCCTAACGGATTGGTAAGGTGAAGTGGAAATGGGGCAGCTATATAGCCCAAAGAACCGATAAACGATGTGGAAGAAAAATTTCTTGAGTGGCAATCATTTAGCGGTAAGCGAAGTTTAGGTCGGCCCCACTAGATAAAGGGATGGCTTGGTAAGATATGCAGGAAGTCGATAGGTGCAGTTGGCTCAGGATCGTAATTTGTAGTAGTACCTTGAGGGAAACCTATGTTGAGATGTGAAAAAGTAAATATAAAAAAAAACGACAAAAGTATACTAATTTCTCCTCACAACAACATTATGAAAATTCTGATTAAATAGTCTAACGTCCATTGGGCTTGCCATTAAAAGCTTTGGCAGTTTCCTGTATTACGTGCTTCGATATTATTAACTTTTAATAACAGACAGGACTTTAAAATAGAGTTTTTGCAGAGGCAAGAAGCAGCACAGTAGGAAAATGGTGAGGTACAGAATGACGAAATTAATTTTAAATAAGAGCTAAAAATATATGGCTTTTAATTAACCACTAAAGCTTGTTTATGATATACTATTAAAGTTCATGCGTTTCTATAAAAAATAAAAATAAAATGGACCGACCTCAAATTTTACTTTCTTGTGTAAAAAGTGCTATTAAGAATTTTATGCAAACGATATGTAAGGTTTCGATGTCATTAGTTATGCCATAGCACATATATATATATATATATATATATATATATATATATATATATATATATATATATATATATATATATATATATTGGTCGCTGCCATCCGTATTTTGAACAGTTTTCTGCTGCACTAAGCCAACGAATTATTTCAAATAAAAATAAAACTAAAGCCCGCATCATTTTCTGTATATAAATTGCTCAAGGAACTATGAATAGGATAACGCCCATAACCATGATAAATATGGTACGCCCATAACTGTTAACAAAAAACGTAACTCCAAATGCTCTTATAGAAAAATATACCGCAATATTCAGGTGCAGGAGCTAATATTGCTAAAGGAGAAGAGGTTAAATTTTGTTTTAGAGATGCATAATAAATATTGTTTTGTTCGCAATCGTGCATAAAAGCAAAAAACACAGCTAAAGAGCATAAATGGCATTATAATCAGGACTTAGTCTCATCAAACGGTATGGGAAAAATAAATTATTTTACTTCTTTTATTAAACAATTAAAATTAGTAAGCATTATTTCAACTGCAGAAATAAGGACATAATTTGATTGTATTTGTTTTTGTAATTATTGTGACTCATAGTTTAAATTTAAGTAATGAAATATTTTTAAATGCGGGTAATCGCTATAACAAATTTAGAACGTAATTATTATGCTAACAGCTTGTGCATACTTGCAGACTCTTGTTCGAGTAGTCGTATTGTTGTGACGTAGTTCAATTTGTGGATTATAATTGTGAAATGTGAATAATTACGATATCACAAAAAAAAAACATGTAAATTTCTAAGTAATACACGACAAAATTAGTTTTCTATATAACATTAGATAAAATTATTTCTTTGTTCCCCGATCTGTAGGTGTGCCGCGCACACACATGTAAACTTCGCAACGTTGTATTGTAACTATATTATGTAGTGAATAAGATTTTTCAGGCAGTCACTAGTTGCCCGCCAACTGTATGGCACGTTCGCTATAATAAATATATATTAGTAAAAGAATTCACCTTTCATTATGGTCACCAATAGGCACCCCTACGGAGTCAGCTCCTAAACTGGTGACCCCGACGTGATTAAGATGACTGAAGTGGTCTATGTGATGTTAATGCAGTAGTGGGCAATATTCGCGTGGTTGTGATCAGTGGACAATAGATATAGTAACATGAGTGCGCCGTTTCCGCCTACGTCACAGAACGTGCCGCCTGTTAACGTGCCACCCGTTCAAGACATCCAGCCACCCGCGCAACCGCCCATCATGGCGCCAGGGGTAGATGCAGTGTCCCTACAGTCTCGCCTCGCAGAATTTTGGACGGACCAGCCACGCGTATGGTTCGTACGCACGGAAGCTATCCTCGCACCTCAGAGGTTGAGTGATGAGGCGAAGTTTGACCTGGTCGTGTCTAAGCTAAGTAAGGAGGTTATCGCGCAAGTGACGGACATATTACTCAACCCGCCTCCTACCTACAAGTACGACGCACTCAAAGCTCGGCTACTCCACATCTATGAGGAGTCAATGTCGAGGCAGATCGAGAAGCTTATGAGCGAGCTAGAGCTGGGCGACCAGAAACCATCACAGCTGCTTCGGCGGATGCGTGAGCTCGCTACTGACAAGGTTCCTGATGAAACCCTTCGCGTCTTGTGGCAGGGTCGTCTTCCGACACAAGTCCGAGCCGTGCTAACTGTGTCCGACTCCAAGGACCTGGACAACCTAGCAGCAGTTGCAGATAACGTCATGGAAGCTGTGCGGCCTTCATATGCCGCCACCGCTACTTACACCGTGCCAGCGCCAGCATCTACTACCGCCTATGACTTGGCCCTGTTGAGAGCTGAGGTGGCTAAAATAAAGGCTACCGTGGACCGGATCGATCAGCAGAGGTCGCGGTCCCGCGCCCCGGATCGCAACCGGCGTCGTTCACAGTCCAGGCGCCGTAGCAGTTCCTGCCGTCCCCGGAAGGAGAACTACTTATGCTTTTACCATTACAAGTTCCGAGAAAAGGCCAACAGGTGTACGAAGCCTTGCGCGTGGAAAACAACACAGCCGGAAAACTGAGCAGCGAGGTACAGTCCGAGGGTCTTCAGGTCTGTACCGTTTTTCCATTCAATCGTTTGTGTGTGTCAGACAGTAACTCCGGACTTAGATTTTTAGTTGACACCGGTGCCAATGTGTCTGTTTTACCAGCCGCGAGAAAAGATCGTCTAAATCAGTGTAGTGCATATAAATTATACGCAGCTAACGGCAATGAAATCGCAACTTACGGTACCAAGACAATAGTGTTAAACTTAAACTTACGCCGACCTTATCGTTGGGAATTCGTTGTAGCAGATGTCAAACAACCAATTTTGGGCGCCGATTTTTTAGCGTACTACAAATTATTAGTTGATTTAAACGCGCGTAAATTAATAGATAAAACTACAGAATTGAATGTTTCGGCATCTGTTGTCAATGTATCTCAACCTAGTGTTAAAACTATTGATGTAAATCATCCATATCAGGATTTATTGTTAAAGTATCCGGACATCACTAAACCAGCGTCATTCCGAGAAACTGCGAAACACGATGTCGTCCACTATATCGAGACCTCTGGCCCGCCCACGCACGCGAAAGCGCGCCCGTTGCCACCTGACAGGTATAAAAAAGTTAAAGAAGAATTTCGCATCATGCAGGAACTGGGCATCTGTCGTCCTTCAAAGAGCGCGTGGGCTAGTCCGCTCCATGTAGTTCCTAAAAAGAATGGAGATATAAGACCTTGTGGGGACTATCGCCAGCTGAATGCGATAACAAAGCCCGACAGATACCCGATTCCTCGCTTGAACGATTTTACTTTTATTCTTCCGGATAAAAAGATATTTTCAAAATTAGACATCAATAGAAGTTATCATTTTATACCTGTCGCACCAGGTGACGTGGAGAAAACCGCTATCATAACACCATTCGGACTTTTCGAGTTTCCTCGAATGACCTTCGGTTTGCGCGGAGCAGCACAAACCTTCCAGCGCTTTATGAACTCCATTTTACAAGGTCTTGATTTTGTCTTTTGTTATTTAGACGACTTACTTATAGCTAGTGACAACGAAGTTCAACACAGGCAACATTTAGAAATTATTTTTAAAAGGCTTAATAAATATGGAATTTCGATTAATTTGGCAAAATGTCGTTTCGGACAAACTAAACTAGAATTTTTGGGACACGAGATTAGTACCGACGGCGTCAGGCCGTTGCAAGATAAGGTTCAGGCAATTGTGGAATTTCCGAAGCCGAAAACTGTTGCAGAGCTAAGACGTTTTCTCGGTATGGTCAATTTTTATCGAGCTCATCTTCCTAACGCAACTTTATATCTAACAGAATTAAATAAATATCTTAAAAGCTCAAAGAAAAATGATAAGACTCCCATCGTCTGGACGGAGAGTGCGAACGAAGCATTTACGCAATGTAAGGCAGGTCTCACACAGGCCGCTACATTGACGTACCCTAGAGTGGGTTCCGAACTCGCTTTAATGACTGATGCATCCAATATATGCGTGGGAGCAGTCTTGCAACAAAAGGAAGGAGATAGCTGGAAACCATTGGGCTATTTCTCAAAAAAATTGACCACCACCCAACAGCGATATAGCACATACGATCGCGAGTTGCTCGCTATATACTTAGCTATAAAACATTTTCGGAAATTATTTGAAGGGCAAGAAATAACCGTGTATACGGACCATAAACCTTTAACTTTTGCATTTCAAAAGGTAGGACGCGATGAAAGCGAAACGCCTCGGAGAACGAGACATTTAGCTTTCATAAGTGAGTTCACTACAAATATAAAACATATAACCGGTACGAATAACATCGTAGCTGACACCTTATCGCGCATCGAAGCCGTGACTATGCCAACTGCGTTGAATTTCGATGACATTGCAAATGAGCAGCGTAGCGACAGTTATATCATGAATGTTATGTCTGGTTTAAATACCGATAATATTTTGTTAAAGGAACTAGTTATACCTATGTTAAATAAGTCTATTTTTTGTGAGATGTCTACTGATACAGCTCGTCCGTACCTACCGGAAAAGTTTCGACGCCTAGCTTTTGATAGTTTACATAATTTGAGCCATCCTGGAATTCGTTCTACGCGAAAGATGTTAGCCAAAAAGTATTTCTGGCCTAGTATGAATCGTGATGTTTCTTTGTGGGCAAAAACGTGCATACAATGTCAACGTTCTAAAGTTAACAGACATACGGTATCGAATCTGACTAAGTTTCCGGAAGTAGAGCGTTTTGAGCATTTGCACGTCGATATCGTTGGCCCTCTTGAGATCTCTCCAGATGGTTATAGATACTTACTTACGATAATTGATAGGAGGACCAGGTGGCCTGAAGCTTTTCCGTTACGAGACATTACGGCAGAAACTGTTGCCAAACATTTATATGAAGGTTGGATTTGTCGTTACGGTTGCCCGATAAAGTTAACTAGCGACCAAGGTCGCCAGTTTGAGAGTAGTCTTTTTAACCAGCTGTTAAAAATGTTGGGGGTTAATAGAATTCGAACTACTCCTTATCATCCGCAAAGCAATGGCGCAGTTGAACGTTGGCATCGTTCTTTAAAAGCAGCACTTTCAGCTCGCCTGTCACATAGGTCCTGGGTGGAAGAGCTACCCACAGTATTACTGGGGCTTCGCGCGGCCGCCCGCAGCGACTCAGGGGTTAGCGCCGCCGAGTTAACGTTCGGACGAAACTTGCGTCTACCGGGAGACTTTTATGACAGCTTTTCGAACAACCGTAACGTCAATGATTATTGTTTAGTGGATAAGATTAGAGATACTATTAGTAGTTATAAGCCTACATCCGACGATTCACGTAACTGTCATAGTCTTTTTGTGCACAAGGACTTACGTAACTGTGAATATGTCTTTGTTAGGGACGATTCAATACGTAAACCTTTGAAACCACCCTACGACGGTCCGTACCGCGTGATAAAAAGGGGCTCAAAGGTTTACCTAATTCAATTACCCGATAGACAGGTACATATTTCTATCGACAGATTAAAGCCTGCATATGTATTAAAGGAATGTGATGGTAACGAAGCAACGCCACGCCAAAGTAACGCTGACAACGCAGCGGATGTTGCACCTGCGCATGTACGGTTCCCGTTACCACCGTCCACACCGCTGACGTCGTTGTTACCCGGCCCGAGCAACCCGATAACCGTGAAAACAACGCGAAGTGGTCGGATTGTTAAGTTACCTTCACGATTTATAAGCTAGTGTTAATATAAAATATATATTATACAATTACATGTCTAAATGATAATCAGGTTTAGTTACTATGGATGTGAAAGTATTATTTGCATTGTCTAGTGCATAATATTTTCATTCAGGATATTCAAGTTACATTATTTAAGTTGAATGTAATTGTAGAAGCATCGTGTTCAGTATTTTGCGTATACTGCACTTTCATATAGGTTCCAGGTAGCTAGTTTAGTTATAATGTATTTAATATAATTTCATTGGAAATACTTCCTTTGCGAAAGCATTAGCGCGATAAGTTTTACGATTTTTACTATGGGTAATTTGCAAGAAAAACCAGTTATTGTTTCTCAGGCTCAAAATACTGTAGAGAATAAAGTGGATAATTTTCAAACATGGTTATATGTGATAGCCAGTTTTATGGGGGCGATAATCCTGTACACTATTTGGGTAAAGTTTAATAAGAAGTTCAAAAGCTGGCTTCGTCATCAAGTGTTAATGGCAGGCATTCCGATATCGGGCCAGAATATGGGTCAGATGATAGGTGCTTCTAGCACCAGTCTGCAGCATGTGCCCGCGCCCGCCGCGGCCGCCACCCCTTTCGCGGGGGTCTCCGTACAGCCCTGCGCACAAGCGCATTAGCAAGTTTTTGTTGTTAGTTTTAAGTTTATATTCATTGTATAGTTTTAAGTTTTTTGTATTCAATTGTTGTAAAGGGGGAAGTATTGTAGGTGTGCCGCGCACACACATGTAAACTTCGCAACGTTGTATTGTAACTATATTATGTAGTGAATAAGATTTTTCAGGCAGTCACTAGTTGCCCGCCAACTGTATGGCACGTTCGCTATAATAAATATATATTAGTAAAAGAATTCACCTTTCATTATGGTCACCAATAGGCACCCCTACGGAGTCAGCTCCTAAATGAATGAAATGAAAATGCCACATTTACCAAAGTTGTCAAATTGCGCAACAACCACGTAGCAATATTTAAAAAGACCGATCACAAATATTGAAGTATTTTTTAATATATAGAAATGAGGCAAATCATGAACAACTGCAACATCAGGGGATATTAAGAAACATTATATTGCCCGATTTGGCTTGTTCCGGATATATACATAATGCTATCATAAATCATTTTTGATCACAAAATTGCAGTTTTTTACAGTATTGAAGAAGAATATTATTATTGTATCGAGAGAATAAACTTATCAAGAACAAGGAAAGTGACAATTAACTTTCAAAACCCTTTATTATCATAGTTCCCACGAGTTTTAAAGTTGCTATAGATTTTCAAAAGTTATAGTATGAGAACGGACAAAGAGAATAGCGAAGAAGAATAGAAAATAGCGAATTTATGTATTTATATACCTAATAAATTCGCTATTTTTAAACTGGGTTGTGGAGAGAGAATCCAGTTAATGTTAATGACAACTTTGATTAGGCCGACTGTGGTCCTTATTGTATTTGTAATGAATTGCATGCCTTACTGAACGCACTGAAAAGAATCTGACTTATAATAGCGTCGCCTCTACACTTACGAGAGTAATGTCTGTGAATACAGGCATTAGTCCATAACACATGCACTGCTATTAAACCTCAATCCCGTTGTTATTATACGACACTAAGGTAGAATTTGCAATATGCATTTTGCCGCACAACAATAAAGTAAGTAGACTCAGCGATAGTCAGATGTCAAAATTTTAAACGGATTTTTAATTCCATTGTTTTAGATCTAAACAAAAGTGATTAAATAAATGATACCTAATAAATTAACGAGTATAATTAACGAGAGGTGGTCCAACTTCGACCGAGAGGTCAATCGACGGATTCAGCTCGGCTGGGCAGCGCTTGGGAAGTTACGACACATCTTCTCGTCAGGTATACCTCAAAACCTGAAAACTAAGCTGTACAACCAGTGCGTGTTGCCAGTGATGACCTACGGAACCGAGACGTGGTCCTTCACTGTTGGCCGTATGAGGACGCTCAAAGTCGCTCAGCGAGCTATGGAGACGGCTATGTTCGGAGTTTCTCTGCGTGATAAACTTGGAAATGAGGATATCCGCAGTAGAACCAGAGTGACCGACATAGACCAACGGATTAGTAAGCTGAAGTGGCAATGGGCCGGCCATATAGCTCGAAGAACCGACAAGCATTGGGGTTCTTGAGTGGCAGCCTCGTACCGGTAGGCGAAGTGTAGGGCGACCCCCCACTGGATGGAGTGACGACCTGGTAAGACATGCAGAAAGTCGATGGATGCAGGTGGCTCAGGGCCGTGCTTTGTGGCATACCTTGATTGAGGCCTATGTT
Source organism: Parnassius smintheus behrii (assembly GCA_036936625.1). NCBI lineage: Eukaryota > Metazoa > Arthropoda > Insecta > Lepidoptera > Papilionidae > Parnassius > Parnassius smintheus. Next base: position 28,425,528 of record JAUPFT010000017.1, read on the forward strand.
CAGCAGTGGACTTGTGAAGGGCTATAATTTTGATCATGACGATGATGAGTATAATATTACAAGTATACGCTAGAGGAAACGCATTATTTGAAACTTTTCTAAATTATTATTTACGCTTGACAGTATATATATATATATATATATATATATATATATATATATATATATATATATATATATATATATATATATATAGATTTTTTTTATAGAATAGGCTGACAAACGAGCACACAGTCCACCTGATGGTAAGTGGTTGCTGCGGCCCATAGACATCTACATCTATCTTCCATTACAAATCAAAATGCAGATGCGTTGTCACCCGTGAGGACTAAGATGGAATGCCTCATTTCCAGTAAAAAGGGTCTCCGGTTCTCTACACTCTCCATACGAAATACAGCAGCATTAAGCTACTATTTCACGCTGGTATTCTGTGAGAGCGTGGTCCTTCCCCGGTCGAGCCGACCCATTCGTGCTACAACTATACTACTGATATAACTGCAGCATGGCTCTACCACGTAAAAAAAGATATATATCTTTGTGAAAAAGATATATATATCTTTTTCACAAAGTTTTTCTTTATCACAAAGTCTGTTATATTGAGGTTCAGGGATGTTAGGTAGATTTTTCCGCTATAATTCGATCAAACAAAACTCGTCCGTCACACGGTACACCTAGTATAGGTAATGTTAGTATTTGAATCAGCGTGGAATACCAGGGTGAAATAGAAGCAATATGCTGTGTTTTGTATAATGACTGATGAGGTCCTGAGACCATTTTCAATGGTAACGTGCCATCTCAGTCTTAAGGGATGAAAACACATTTGCTTTTTTTTCTAGATCAAGGATAGTTAGGTAAAAAACAAAAAAGTGGATGATGTGGCGTATAGACATATTTACAGACATATTTACAAATTTTGGTGGTGTGGTATCATCCGCTTACTTTACCCTATCTGTAACTTTCTACAGGTCACATCACTCACCATTTTGTTTGTCACATTCATTCTAAAAAAAAAACATAATTTTCGTTAAGGCTTGGCTTTAGACACTTAGTATTAGAATACAGGTATTCTCATTACGATGTTATGCATAAATTAATCATTAGTATAGTGAATGACAAAGCCAATTGTTTGGTGGTTGAGATTAAACTTCCAAAAATCCTCCTGTCAAAAAGAAAGTCCGAGTAAAGTAAATGTGTAACTAGGTTTTTTCATAAAATATCCCAAATAACAATTATTTTTACGTGCTTAAACATAATTATGTTTATAAAAAGCGCAAAACCCCAAATAAAGTCTAACGACCAGTTCTATTGTGTTTAAAATAGACATCGTCGCCATCTCAACAACAGCAATCTTTTTTTATGGCAAAGATAAAATTAGGGGATTTTTTTGTTTTACATTACTAACTTAATTTGTAAAGGGGTGCAAATATTTACAAAGGCTTCTTAACAATGATTACAAAGTCTTAGAACATAACTTTATAATATATCTGTATAATAATTCATAAATAAATTAAGAGTCGTGGTTTTTTTAAAAAAGAAGCTAATAAACTTATGATTAAGTATTGATTTTTAGTATACCAGAATGAACCTTTGATTCCATATTGTAGTGCCATAAATATTCTTGGCTTAGATATGAAAAATACAATTACCTGGAAATTGCAAATCTCTGAAGTAAGTCATTAAGTTTTTGCAACCTTGTGTTCCCTTGATCGTCTAAGAAATTTCTTACCTTTCAAAACCAAGCTTACGTTGGTTCTATCCTTTATTCTATGGATCTATCACAAAATCTTCTAAATAAGTTGGAGTGCTTTTTAAAAATTTCAAATATTCCTATTGTTCAAAACTGATGGCTACTTATACGTCAAAGGCGATGCTCCAAAATTTTACTTGTTCTTTATTCAATGTTAAGCAATCTAAGGTCGCTTTCTTATGTTAAGGATACCTTTTATTAACTTAAATTATTTCCCTTCGAAGTATTGATAATGCATTTTTATACTCTATAACTCGAAATTCAAAAATGAGACTCCGTAAGTCGTAGTTAGGAAAATATAATGACGTCTTACTTGGTATTCCCCGAAATAATAGCAATAAAATACAAAATGAATGTTCGGGTACGGGTCTTCTAATCTATTGTTTTTGTCTTATACACGTGCAATGAATGAATACATTCCTAAAACTTTCTAAGTCATGTGTAAATGTACAGCTGTTAGGTGTAAGGTCGGGCACACACACTTTTGTAAATGAGAGCCACGGGTCGAGAAGGTGGCTTGATCACTGTGTGGCGACGAAATCCGGTGTATCTTCTATTTTGAATGTTTATGTTAAGTATGATGCTTACTGGTCTGATCATTATCCTTTAGTAATAGAATGTAACTTGGATATTGTCAAACCAAAGAATTTTGTATATAAAGTGACTAACGAGATTCTATGGGGAGATAGAAAACCGGAGGAGATCAGAATATATACGAAATTATGTCATGAAAAGATAAGAGTTATCGATTTTCCCAAAGAATTTCGTTCTTGTAGTAGTTGTATTTGTAAGTGCATCGATCACAGATTACTTATCGATAATTTATATGGCGAAATTGTAAATTCTGTATCATCTGTGGCCGCCACTGAATCCGACACTGTAAGATCGCGCGTTAGCAAACGGCCTGTGGTTGGGTAGAACAGATATGTACGCGATGCCCACAGGGAGGCCAGGTCGAAGTTTTTAATGTGGGTTTGGTGGGGAAAACCAAAAAATGGTAGTGTCTATGATGACATGCATAGGAGTCGCAGTTTATTTAAGTCGCACTTAAAGTGGTGTCAGAACTTAAAATGGTGATGATAATGAATGATTGTAATTGCATTATTTCATCATCATAGTCGCTCATAATTTACACCCTGGTACCTATACAATTAAGATAACATTTAGTTCTCAATCCTAGAATAGAAATATTGTTACATAGCAAATAATCTATGTCTTGTTGGCAATCCATAATAAAATAAATAAATAAATAATATAAATTTTGCGATGTTTAGTCCCTTCAGCCAATTCGGGCTGATTGTTGGATTGTCGAAGTGCTCAAGTGATTAATAACAAATTTCTCCCAACGAAGAAGAACATGGACTAGAGAAAGGTCATGCGCAAAGTCCATAACCATTTCTTACATTTATTTCTTACATATATATATATATATATATATATATATATATATATATATATATATATATATACATATATATATATATATATATATATATATATATATATATATATATATATATATATATACATATATAGATGGATTTGAGATAGTCCTTTGTTGCTGGTGGTAGGAGGAAGACTAAGGTGGCTAGAGTTTGATAACTTCGCCCAACGGATTAGTATTAATATATTGGCAACGAGCCGACCATTGCCTCGAAGAAGCGATGCAAAATTCGTTATGGTAATAATAATGATGAAATATTCATCATTTGCTTACTAATAATTACCATAAATAAATGAAAGTTGCTGCGGAAAAACAAGAAGTTGGTATAAAATACTTTTATTGATGGTTTTATTTTATTTTCTTTGATACTTTCCAGAAACAGAAAACGTACATTAAAATCAAATTATAAAAGTTTGAATATAACAATAGGAACAGCAGAATTTGACTTTTCCCCTCTGTTTTCACAAAACATCATAAAGCTTTTCTTAGTATCGCAACGCTAAGTTAAAAAAGAATCAAAGAAAAGCGTCTAAATGCAATAAATTTAAGAAGAAAGATAGTCTCTTGTAGGTTTTCTTTTCACTAAAAGGTATGAAAACACGTGCATATTTTTATTCTTCTATAATAAAATTATATTTAAGAAATTTTAAACAAATTTCAAGTGTCTGCTGACAAATTCGAATTATTAAAAAAATGTGATACTCTTGTTTTTTATTTTAGTGGTAAAAATTTTATCATCTACATATATTGTGATAACTACGAGGCACATAAAAGTAACGGACAGCCCGTTGATCACTACTGTAGATAAACCCGCTTATAGAGTAAATCGTTGAGAATAGTTGGATAATTGGATTGCCGACAACATTATGAAATACGACCATAAGATTTATTGGGACCGAATGGCGTTAAATTATGCACACTGTCTTGTTACGAAATATATGTTGCAAAAAAAATATACTTCATAGAACTACGTTCTGCTACAACAACTGTATTCTTCTTTATTAAGCCTTGGGCTTACTCTGCTACATCGTTGTTATTTTTTACGAGTATCTAGTTTCTATCTATCTTCGAAAACTTAAGGCAACCAAGGAACAGTGAGTGCGGCTGCTTAAATAAAAGCATCGCAATAAAAAGGAAATAAAAGAAAAAAACTCTAAATGTTCTTATCTTCTTTATATACATAATTATTCTGTCCGTGTGTATGTGACTGAACAATTCCTAAAGAGTTTGACCGATTTTGATGAAATGTTTTGTTGAATCTCTTGTCTCACTCAGCTCATCTATAATTCGCACTTGAGCCAAGAAAGTGTTTCAAACTGTGACTTTATCAATATTTGCAATAAATTCAAACAGCGATTTAATGCGGCAAATATTTTGGCGCGCTTGCATTTCTTTATTTTTATTTTACTTTCTTATTGCTTCGTCTGATTTTAACGTTATTGGTTAATCTGATTTTGACACCACGACCTCTAAATATAATTAACATAAAATAAAAACTAGTATAATTCAATTAAATGTGGAACCCTAAGAAGGAAATGCGGAACACTAAAAATGATTACACTAGCAATATCCGTGCGGGTTGTGAGCTTTAGGCTACAGCCACAGTTTTAAGGCCTTGTAGTTGAGAAACGCCTTATTATGGGAAACGGCTTTGAAGCCCAGCGATACTGCCGCCCGCGTAAGTATTACTCGGCAGCGTGTACGCTAGGCTTTGTGAAGAAAACGGAAATAAAGTTATTTTGGATATTTTATACCCATTATCATTTATTTACGTTACGTGCATGCTTATAAGTTAAAAACGTATATTGGACAAGACCATTTTTCTTTACTATAAGAAAAAAAAACACATATACAAGTGTTGCACTGCCAAATATTTTCGTGACTCTTTTTTTATAGATATTTACAGTTTTCGTGTCTTAAGTGTAAAAAGTCTGGTATATGCGGGGGCGTGGAGAGGATTACTTTAATTTCAATGGGTAAAAACGACCAGCGGAAATTGCGTAATTCGAATCCTTATGTGTTAGATGCGAATATTGAATGCGAATCGACCTCCACTTCAACAGCTGCAATGCTGTGCTCTTCGGCACATCATCATCATCACCATCATCATTACAGCCCTTCACAAGTCCACTGCTGAGCATAGGCCCCCCAATTAATGTCACAAAGCACGGTCCTGAGCCACCTGCATCCATTGACTTCCTGCATGTCTTACCAGGTCGTCACTCCATCTAGTGGGGGGTCGCCCTACAATACGCCTATCGGTACGAGGCTGCCACTCGAGAACCTTTTTCCCCATCGGTGGTCGGCACATCGAGCTATATGGCCCATTGCCACTTCAGCTTACTAATCCGTTGGGCTATGGCGGTCACTCTGGTTTTACTGCGGATATCCTCATTTCTGAGTCTATCACGCAGAGAAACTCCGAGCATAGCCCTCACCATAGCTCGCTGAGCGACCTTGAGCGTCCTCATACGGCCAGCAGTGAAGGACCACGTCTCAGATCCGTAAGTCATTACTGGCAACACGCACTGGTTATACATTTTAGTTTTCAGAGATTGAGGTATACGTGACGAGAAGATGTGTCGTAATTTCCCGAACGCTGCCCGTTGAATCCGTCGATTGACCTCTCGGTCGAAGTTGGATTTACCTAGTCGGACTATTTGTCCCAGGTAAACGTACTCGTCAACAACCGGCATAGGTGTGACATGGACATTAAATATAATCTTTGTTTTGGCCATGTTCATTTTGAGACCTATCCGTTAGGAGACACCATTGAGGTCATTGAGCATAGTGCTAAGGTCCTCCAGCGATTCTGCCATAAGGACTATATCGTCGGCAAATCGAATGTGAGTAATTTACTCGCCATTAATGTTAATACCTCATCCTTTCCAGCCCAGTAGCTTGAAAACGTCTTCCAACGCAGCGGTGAAGAGTTTCGGGGATATAACATAACCCTGTCTTACACCTCTCTGCAGTTGGATAGGTTTCGAACTCCGGTTCTGTACTCGGATAGCCATCGTAGCCCCACTGTACAAACACTTCAGCACTTCGATATACCGACAGTCAACTTGGCACCGCTGATGGGACTGTAGCACCGCTCAAATTTCGACGGAATCAAAGGCTTTCTCACAGTCCACATAAGCCAGGCAAAGTGGCAGATTGTACTCTTTGGTCTTCTGTACAATCTTCCGCAGGGTATGTATGTGGTCTATGGTACTGAAGCCTTTTCGGAAACCGACTTGTTCGGGAGGCTGGAAGTCATCGAGTCTGCGTGCGAGACGATTTGTAATGACTCTCGAAAACAGTACGTAGACGCGGCTCAGAAGGGAAATCGGTCTGTAGTTCTTCAAGAGAGCGTTGTCGCCTTTCTTAAATAACAAGACCACCGCGCTTCTGCTCCACGCCTCCGGAGTAGTGCCACCATGGAGGACGGAACTGAAGATCTTCTGAAGGACTTCAAGTACCGGTGTTCCACCCGCTTTCAGAAGCTCCGCTGTAATTCCATCCTCGCCCGGGGCCTTGCCGTTTTTAAGGTGGTGATTTGCAAATAGTCAAATGCTCGAGAATAATCAAGTAATACCATTATACTACTCATCCCCATATTCGAAGCCTCCGTTAGGTCATCTGTGAACCCCTACGAAAGCCCGACTGAAATTTAGGTATAATATATTTAGGTTTAAAAGTAGTTGAGTACTTGATTTAACACTATTTTTTTTTAAACTTTAGATAGTACTGGCAAAATCGAAATAGGACGCAGGTCTTTTATTTCGGTAGGAGATTTTTTTAGGTATTGGCCTTACCAGTGCTCTTTTCCAACATAATGGAAAAGTATTTGTCTCGATCGACACAAAGAGTCACACCTAGATTCAGCTTAATCATCTCTTTACTAATGCCATCGTGTCCCTCTGCATTGATCTTTATATTATCCATAATAACTTTTACTTCCTGTTCTTTCGAAGATTTTAGGACCAGCATGTCAAGTTCTGGAGTATGAATAAAACTGGTGAAGTTATGTTTAAAAACTGTTTCGTTACTGACTAGTAAATTCAAAAAGTGGTCGTTGATTTTATTAGGGTCATTAAGATGTTCAGGAATGATGGATTTGTGCATATAATCAAACTGGGTACTGTTTTTTATGTATTTCCAAAGTAGAACAGGATTTTTCACATTGTTATTTACAAATTTTTTATAGTAGGCTTTTCGTTCTCTTTCAATAGTTGCGGTAACAATATTTCTTGAATTTCGATAATAATCTTTCGAGCTGTCTGTTTTGTCTTTCTGCGTTTTTATTAGGGCTTTATCGCGAAGTTTCATCATAAATTTAACCATATTTGTAATCCATGGTTTAGGTTTATCTTTGGGAACAACCTTACGAATTGGTCCATGTATGTCAAATAATTTTATTATATACATGTTAAAAGTTTTAACCATTTCATCCACATTATGTAGAGTATATATGGTTTCCCAGGGAATAAGTTTTAAGTCCTCTGTAAACTTATCTTGATTTATATAATATGTTGGTCGTTGAAAACTTATTTAACTCGAGTTTTTCGATATCCAAATCTACAATTACTAATGCATGGTCACTTAAACAGTGGTTATGTATCACATCAATATTTTTTAGGGCGGGCATTTTAAAGGGCTGTCGGTTATAATGAGATCTATTGTGGTTTGAGAATGGTCTGTGATTCTAGTCAATTTCTTTACGAGTTGCTCCAGACTGTAATGATGACAAAAATGCTTAAGTTTTTTCACCTTAGGAGAGCTTACACAAGCCATATCAATATTAAAATCGCCCAGGATACTTGTGATTTCACATCGTGCCATAGAGTTAATTGTCTCACTAAGTGTATCTAGAGTTTCTTGAACACCGACTCTGGTCTATATGCTGTATCGATTGCCGTAGTCGTTCCTGTTAGTTGAACTTCTAGCCACATTTGTTACAGTAGAGATCTTGGATGTTCTTGTATCCTTGTACTTATATTCTGTCTCATTTTTCCTTATTTTTTCTTCATTATTCTTTATTATTTATTGAACCATTTAACTGGAAAGGCTTAACCAATTGCAGCTGGATTTTTATCAGCTGCCAAGAGCTATAAGCTGCTATGTGATGCTCTTATCTCAAAATACCACTATAATGAGCTTTAGTTGTAAGCTATTTAAACTGGTTATTATTCCTTAAGCATTTTGCTTTGGAAACAGACTACTACCGTTTTCGGTAAACGCCACAATGGAAAAATAACTAGCAAACCAGTAAAATGGAGCTTACCCCCTGATGCATGTCGATATGGGGAACAACCGCCTGAAAGAATGCAAACAAATACAGCCATAATGAATGAAATTCACACGGTTTGGACACACGTTAAAGAATTGGCACAATAGCCATAACCCCCCCTCTCCCCCGAGTGCCACTACTCACAGAAACGCCTTTACAGCAGATGTGATATAAGTGTAAGGGGCACCACCACCGATTAAAGCATAGCATGGTCAGCATATATTCCAGCCGCTGAGCGCATTACGATCCTACTGCTCAACTTAAGGGAATGTAATCCCAGGTTGAGCGGCTGTCGGCCGAAGTCTGCAGACTCTTTTATCTTAAGTACTCCGTAATAGTTATGCTTTTATTCTCTTAAACAGTTTCTGAAAATGCTCCCTGGTGGTGGTTGGCTTTGCCCTCAAATACTTCTTTTGGTAATAAATGAATTTTATTAACAAACAAGTTACGCCTGAACATAAATTCAATATATATGCATATGGATGACGTTCGGGCAAATCTTTGTAGTAGCTGAACCGATTGTGTTGAAAATTCACAAAAAATAGATTATAAGAAAGAGTTATCCAGGCTATAATAAATTTAAAAATTTAGAAATATTTCTGTGATATCAAAAGAACTGTAAAATAAATGGTCCTTGATGGTTATCCTGAATCTAACGTCTTTTTTATTCAATCCAAGGTAAAAAATCAAGATCGGGGAAAAAGTTTATTCGAATTTTATATAGAAATTAATTTAATTAAAGACATTATACTTTTAAAGTTTAATTACACATAATTATAATTAAAATAAATTAGGTAGTGATATAATCCCGTTGCTGTAGAAATCTTGTGATTATTGATCAAAAAATGCGACAAGTAGATTTGACAGTCCTCTCTTGATGCCTAACATTACCCAAAGAATTCTATATAGATCAAAATAGATATAAATCTGAGCGTGCAAGTCAGGACTATATAGTTCATGCATCAACACTTCCCAAACAAGCTCTATAAATTTTTGCTAAGTGGCCAAAGGTGTGTGTGGTCTAGCGTCATCATGATAAAAGACCACTACTTATTGATCGATTCTGGCTGTTTTTTTCCCTATTTCTTGTTTGAGTCTCATTATTTATTGGCAGTAGAAATACGAATCGATGATTTTGCTCGGCAGTAAAAGCTAATAATAAACGATGTCCTTCCAATCCCACCATGCACACCTTATTGCGTGTTTATCCAGGTTTCGCGGCAGTCCACAGAATATCAGCGCAAAATAACAGCTTAAAGATGCTGTGTTTCGTATGGTGAGTTTAAAAAACCGGAGGCTATTTTTACTGGAAACGAGGCATTCTATCTCAGTCTTCAGGGCTGATAACGCATCTGCATTTTGAGTTTTAATTGAAGATAAAAGTAGATGTATATGGGCCACAGCATTCAATTAACATTAGGTGGACTGTGTGCTCGTTTGTCACCTTTATACTATTAAAAAAGTCTGTGGAGCTTGACTAACTTTTAAACCCTCACGCGCCATAAAAATCCCGTGCAGTCACATACACCCGGCAAATCCCGACACCCACAGCACTTCTCTCAATGGTTTTAACATTAAAACTTATATTTAGAGACTACTTTTCTATGAAGAAGTTTAGCATTATAAAATCTACACAAAATTCTCTATCCTGAGGTCTAAACAAAAGTCAGGTTTTACTTCATTACAAAAAGATTTTATTGTATTTTGATAACAAAAAAAAACATACCTTACGAATGTCGGCAGCGTGAAAATCTTTTCACACAAAAATTTTCATTACAATTTTATAATAAAACACTATACTAAAACACTAGAAAAATCCAAAAATCAACAAAATAACATTCACGCGAAAATGAAGTGCGAAATAAACGTAGATTATAAATAAATATTCATAGGATAACAGTTTTTTTATTGCATTAGAGGATAGAGAATTTCATATTGATTATATAATGCCAAATTTTTTATAGAAAAGTAGTCTATATATATATATAAGTTTTATGGGTTAAAGTCCTGTGGATGTGTGCGACCTCATGTGACCGCTTGGGATTTGTCGGAATATGGAAAATTGGGGTGTTGAGAGTTCTAAAATTCCTTGTCACTGCGGAGACTATAGTGTACTTAACTCTCGCCTTACACTAAATAATTATCCGATCACGGACATCAACTTTTCTTATGAAAATTATGGATACGTTATATTTTCTACCATCACCTTCGAAAGGCGTATAATCAGAATCCGGTGTTTGAGAACGACATTCACAAAACTACATTCATCACATCGTTCAGTTTGTTCAAATTTTTCTTCTTGAATTTGGCATTAGAAATGTAAGTAAAACCCTCCAGAGTTTTGTGCTTTTTATGCTGTTTTTGTCCTCTTGTCTCTGACACTGAATTCTAAAAGATCCTTTACAATTTATTTATGGCTGACATAAGAAGAAAGGATTTCCGATAAATATATTTCAAGTCGATATCGAAACTAATATTCTATCAACAACTAGGCTAGATCAAGCTCAATGTGTTGCTGGATCTAGCCAACTGGCTACTGACACTTAGTCGCCTTTTCTTTAGAAAAATCTCACAGATAAACTTTATTTATTAAAAAATTGTGTCAAAATCAAATATCATTTTTGTTAGTAAATTTTATTTACGTATATATATATAACACATAACTGGTACACTTAAACTATCGGCACCAATTTACATATTTAATACAAATAATCTGTTTTTAAACTAAAATTGTATCAGAATCACTAATCTACATTTAATGTTTTAAATGTGCCTGCAATTCCCATATACTCTTCATTAAATTTATCAGTCTGTCTATACTTTTCATTTGTGGTAGCAGCTTTCATTTTGCTGAAATATTCTTGAAACTCTCTTGAACCAAACACATCAACCCATTCTTCTGTAAGAATAAGTTTATAAATGCACAAATAAAATGTTAATAATAAATTCTTATAACATAATTCTCTTTTAATGCTGTAAGAAACAAAAGCAGAAAATAATAACAGAATCTGAAGAATTGAGATTAGAACTTTTAACTCCCACTCGTTCAAAAGTACGGTGCAGATTAATAACTTAATCAGTCATCATACGAGTCTCAAACTCTGTTGAGAAACGGACTTTAAATTTTAAAACCATCATTAAAAACTAATATTCCTTTAAACTGAACATTAAACACAACATCCTCTGACTAATTTTACACATAACATTATTAGTCTGTAATGAATAATTGTATTAACAGATCTGATATTAAACTTTGATGGGTCAAGCAAAAAGCTTTAAACTACTTTAAACGTTAATGAGATATCCTTGAAATAAAATTTATTTGGTAAATACTGTTCTATAAGAGCACATCAAGTTGTTTCTATAAAATATAGTAGTCATAAATTAAAAGGATAACGTCTAATCATCAATGTTGGACATGAAATATCATGATAATATTATCCATCTGCATATCATTATTTGGGATACAAAGACAAAGGGGGATTTCCCTTTGTCTTTGTATCCCAGACAGACTTATCTAATGTATACATTAGATAAGTCTGTCTCTATTTTCCTGATTGTATATAGCGTTTTGAGAGAAGCTAGGCAAAAGCTTATGCCAGAATTAAAATTTAAAGATCTTCTCTGCCTAAAGCCGTGTTCTGTTTGAGGCTATATTGACTTATATTCTTTAAGTGATACGCAACTAAACGTAACTTTATGTGTCAATGCCGAGGATTCTGACGCTGGCTGGGGCAAAAAGTGGAGGACCCTAATATTGAGGCACTGTGTGAATTATCGGTGTATACAAAGGGTTTCCTTTGAGCGGTAAACGTGAATATCTGTGTTGTTTTAGAATAGTTAACCCTTAGCCGAGATATCGTTTATCAAATAACTTTAACAAATAGCCTAGAAACACAAATTTGTTTCAGCGCTTAAAACAACGTGATCTAGAAACATATTATCACAGAAGCATGAGGTACATAGTGAGCAGTTTTGTGAAAAAACAACATTATAATTTGGAATTCTTATATACGCCGTCGACTACAACTGTAATGCCTGAGCATTTACTCTATACTTGTAGCTTTACATTTGCAGTCGACGAAAACATATGATCGATTTTGTATAGAATAAGTGTTACAAACGAACACACAATCCGCTTGATGGTTAGTAGATACTGTGACCCATTGAAATCCACACCAATCCTCTATTAAGAGTCAAAATTCAGACGCGTTATCGCATCTGAATTTTGACTTAATTAGACCCGGAGACTAAGATATAGAGCAGCATTGAGCTGTCGTTGCAGCATTGAATTGCATATTTTCTTTTTGAATATTATTGTTATTATGTTTAATATAAATCGAAAAGAAAACATGACTGAATATTTAAGGACACCTTAAAAGTCATTACGTGTAAAATTAACAATCTAACGTATATAACGGAAGTTTATTATTATCATCATTATTCGATTAATAAAACTGCGCTTAAATGATTTCATTAATGAATAATTTTCTACAGTTAGATAATATGCGATATATTTATAGCTGTTTTTGGTAAGCGCTATAAGTAAGATGCCATAATAACCTTTATAGGTTAGGGTAAAAAAAGTTAAGCTTACTGTGTAAATTCACAATAGATCTCTCATTTCCGCCCAGTTCTTTTGGTAACACATCTCTCTGGACAAACTTGTGCAGTGATTCCAAATCCTTGTGTATTTGAATACGTTGACCTAATTTTGCACTAAGAATTTGTTTGAAAAGTGCAATTAAGTTTTCCACGGTTTTTGATGGAGTAATTATATGCATAGCTTTTACTCTCATTCCGTAGCCATCCTGAAATAAGCATGTTCTAATTTATTAAAAGTTTGTTCGCCACATCAGTGCAGCCTTGTCAATTCTAGTTAAAGTTATTCAAGCGTCGCGATCAATTTTCTAGTATGCATTACTGTACCAACAACATAGTGAATACCACAAAACGAAGCTGTAGATTTACTAGCTTTAAGCTTTGCTCAATATTCCTATTTAGTAGATTTATGTATTTATTTTATATTTTAATTTATTTTCGATCAAAACAACGAGTTATTCAGAATAGATGGAATCAAAAATGAATGTTTTTGTATAAATATATAAAATAATATATAAACGTGGCTTAAGCTACCTATCATTAGGTGCAAAAGCTTAAAGTAAAAGTCACGATAAACACACAACGTAAACACGAACACGGTTCAATCACACGAACGTGTCGCTAGTACAGGTTGTTTCTCTATTTTATCACTCTCATAGTCCCATGGAGTGGCATATGGAACGGAAAGAGATCAGGAGCAAGTCCAACGACATTATGTTCCTTTGGCGACACATGGGTAAATCATTTTTAAATTCCTGACTCTGAGATGCTACTGAGAATGTTTTGACAGAAAAACCCAATAACTGATTTAGCCTTTCTCAGAGCCACATGATCAGCAGTCTCAGATCAACGAGGCAGTCAAATAATAAATTAAACATAAAGATGACACCAAAATAATAAAATCTAAACTGTACTAGCTGTGCCCAGCAGATGTTACGCCTTCTGGAGACGCCAGTAACTTAAGGTATCGTCGATAAAGATTTAGTGGACTGTAATTTTGGTGCATACGGCAAAGGGGAAAATAAATAGGTGGGATAGCACGCACTGACCCGATGAGGGCTGCCGCGCCTTCCTCCTGGAGTGTCTGCTATACAGCAAGCTCGCCACGTGGTTCGGCGCACACACACTCTCGGAACAGTCTCGTGAAGTCCCACACTCTCCACCTTTGCCCTTACGGGGGCGTCTCACACTTTTATGAGTTACAAAGACACAATGTCTGATGCGGTGAATATTAAACATAAACAGGAGAACTCAATGTTCGTCCTGCGCGGCTTGCGGTTAATGTACATAAGACGCGACGGGTGGCCGTGCGTTGCGGATGGCGTAATATCACTTAGTATAATGACGCGCGCCGAGATCCTCTTTTTCACCTCGGCGGCAGCGCGTGCGGTAGGAAAGGGAAGGAAGGAAGGAAACAAAAAATATGCACTAGTCATGTTGATAAAGTAGATATAACTTAGGACGAACTCAATGCGATATGTAATGTAATGTTGATAAAGTAGATTGTTAACTGGCGTTACCATTTCCTCCCGCCCTTATATGGTCACCTTTAAAAGACAACCGTAATATAAAAAGTAAAAGGAAAACAAATAAATAAGCGGTATATAAAGTGAGAGGATGCGCTCAATGCGCATGTCTCATCTACTAACCTTACTTGGTAAGCGAGAAAATGTATACATAAATATAATATTGCGGTTTAATACTTTTTTAATATATATAAATATAAACTTAATTCCTAATTTAGATAAATAATTATAATCAAAATAATCGTGATTTATTGTCTTGGGAGAGGGCAAATACGAGCAACAGGACGGAGATATGTTCCCTTAGTTGTTCTCACGGTCACTACTCGAACTACGCCATCCTTCGAAGGATGAACAGACTCGACAATCGCTAATGGCCAAGCAAGGGGCGGTTCATTATCATTTATCACAATTACAACCATGCCTGGTACGATAGCCGTAGACGGGGTGTTCCACTTCTGACGAACTTGTAATCCGTGAAGGTATTCCGTCCTCCACCGGTCCCAAAACGACTGAACTAATTTATTCAGTAAAGAATGCCTGTGTAACAGACTGGTAGAGTCAGATTTGACTTTGGGTGCGGGTAATGACAATAAAGGTGCGGTATTCAAAAAATGACTCGGAGTAAGAGCTGAAGGCTCTGCAGGATCAGAACTCAATACTGTCAAGGGCCGCGAGTTTAGCAAGCACTCAATTTGTGCAAGAACAGTATTAAGCTCTTCGTATGAAAGTAACTGATGTCCGATAACTCGGAACAGATGCGTTTTTACGACTTTGATCATACTCTCCCAGGCGCCTCCAAAATGAGGAGAGTTGGGACAGATGAACTTCCATGTTATACGATTCTCAGCACACTCTTGCTCAAGCTTTGGGCGGTATTCAACGTTTAGAAATTTATAGAGATCGCGAAGATACGAAGCGGCACCTTTAAAATTCGTTCCATTATCCGAATATAAAAACTGAATCGGCCCTCGTCTAGAGAGGAAACGTTTAAGCGCAGCGAGGAAACTAGAACTACTAAGATCTGTAGCGATTTCTATATGTACAGCTCGAGTCGTGAGGCATGTGAAAACACATAAGTACGCCTTCTCGCTGCGTACAGCACGACGACGTACAGGAGTGTATGCGATAGGACCGGCATAATCGCAGCCCGTGTGTGTAAATGCCTTAATAGCTTGTCTTACACGACTATGGGGAAGATCAGCCATCAAAGGGTAAGTTGGACGGGGTCTAAGCCGGAAACATATATTACATTTGTAGACTCTGCTTCTCACAGTGCGGCGTGCGGAAAGTATCCAAAATTTTTGACGGAGCAATGACAATAACAATTCAGGCCCAGCGTGTAAATTTTTAATATGATAATAGTCAATGATCATGTTCACTACATGATCACTGCGCGGGAGTATAATTGGATGTTTTTGCGTGTAATCTAATGCGGAGTTCGAAAGACGACCACCAATGCGGATTAAACCATTCTCAATAAAAGGCCTTAAACGATTGAAAGCGGGCGAGCAAGGTTTGTTACCTTCAATATTTAAATATTCCACTGCAAAATGCTGTTTTTGCAGGGCGCGGAGGATTATAACCTCAGAGAAACTGAGATCATCAGCAGTCACTACAGTAGTGCTGCGGCGGGGCAATAATTTAGCAAACTTACACACGTACGCAATTATACGTAGAAGTTTACTCCAAGAAGAGATGCGGAGTGCGAGCTCATAAATCGCAGAATTACAGACGGATGTGCACACAGTGTGCGACAAAATCTTCTTCTCAGGCATATTTGCAATAACCTCATTGTCTAAAGTACGAAGAGGCCATTGAGATGGATCTAACGAAGTCCACTGAGGCCCATGGTGCCACAGGGGGCTTGAAACTAATTTATTTGGCGTAACGCCACGTGAAAGTATGTCAGCGGGATTCTCAGTACCTGCGACATGATAAAAGTTATCAGCGCGAATATTGTCGGTAATCTGAACAACGCGGTTTGCAACAAAGGTCTGCCACTTATGTGGCGAACTCTTTATCCAGTACAGAGCTACTTTTGAATCTACAAAGGCATAGACTGATATTGCAAGGTCAAGAGAATAATTGTCGAGTACTCCGCGAAGCAATTTTGAGAGTAAAACCGCTCCACAAAGCTCAAGGCGTGCAATAGATAGTGGTTTCGTCGGTGCGACTTTAGTCTTTGCACAAATCAACTGGACGGTGTTACCATTGACGCTCTTTACATGTATGTAGACTACGGCACCGTATGCGTGCTCGCTGGCGTCGGAAAACCCCAGGAGTGACGCAGTACAGTTTTTGGATACACCAACATGTCGCGGGATACGTAAATCATTAAGAGCTGGTAATTCAGCACAGAATTGCCTCCACATCTTAATAATTGGCGGTGGTGATATGTCGTCCCAATCTAAATTAAGTTGCCAAAGCTGCTTTATTAACAATTTGGCGCACGCGACTGTGGGAGCAACGAAACCCATTATGTCCCACAGGCGAGCGACAGTAGATAAGATGGCGAGCTTAGTGCACGTCACATCAGCGGGAACAGATATCTTAAAATAAAAGGCGTCACTATCGGTAGACCAATGCAAGCCTAGTATTTTATGTGGCATTGATTTATCGAACTCTACTTCTCCTGTAATTTTATGGGAAGTATGGAGGTCATCTAAAACAGATCGACGGTTACTATGCCATTTTATCAGGTCCCATTGGGCACCCTTGAATAAGTCTATCAGCTGCCGAGAGGTCTCACTGGCCTCGGATTCACTGGGCATAGAGAACGCGATGTCGTCCATATATAGCGAAGTAAATGCGATACGACTCGCAAGCGGATACTTTGCGCCGTCGTCATCAATGAGCTGTCTTACCGTGCGCAATGCATGGTATGGACTCGAAGTTAAACCGAAGCACACGCGATTGAAGTGGTATAACACAAGTGGGTCTTGTGGACGGAAGCGGTATAGGAAGCATTGGTAACGACGATCAGAATCGCGAACAACTATTTGCAGAAATTGTTGGCGACAGTCGGCTGTCATAGCGATTGGATGTAAGCGGAAAGTTAAAATTATATGGAACAAGTCGCCTTGCAAATTTGGTCCTGAATGCAGAATATCATTTAATGATCGCCCAGTGCTAGTCTTACTGCTAGCATCCAGGACGATGCGCAGACGCGTTGACTTCTTATCTTCGCGTAAGACTCCATGATGCGGTATGACATATATTGGAGCGGGTTCATGAGAGTCATACGGCGGTGCGGGGGATATATAATTTTTAGCTAAGTATTCCTTTATGACGTCATCATATGCTAACCTTAATGTAGGCGAGGCTTGAAGTTTCCTCTCCAAGCACATGAATCGTCGTCGAGAGGTTTCATAAGAATCTCCGAGAGAGTAAACGTCATCTTTAAATGGCAGGCCAACAATATATCTACCAGTAAAAGGATCGCGGGATGTCGTAGATTTATAAAACTCTTCACATTCAATGTCTGAAGGACACTGAATGGGCGGTGCGGAGGGTGGCTGTTCAAGCTCCCAAAATCGTTGCACTAATTTGTCAACGATAGGAGACTCTAGAACTGAGCAGCACGTTAAAGAATGCTTTACCTGAAGTGTCGGCACTGAGCCCATAATAACGTAACCAAATACCGTACTCAAAGCCGAGGGCCCGGACAAGTCGTTAGACGAATAAATTACGTCTGGACATAGTAAGTGCGGGAAAAGGGATGCGCCTATCAAAACATCAATTTTATTAGGCATGCTATAACATTCATCAGCGAGTCTTATGCCATGGAAGTGTGATAAGACAGATGTGTCTACCACAGCGGTGGGCAAAAGGTCGGTGATTTGATCAACAACTAGCGTTGAAATATTGAAGTTATTATTCGAGTCGAATTGTGAGAAAATTTTAATATCAATCGATTTCGATTTTACAATTTTTTCAACTCCACCGAATCCCTTTACTACAGTACATTCGGTATCGTGTTGTTGAACGCCTAAACGATGACAGCACTCTTTAGTCATAAAATGGCTTTGAGCCGCGGAGTCTAATAATATACGAATAATTTGTTTCTCTCCCTTAGCATCATAAGCAAATACTTGAGCGGTTGATAATAAAACAGTTCTCTGCGAATGACTTGCGCGCGCGGGAGGCGGTGAACGTTGAGAAACATTCTTGAACGAAGTACACAGCGCGACGTCTGAACGCGCACCTGCGGTGAGGGGTGGCGAGTGTGCGGGCGCGGGGGTTGTAGACTTCAGTGTAACTGGCTGAAGCGGTGGAGAACGCGCCAGCGCAGGGGAAGCATTATCGCTTCTGCGGTGGAAGTGCAACAATGTGTGATGTTTAAATTTACAAACTCGACAACTATAATTTGAAGAGCAACTAGACACTCGATGACTTAAACTGAGACAATTCACACATGCATTGTTACTCTTTACGCATTTAAATCGTTCCTGCGGCGTCATTTTATTAAAGTCTGCACACTTAAATAGGTGTTGATGCACAATATTATCGCACAGACACTTTGAGCAACTAGTCGTCGTGCTTACGTACGCCTGATACTTCGGCGACGAAGTATTATTACAGCGACGATTATTACCGTTACCTCGTCGATTGTTTGGTGCGCTATTAGAATTTGTACTAGAATCGGTGCGTTGCAAAACTTTGGAGCGGGTCTTAATAAAATTTACTAAATCATCAAAGGTAGGTACCATCGAGTTATGACTATATTCGAAAGAGCGAATGGTATCCGGGTCCAGCTTCTTAAGCGCGATATGAAGAACAATTAAGTCCGCGAGATTATCTAACTTTAAGTTTTGTAAAGCGCGCACTGCACTTATAAAGTTATCAGTAAATAAATCAAAATTATTTGCGGTAGCCGATTGCAATGGCTTAAATTCGAACATCTGATTAATATATGTAGATGCTAGCATACGCCGGTCTTCATATTTGTCAACGAGTGCTTGCAATAAAATTTTATAATTTTCAGCGCAAGGAGTTATACCTGAGCATACAGATAGGGCTTTGCCCGTTAGTTTACCTAGCAAATAGTATAACTTTTCAGCGTCGGTAAGCGATGTGTTGTCATGGACGGTTGATTTAAAGCTAGCATAAAATAAAGGCCATGAGCGAATGTCACCCGAAAATGGCATAAGTTCGATAGGCGGAAGTGTGAATCTGGCTTTAGATGGTGTACTAGTACTTTGTGAATTAGATTGCGAATATTGTAAATAAAGCCTATTTATTCTACCGCAAAGAGACTCAAACGCAATGAGGCTGTTATAATCAGGTTTAGCAATAGGGTTTATTTTTAATAAATGTGAATTATAATTATCTAAGACCTGTTTAAACTCAATACGTAAAGCATTAATATTAGAACTTCCATCAAGAAAACGCTCCATCGTGGAAGTGTTTGTGAGGATGTCCGAGGACATATCATACATTTTTGCACTATTTCGAATAAAGCATCTCGTTTAGCTAACAATAAAACCAACTCAGCATCAGGAGTGCCCTCATTATCCGAGGAATCGCTATTATTCGATGCTATTTGTTTTTTAGGCGGCATTACAACTTAAATTATGCGGCAAAAATAATATAATTATAAGCGGGTAGTCTGTAAGCGACCTCGCTACGCGGTTGAATTATTAAATATTAGTTTTGTTAACGATGAACTTTAATTGTTAACTTTTATAATAATTATGAAGTTATTTATAACGAATATAATGCTTAAATATATGTGCAAATAATAAATGTAATTTAACAGTATAATCTATAGATGTAGTTAAAGTTGATGACGTGATGTGAACATACAACAAATAATTTATATAGATAATTATATGCTTATTCATTCTATGAATATAGTTTTAAAATTACTATGAATGTCACCTATTAGGACCTATTCTAATGTTCTAATAAGGGCGGGGTTAATCCGAAGTCGGATTAAAATATAAATAATTAATTATATAAACGCTTATTACGATAACGATCTAATAAGGGCGGAAAGTCAAGGTCAATCCGGCTCGAAGGACCATTAAAAATGGAGACGCCAGTAACTTAAGGTATCTTCGATAAAGGTTTAGTGGACTGTAATTTTGGTGCATACGGCAAAGGGGAAAATAAATAGGTGGGATAGCACGCACTGACCCGATGAGGGCTGCCGCGCCTTCCTCCTGGAGTGTCTGCTATACAGCAAGCTCGCCACGTGGTTCGGCGCACACGCACTCTCGGAACAGTCTCGTGAAGTCCCACACTCTCCACCTTTGCCCTTACGGGGGCGTCTCACACTTTTATGAGTTACAAAGACACAATGTCTGATGCGGTGAATATTAAACATAAACAGGAGAACTCAATGTTCGTCCTGCGCGGTTTGCGGTTAATGTACATAAGACGCGACGGGTGGCCGTGCGTTGCGGATGGCGTAATATCACTTAGTATAATGACGCGCGCCGAGATCCTCTTTTTCACCTCGGCGGCAGCGCGTGCGGTAGGAAAGGGAAGGAAGGAAGGAAACAAAAAATATGCACTAGTCATGTTGATAAAGTAGATATAACTTAGGACGAACTCAATGCGATATGTAATGTAATGTTGATAAAGTAGATTGTTAACTGGCGTTACCATTTCCTTTGTCAAAATATTTACGTACGCTCGGAATACCTCACCGAACCAAAGTTAGGCGCATACAGGGAAAATAAAGAAATGACGACTGACAGATAATTATGTCTAAACAGAAATAGCTGGATAAAGAAATTAAAAATTTTGCATAGAGGTTCCTTAAGGACGTATAATTAATTTACAAACACCAACAATTTAAATTTTAATTATATGTATAGATTTAATTTACTATCCCAATAGCATAATACTAACACAAAACTGCATCAAGAAATTTATGGCTTAATTTGTGTTTAAGAATCTATTTCATAGAATACCTTAACAATCTTGGCTGATTTATTCAGACTGGCAAGGAGCAGCAGCGTCCAAGGTGCAATAAATAAAAATATTAACCGCTTAGAAACTGGTGTCCATAGTAAAATTTAAAAAACGTAAGAAGAAATTATTTCAGCATAATACACTTACAATTAATAACGTAAGAACTTGGCGCAATTCAACGAAGTTCAGCAACTTTAATAGTTCTACTAAATTGGTCTCCAAATAGTCAAGAACTACTATTACACCTCTACTATAATCATACGCAGTCATGTATTCTGCCATCTGCAAGCAAAAAAGGTACGGTTGACCCTACAGGTTATCCCTGCAACTTCCCGCTTATTTAAAATGCAAGACGCTGTAAAGTATACCTATTCTAAGTATACGTTTTCAAAAACGTCATATAAAATTTTCAAGAGAAATTCAAGAGAAACCGTTATCAAAATCGTTCGACAACGATTTTTCTTGAACGAATGAACCGTTTTTGGAGCGGTTTGTGGCGATTGATGTTGTTGATTGTCTTTTGTTGTGAAGAGCTGATTAGATTTTGGAATCGATCAATACATCATTTCAAAAGTTATCTGAAATAAACTTTTTTTTATTTAACTTTTGAGATTTCTTAAAATCTACCGAGCCGAAATGATTCAAATCACATGATATCTAAGGGCAGTATAATTCTGTTGAATGTCGTGAACCGCGTTTCGACCGATCAAGCCGTTCAAAAGTTATAAGAAGTTCTTAGACGTTACACACATGCACACGCAAACGCACACACTCTTAAGCACACGCACGTACACTCACACACACATACACACCCACACACTTTCGAAAATATTAGTTATCTAATAAATTTTAATAAAGTAGTGAACGAATCATATTTATATTATATCCTACACTGTAAGCAAAACTTTCTTGTATACTTAGTCGAGTCATAAGTTCTGTCAAAACCTTAATATTTGAATTTTTTGAATACTGGCTAGATGAAATTCACCAATTTTAAAAATGTAGCGTTTGCGCTTGCAGAAAATAGAAAAAGATATTCATTTTCATTCATTTTCAAATACGGAGTGGTCGAAGAAAGAATATGTGACAAAAGAGATCTTCAATATTCTACAAAAATTGAAAATAGCCCTCCGATTTGATTATCGCACTAGCAAACGATTCACCAAAGATATTAATGGTAAACGTGATTGTAAGCTATTATTGAAAAAATAAAATAGTCCCGCTGGGTTTCCTGCTGGCTCTTCCCAGGACAGTGGTTCTTTTTTACGAACCAGTGGTAAATGAAAAAAGTAACTTTCAATAAGTATTGTTATAATCTACATTGAATAAAAAAGTTTCTGTTTCTGTTTCATTCAAGCTTCGAATATCGTAAGAGGACCGGCCGACCTCGTACAGTCAGGACATCTGCAATCATCAGAGCAGTGAAGGCGCAAATCCAACGAAATCCTATCGTGAACAAAAATCTTAGTTCTTCAGATGGGTCTAAGCAGAACAAATCAATAGATTGATCTATGAGGACCTAGAACTACGAGTTTACCGTAAGAAGACCGGACGTTTTTAGAACGAGCTTTTGAAAATAAATTGGGCTGGATAGATTCCGCGCTTTTTTCGGCGGTACGCAGGAAAAAATACCGCGAAGTCTTTTTTCGGATTAACATCGAAGAAAATTATAATAAACAAAAAGATAAGTTATATGCGCACATCAGTGAAAAAACTAGCACGCGTATTGCGAGGTTTCAAGGAGTTCATTATCTTTCGTCATTCATGATTTGGCTTGGAGTCTCATATTCAGGCTTAACTGAGGTGTTTTTCTGTGAAAAGCCTGTGCTGAGATGTACCAAAATACCGTGCAAACAAACATAGTGGAACCTCTTTCTCAAACAATGTCCAAAAACAGACATTGGATATTCCAACAGGACTCTGCATCAGCTCATATTTTTTTATCGGACATGAAGACTGACCCTCTTCAAGTCCAGATTTAAGTCCACTGGATTATAAAATATGGCAACATTTGGAGGGGAAAGTCTGCGCTAAACCTCATCAAAATTTGGAATCTCTACGAACATCTTTGGCTAAAGCAGTGGAAGAAATATATATGAGTGTGGTGCGTGCTGCGATTGATGATTGGCCGCGTCGATTAAGGGCATGTATTCAAAATAGGAGAGAGCATTTCGAATAATGTAAATAAAATTATATTTTAAATTAAATTGCCTTTCATTTCAAATGTACCTTCTATAGATCTATCAATAATTTTATAAAAAGTTTTTGACGGAACTTATGACCTGACTATGTGTAATACAGTGAGAGCTATTTCGAACAAAGGCAGTCAAATGTAGTTAAGACTTTATTTCCAATAAAACTAGTTTTTTACGAAGCCGTCGGGGAATTTTGGAACAACTGATATTTTTTTAAATACCAATGACCATAAAATGTGGTGTGGCTGTGGCAAAGCCGCGGACATGTAGTTAATCCGGCTTAGAAAAAACTAGTTTTGCGTAGAAAATCCTTGTACAGTCAAAGAGTTAGCAATAAACGTTTTATAAAATATTAAACACTTTCTCCACTAAATACTCATGGCCAAAAGTGATTTTAACTAACAGTTTTGGTAAACCAGCTTTTTGCAGTCAATACTGCTTTTGACCAAACACTTCAACAAAAAATAATTTTAATTGTTTCTTCATCATCATTGAAGCCCATCATAAGTCATAGGCCTCCCACAAGGAATGCCACAAGGCACGATCTTGAGCTACCTGCATCCATCGACTTCCTACATATTTTACCAAGTCGTTACTCCATGTTGTGGTAAGCTAACATACACTTCAGTTACCAATCGTAAACGATGTTTAAAAATATTTTAAAATATCGAATTAGTCTTGTACATAAGTTGATATATTCTAGCACAATGGTGAGCTTATTCTGCATCTCTGGCACCCGTACGTCAAATAATTAAGTTCCATCGTAACTATGGGATGGGCAAAGCATTCAAAACAAGTTAATTAAAATAAAGTCTGTAAAATTCATAAAAAATAAAAATGTTAAGGTTTTAAATGAATGGACAAAAATTCTTACCGCAATTGTCCATCGAAAGTAACTTATTATGTCGTAATCAAAGCGTTTTCCAACAGTCTTTACTACGTAAATTCTGAAATAGTCATCAGTCATCTTTGGTAATAAGCCATCCCATCTGAAATTTAGTTATATTAAAACGCTTTTGCAAGTACAGTCACGCTTCTTTCTTATCAGTATCGATCCATACAGAGTTCACCGAAAATATCATGATATGCATATCGGAGATTAAAACTTCCGCCATTCTTAGCAAGAGAATTGATTTTCTATGCAATACTCGACGCACCAATCGTCTCTCTTGCAAGATGTTCATAATATTTCCTTGTAATCCAATATCCCTATCCGTCCAGTTAATGTGACTACTCCTATAAGGGCCGGCAACGCACCTTCGATTCCCCTGGTTTTAACGTTGTTAATAGCAACAGTTAATAATAGATGATGAGTTAATAAGATGATTACATCAGGTGAGCCGCATACCAACTTGCCCCTTCTTCTATAAAAAATGGAGTGATGGAATGTCCTTCCACCCATCGTCGAACACTTCAGAAAAATAGGTCAAAAATAAGATGGTTACAGATTAGGAAAGCGTTTTGTACGGTAGGGTGATGTAAAATAATCTTACACTAAAAAAAATCTAACACGATGTCGGTCTTTTGCGAAACCCTGTAAAGCGATTTGAATGGTAACTTTAATGACAGCTGATATTAAAAGGAGTAACTGAGGCTTCTTTTATTTTAAGGTACCGCGCAAAAAAAATCCACGCGGACGAAGTCACGGTGAATAGTTAGTACTTACATAATATCTGAATACTTGTATTCAGTCTTAAAATCTATAAATTTATAGAACTGCGGCATCAACGTCCTAAGAGTGCAATTTCTGTCCATTTTTGACTTTGCACGCTCCACTGAACCCTTGCAGAAAATTATTCTTCTCTCTAAATATTCTCTGGCTGAAACAAACAAATTACTAAAGAAATCTTATAAGGTCTTGTAAAAATAATCTATATCTTCACATGCTTCATATATATATATATATATATATATATATATATATCATAGCTCGGAACTGCATAATATTGCACACAGGCTTATTTGCATAGGTACAATACAGAGATTGTATATATTTTCTCAACAGCCAAGATAAAATTCTAATATGTCTGGTTTTCCAGACAAGATGAAAAAAAAGTCAGTTTATATTAAACAGCTAGTGAGATATAAGATTCTATTGAATTGATAAGTAGTAAATAAATAGTAAATAAGACATCTGTGTAACTCTTATATCAGATTTAGAATCTAAGACCAACTTGCGCTGTGAACATGAAAATATAGTAAAAATTGACCTTTTGAAATCAAAAATTGAAAACAAGGTACAGCAGTCACTTATTTATAATGTAGAAATTAACAATATACGGAAAAACCTAATGAAAATTTGATCACCATTTTTGAAATTATTGACACTGCAGTCAAACACCACCGTATCTGTGGCGGCGCTGTCGTGTGCTGAAACACACCGAGCCTAAATCACGCTATCAAAGTACTAAAGTTACGGTGCTATATGTAAAATAGCTACGAAACTATCTGTATAAAAATGTCGGTTATGTCATAAAATAATAGGCTTCTGGTAGCAAGGTTGAAGGTGCAAGTCGTCATTTATTGCGATCGTCTTTCCTCCTGCCAACCGTTACAATTATGACAAATCGCCCCTACAATAGTTCAGGTCCATGTCTTGCAGATTCTACGGGCAGATTGTGAAGAAAAAGAAAAATAGACCACTCTTTTGACATTTTTTAATTGCAAAGTTGTGGGTGTTTGTTCTAAGCGATTTTGTTAGAATATCTGTATTGACAACGTTCTTTTAAGAAAAACTTCTTTGAGCTGAGTAATATTGTAAAGATTTAAAGTATATTTTTTAAAAGTGAACAATGATACCTCTCAGCAAATTTTAGAAGAATATTAATATAATTAATTAAATCTACGGATTACTTAATTTAATATAGCGATGATTACACAATTATCGATATGATTAAAACTACTTTTACGGATTTTATCGCGTTTATTTTTACTTTTTATTTTTAATTCCCGACGTTTCGGGCGCTTTCCAGCACCCATGGTCACGGGGGACTGAGATGACTGACGTCCCGATGTCATTGTTAAACCCGGAGTACCTTCAGCTTTTTTAATTATTGTTTATGGTAAAAAAAGCTGAAGGTACTCCGGGTTTAACAATGACATCGGGACGTCAGTCATCTCAGTCCCCCGTGACCATGGGTGCTGGAAAGCGCCCGAAACGTCGGGAATTAAAAATAAAAAGTAAAAATAAACGCGATAAAATCCGTAAAAGTAGTTTTAATCATGTGAAGTGTTCGCGTAAATATAAGAAATCATTACAATTATCGATACTTAAGTCTCCCTATATAAATGAAACTTCATAGGCGACATTTCTAAGAAGGTGTTAAAAATGTAGCTTTTGTCTACTTTTAAGGTTTTATTTAGTAAATAACAATGACAGCTGTAAATAAAATTGAAGTCTCTGTCCTTAACATCGAAATAACTATCGTATATTCATGCTATTAATACACAAATAATTATTTTTAAATGTTTTGTCTGTCTATCCATCCGATCAAATTTACGAAACTTTAGGAACAGATAGAAAGCAATACCTGTATTTAGCTGGGTTATATTTTATCCGAAAACATTAAATATCTTTTTTTTTTAAAAAATAATAATTTATACGATAAATGTTCTTTTATTGTCTTAATTCTAAACTACGCCTCATTAATAGATCATATCCAGGCGAAACGGGGACGGATCATTTTATCACTACATTAATTTATTAAGTATGTACAACATACTTAAAAAAATCTATAAATAAGGCACGTTTGCAAAGTAACACAAATAAATATTTCAGTGTATAATTAATTTATGCATATTACGACATATAAAAGTATCATTAAAAATAGGAGTTCAGTTTAGTTCACTATATTATTTTCTGGAACTGGATGACTTTCAAAAAAATCCACCACCTTAGTTAAAACAGAATATTAATAAATTAAAAAAATCACATTATTTTATATTTAAAGAAAGATGGATACGCTATTATCATCTGTCCTTAAAAAATAAAAGACAAAACGTTCGACGAAAGTGATACATTCGTAAAGAACATTTAAATCGGGAGGATGACAGGTTCTCAGTATTCGAGAGCGCAGAGATTATACTTCAAAATTTAAAAATAAAGTAACAGCCTATATATGTCCCACTGCTGGGCAGAGATCTACTCTCATTAGTGCAAGGAAGTGTTCGCCACGCTGCCTCAATGGGTATTCGTGGACTATAAGTTTTCCTTGAAATATAAGCGTCGTCACGAGATCGGCGTTGATGAAAAACTGTTCGAGAGGAAACCTGTATATTTGAGAAGGATTAGAAGTAAGGAATAATGACGTGCACAGAGGGTAAGCGAATTTTTGATTCTTACCGAAACCGACGAAATGGGAAACAGCACTTTTAAAATAAAATAAAAAAATAGTGAAATATGAGTTCATCAACACGCAGGAGAGCAGTGTGATGATTTCTTCTCTGTTCTAAAAAACTTCTCGGAAATATGAAGATGCTTGTGCCCAGCAGTGGGTCTTATAAAGGCTTAATTTGAAACTAAAGTAGAACATCTTCCTCTTAGTCCTTGTAATAGGTAGGCACTATTTTCAAAAAGTACAACTCAAATCTTTGAACTTATTGACATACTAGCTCTACATTATAATTTTATTACGCTTATATGCATTTTAAGCTATACATATTACATTTACATTGGTATAATAAATGAGATATTTTCGTCCATCTTTTTGCATAATAAGTCATGCAAGACGCTGGTTAACTATTGTACTTTTTCTAACAAAAATGGTAACGTTAGTCTGTGAGAAAACATATTATTATTGCTTACTGTGTTTAGATATATGTTTATTAGCAGTGTAAGAATATAGTTAAGCTCTTTATGTAGATTACGTAATTTTCTTCCCACAGTAACTAAAGTTACGCTCGCTCCGTCTCTACTTCTGCCTATCCTTGAATATGCTGATAATTACTATCTTGACAATATCGAGGAGGAGCTTAGTAAGATTGAGCGCATCAAAATTTATCACATGCCTAAACTTTGCAACCTGGATTGAATAGCATACCATACAAAGCGGAAAGAATGTCATTATTATATTTGAGGTGGATCGGGAGCAATATAGCTCATATTGCTCCCATATAGTCAGTTTCTAGAATCTTTCTTTTACCCATAATCGGTTCCTTTGATTCTCTGTCAATCATTCTCTCTAAAAGTGTACATTTGCAGTCTTCCTATTTTTTAATAAATCCTTTACTGTCACTGCTTTGTGTTCGTTGAACTCTTTACCTCTTCACATTCGTCTTGCTAAATCTCTTCATTATTTCAAAAGTCTTGTTAAATAATTTTACCTCAAACGCCATAAAATAAATTACTTTTCCTTTTTTCGTACTCCCCTTTTCAATTATCTTAATTCTTATGTAATTACATATATTTTTTGTACGCCTTTATTATTTTAACCATCAATAGCAAAATCGTTCTATAGTTCTTCAGGCGGGCCTTGTCGCCTTTTTTGAAAAAAAAAAGATCATCGCACTTCTGCTCCACACCTCTTGAGTAGTCTCACCATCGAGGATGGGATTAAAGAACTTGTAAAGGACTTCAAGTACCGGTTCTCCGACTACTTTCAGAAGCTCCGCTGTAATTATATCCTCGCCTTGAGTCTTGCCATTCTTTAGGTGCTGGCGTCTGACGCCGGACTGACGTCTGGAATATCATCCGAGTAGTGTCGGATAAAACTTGCTCTTGAATCGATACTCACACTTGTGTGTGGCTCCAACGATGACGTGTACAACTTTCCATATAACCTTTCAATCTCCCTCAAAATCTAATTTGTCTCAGAAACCTTTACAGCGTACAATAAAGACTAAATAAATAAATAAAATGAATAAATTAAAATATCTACTATGCCGTGTCTTCCCAAAGGTGATTTAAGAAGCGACAGAGGGAAGCACATCTGGAGATGGGATACAACGTCTTCCTAATAAGGGATAAAAATAAAAAATAAACTGGATTAGCCTATTATAATAGAACGTCTACATGTTGATCGAGGATGTATTGCGTTTATAAACAAAGATTTGATCGAAGTCGTTTCGTAGTTTAATTTATATATGTATATATATATATATATATATATATATATATATATATATATATATATATATATATATATATATATATATATATATATATATATATATATAAATGAAACTACTTAACGACTTTGATCAAATTTGCACACCGTGTGCAGTTTGGTCCAACTTGAGAGATAGGACTGTTTTTTGCCCATGAGTGACAAATTTTTTGACACTCATGGCATTTGAAAAAAAAGTGAAATTTTTTTGCGAAAATAAGGATTTTTAATAGGACATAACAAAGGGGTGACGACCAAAAAGACCATTAATACGTTATTACAATATCTTCGTCAATATAATATAATACTTGCTAAAAATTACATCGAATTGTGTATGAGCTTAAATTTTGCTTCTTCTACAAAATACCTAAATAGATCGTCGTTGACATAATATAATTAGTGAATGAAACTCAAAAGTATACATGGTAAATAGATTATAATATTGAATTTATTATTCACTGTGTTTTTAAGTTGTCAAAATCAAAACGAGTAGTGCCATATCATAAAAAGAACCCTGAAAAATAAAAAATAAAATCAATTATTTGAAATCGCTATTCCGCGTTATAGTCTGGGATAACGAACCGGCTGAAATATTTGGCACCTATTAGTTCGGTATATTCAAGACGTATTTTCATCTTGGTTTATTCAGAAAACCATACAAAAGTTGGACGTTTTCGAATAAAAATATAATCCTCGAAATTGTTTAATTAAAATAATTACATACACGGTACAAAAATAACCAAAATAAATCATTATTTGTAGGAGATCTTGTAGTGTAAAAGAACTTGTAATTCGCTCGTAAACGATTTTTTATAAATCCCTCGGAATACGGTGCCTTTACCTTATATCCCTTATTATAAAAGTAACCTAATAAAAGTTTCTATTTTCGTGAAGTTTCCACATAATCGGTTTAGTAGTTCCGAAAATTATTAGTCTAGATAGACAGACAGGTAGACTGAGAAAAATGTAAAAAATATTTATTTTTGGCATTATGACATTGAATCATTGAAAGTCAGTCTTTTAAAATGAATAAACATTTTATAAGACTGACTTCCCATATGCATACAAATAGCTCATGAACTTAATGGAAGTTAGTTATTTTCATATAAAAAAAAAACAGAAGCTTCAATTTTATCTAAATATTGTTACAAGCTTGAGGTTCGTGACAATAAAAATTGCCGACAAAATTACCTAAATTAACACTTTTATTTACTTTACATAAATTGAAACATAAAACACTAATAATTAAACACACCAATTCACTTAATTCCGCTCCGAAGCTTCGCTTGTGTCGCCAAATCAACACTACTACGATCGCATCTTGCAGCGTCTATCTATATAAATTAGCAAAATATCCAGAATGTTCAAGTAAACACGTGCAGGGTACCGAGAGTTCGAGTTTTAAACTTCAAGAAGTTTAGTTCTTCGGTTCGAGACTAGATGGCGCTAGTGCGCCGATTTGAGCGCGTAACACTGCCCCTCCTAAGACATGCTCGTCCCGAGCATTATCGGCCCCATAATAACGCGCTAGGCGATCCACATGGACGATCTTAGGAGTCCCTCTTGCGCCTTTCTGTATCGGCTCCGCAATGTCTAGGGCTGTCCTATCCCATGGTGCACCGACATTGTACAATTTTGGTGCTCCTCTACTACGTGTCTGAGGTCCCCTCACGGCCGCACAACTTGTATATGTACGACACCAAGCCTCGACATCGTCACGATAATGGACCCAGTAAAACTGTTCTCGGACCTTCAGCAGAGTTCGTTTAACTCCCAGATGGACTCTTGAACGACCATTATGGCACAGCTGTAGAACATTCGGCACTTTAGCTTTAGGGACAACCATTTGCAAACGACAGCTGTCTCCTCGACCATTGTCCCATTTACGGCACAGGACTCCATCCTGAAGCAGCAAGCTGTCCCATTGGGCCCAATAGCTTTTAGTGGTTGAACTCATCGCTGAGACGTCCCTCCACTTAGGCTTGGTAGCACGGGCCTTCATCCATCCCAGAATCGGCTTGATGTCCAGATCTTCCTGCTGTGTATGTCGTAGGCTGTCCTTCCAACCGTTGCAGAGGTGGTCTGTCCTGAGCATCCTCACGGATACCACTTCCTTACTCTCTTGCCTACTTCAACGGTTGCAATCTTCAGGACAAGGTCTTCTTGACAATGCATCTGCGTCGCCGTGAGATTTCCCGCTGCAGTGTCTGATAGTAAAGTCGTATTCCTGTTGCTGCTGGGCGGTGCTGTTAGCCGCACTTCCTTTCTGAGACCGTTCACCTTCCCTTCCTAGGGTGTGCTTAGAGCAGCTGGACCGAAGATGGCCCCTTTCCCCACAGCCATAGCACCTAGAGCTGTATCTTTTATTGTGGTCGCGAACCGTAACTGCTGTAACCTCCCTAGCGTGAGGTGAACGATGATCCTGTCGTCGCCAGGCTTTGCCGTTAGCTGCACTACCCTCTCGAGATCGATTAACTCTCCTTTCCACGGTTCGCTTAGGGCAGCTGGATCGAAAATGGCCTTTTTCCCCACAGCCATAGCACCTTGGGCTGTATCCTTTGTTGCGGTCGCGAACTGTAGCTGCTGCAACCTCCCTGACGCGATGGGAACGATGATCCTGCCGCACGGCTTCCACTTCCAGTGCATGGGCCAAGACGTCCTAAGCGTCTCGTGGTGCCCGAGCCTCACAGCAGCTCTGACTTCCAGGTTGCGGATGTCGTCGATGAAAGTCTGCACCAGGTTCCCTTCAATAAGCGCAGGTACAGACCGGTATGCTTTTCGCACAAGCTTCTCCACTTCTAGAGCCCACTGCTGCAGGTTTTCATTGATGCGCTGCACATGATCTTTAAGCTGCGCACGAAAGACGTGTTCCAGGTGAGCGTCGCCATATCTCGCCTCCAATGCTTTAAAGAGTTGCTCATAAGTCACTTCCTCACCGAGAGCTTCCAGAACTGTTAAGGCCTGGTCACGCAGGCCTAGTGTGAGGGCAGTCATGGCCTGACTTTTATTCCAGCCGTTCGCCTTCATAACAGCCTCGAACTGGATTTTGTAGGCTGACCAGGAAGAAGTCCCGTCGAACGGTGGCACTTTGAACCCACGTAGCGAAGGTGTAGTAGCTACTACGGGAGCTGTAGTTCCATCACCCAGTTTGAGGTCGTCCAGCGTTTTCTTCACGTCAGCCACCACGTAATCAACCCGATTGTTCACTTGGTCGATTTGGGTTTTAGCTTCCTTGATTTGGGTTTCAGCTTCCGACAGGCGGTTGTCATGTTGAACAATCCTATCCTTCACCTCCTTTATCTCTTTCCCAAAGGTAGCATGAAGGTCCTTAATGAGGAGCATCTGTTCTTCCGACCGACGGGCCTGTTCCTCTTGTCGGCGGGTCTGTTCATCTTGTCCGCCCCGCAGCTGCTCTTTCAACCGACGGACCTGTTCCTCCTGTCGGCGAGCCTGTTCCTCCTGTCCGCCCCGCAGCTGCTCTTTCAACTGACGGACCTATTCCTCCTGTCGGCGAGCCTGCTCCTGCAGCATCACCATCAGAGCACCTAAGTCAGGTGCTGCAGATGTAGGAGCTACCGACGGGCCTGCAGCCGGTGGCTGGCCCTCCGACGTCTGCGACGTTGCACCACCAAATCTTCGTTGGTCCGTCTCCTGCTGGCGTTGACTTCGGGTACGGACACCCTCCGTTTCCTCCTTAGGTAAAATTGGCATGATTTTGTCCCACTTCTGACACCAATTGTTACGAGCTTGAGGTTCGTGACAATAAAAATTGCCGATAAAATTACCTAAATTAACACTTTAATTTACTTTATACAAATTGAAACTTAAAACACTAATAACCTCTCGTCAGTCCAAAACCTTCTAAAGGTCGCTATTAAAAAAGTACGCGTCTGTCCCCAACCTTTAGAAGGTTGCTATTTACTTATAAACATCAAGGTTGGACAGATACGCCAAAGCGGGCATTTTTGCCGGGACACACTAATTCACTTAATTCCGCTCCGAAGCTTCGCTTGTGTCGCCAAATCAACACTACTACGATCGCATCTTGCAGCGTCTATCTATATAAATTAGCAAAATATCCAGAATGTTCAAGTAAACACGCGCAGGGTACCGAGAGTTCGAGTTTTAAACTTCAAGAAGTTTAGTTCTTCGGTTCGAGACTAGATGGCGCTAGTACGCCGATTTGAGCGCGTAACAATATCTAATTTTTAGGGCACAAATATATTGAAATGCAGCTTAAAAGTGAATAAAATCTAGTGAACATTTGGGTACGATCTTCCCTTAAAGATTAAACATTTTACTGAATACAAGACAGATAAACTAATCAATTAGAAATTTAGAGTTGCATAGTGTAGGTAAATCTCCTTGTGTATTGTATGATAGTGTTTGTATGTGTGTAGGAGTTGTGAAATGTTATTTATATGGATTAAAACTTGTCAAGATATTAATCAATGCGGCAAATTTTCTCAGAACATTGAAGGTACATGCTTGACACCCAAAATCCTTAATTATTTTGCCGGTGAAGCCATCAATCTGGAATTACGTTTTTCCCAAACTGGGCTAATGCTTTTTTATTATTTATGTTTTGGTAAGATATCAATGATTACTGAAAATATTTTCTTTTACAAATACAAATACATTACAAATACAAGTACAATACATGACTACCAACATTTTTTCTCGAGTTAACGCTTCAAGGTTTTCTTTTTTGATTTGAACAATAAAAATCAAATGTCCAAGCGTCAAATTGTTAAGGTGCCGTTAGTTTTCAGAACAGTACCTACTTAAAACTAACTGCACCGATAACTTTATTGTAATCGAATATCGATAATATCAGATGTCAGGTTTTTTCTTCCTTTTTAATCGGAAAGAAGTTTCTACACTATGACATCCCTTTCTCTAAGTTAAATTTAGTGTTTCCAAAGATAAGCCGTACCGGTAGGTTACTACTTTTGTATGGATATAGCACGAGTGG
This sequence comes from Parnassius smintheus behrii, assembly GCA_036936625.1. Taxonomy (NCBI): domain Eukaryota; kingdom Metazoa; phylum Arthropoda; class Insecta; order Lepidoptera; family Papilionidae; genus Parnassius; species Parnassius smintheus. The sequence continues at coordinate 28,460,317 of JAUPFT010000017.1, forward strand.
GTCGGCTTAACCGGAGAAGGATCACTCTCCCACAAAATTAAGGCGTAAAATAGCAGCTTCATGTTGCTGTGTTTCGTATGGTGAATCTTTATACATATCCGGAGACCCTTTTTACTAAATTCAGGCATTCCATCATACACCTCAGAGATGATATATATATATATATTATTTTGATTCTTAGTCGAGGATAGGTGTAGATGTCTATGGGCCACAGAATTCATGTGCTTGTTTGTCACCCATATAATTAAATCGTTTATGACAGACATGAAATGTCCATACTGGCAACGAGATTAGCGTCAAATTTTCGAGACATTGTGCTGCAATCACCAATTCGCTTTGCAATTAAAAGCGGATTGGAATTAGCAGTAGTACAATTGTTTTAAATATATCCTACAATGCAGCAGACACTATGTCCAGCATCTTATGGCCAGATGAAGATGTAAAAGTAGACAGACAGACCAATCGAAATAAAGAATTCACTGTACGTCTAGGAATAGAAATTTACCTGCACTATAATTTTTAAGCAAATCGAGGTATTAAATTCGTGTTCTTATAACAAAAGTCATTTATCATTTTTCCGTCTTTTAAGTTAAGAAAGCAAAACAATTAAAAGCCCTTAAGAACTCATACATCGTAGCAAATCACTTTGAATAAATATTTAAAAAATGTCAAAAATAAGTGTTCATAGAAATATTTTGAAAAACTATTTTTAAAATATATATATTTTTTAAAATACTTACGATAATCTTTTTTCTCAAAATGATTTTGTTTATCCACCCACTCTTGTAAAACGTTGATAGCTTGATCCATACTTCCTGGGTTAAACAAATTGTAATCCTTGCGAATGGTTTGAAGTGTATCCTTATTGAACTCGAGCAGAGTGTTCACCGGTAGCGATTCCATTTTTTAACCTCCAGCTGAAATTAAGCACCTTATCATCCGAGTGCCAGATAAGTACTACAGAAACTTTGCTTCCGTGTTAAATAATAAATGGTACCTTCATTTACTTAAACGCATTTGTAAATTATAGGTACCAATAAAAACTGCTTTACTATTAATAACTACACAGATAAGAAACTAAGGCTTTATGTATTTTTTATTTTTTTCATGTTATTTTTGAATAAATAACACAATTATTCACGTTAGATGAGTTTCGTTAGTAATTAAATCCAAGGCTGTAAAGCGCAAGAGTTTATAGACTAAATTTGCCTGGACACATCATTTTCTTTTGTATCAATATGCACATAATTATATATCATCATTATTGAAATCATTTCCAAGTTACACAGCGTGTTCATGCAACGGCTTTTATAAGTGAGTTACCGGAGACGTACCGGCAGACATACATAATATATATGTGGTGGCTAACTACCGAAGTACTATTGCATAATATATTGTCCCATATAAGGAACTTCTGACAGTATGGTCTATATATATATATATATATATATATATATATATGCATATATCGCTACACGCACACGCTATACCTATAGTAAAACATCTTTTTTACTATAGGTATAGCGTGTGTAGGTAATATTATATATGTACATATTATCACCTATACATCTTGGCTTTAATCATGTTGGTATTTGGGATGAATACTAACAATCAATCAATACATGTAAAAGATAGTAGCTATTCATAAAACATTTGTACACAGACAGGCACTATATTTTGTTGGAACAACAAAGAATTTTCCGTCGATCTTAAAGTACTTATAATTGCTTAATGTACCAGCAACTTTGTTTTATACTATTAGTTATTAAACAGTGCAGTATTTTAACTTATAATTTCAAAGAAAAGTACTTACACACCAATTTGAATATATATATATATATATATATATATATATATATATATATATATATATATATATATATATATTTTTTCAAGTACAACTTCTAATTGTTATATTGGTGTGTAAGTACTTTTCATTGAAATTATAAGTGAAAATACTGCACTGTTTAATAACTACCTAATAGTATGAAACAAAGTTGCAGGTACATTAAGCAATTATAAGTACTTTAAGATCGACGGAAAATTCTTTGTTGTTCCAACAAAATATAGTGCCTGTCTGTGTACAAATGTTTTATGAATAGCTACTATCTTTTACATGTATTGATTGATTGTTAGTATTCATCCCAAATACCAACATGATTAAAGCCAAGATGTATAGGTGATAATATATACATATATAATATTACCTACACACGTTATACCTATAGTAAAAAGATGTTTTAAACTGGTTGAACTAATGATAAAAAACAAAAAGTATAACTCCACTGCCTAATAAATGCAGTCGTGGTGTTTTGTAAATCATCATTTCCAAAGTAGAATATTAATAGTAGAACAGATATGCACCGTGTTAACACATTGTTTTAATATGTTTTGGTTGATTAGTAAGTACTTACACATCTTAAATGACATTAAAGCCAAAATGACTGGGTAATAAAATACCCATTTGATCGATCATTTGTAAGATTGAATGCCTTGTTTACAGAAAAAGGTTTTCAAGTTCTCTACACTCACCATAAGAAACACCTTAAGAAACGCTATAAGTTGTTATTTTACGCTATTATTCTGTGAGAGCGTCGTCTTACCCAGACTGAGCTGACCCATTCGTGCTACAACTAATACATATTATGGTGGTGCTACATCTGGCATGTTGTAAACAAATGTGAATTTAGTTGGATTTATAATATCATGATTGTACTATCATTGCTGATTATTTATTTCTTACTTCGTATAAGTAATGCATAACATAAAAGGTGATTGACATACACTTGTTTGTTTAAAGTATGAGTGATAACAATGAAACAACAAAACAAAAGCAGTCAGTGTGGCTTTATTTAAAAAAAAGAATATCGTGAAGGAAGTGGTTTGTAAGATATGTAAAAAAGCATTTTATGGATTTTAAAATACTACAAACATAAAAAATAACATAGAATCATAGACATCATATTGCCACATATTACTTATTTAATAAAGTTACATAGTGAAAAATATTTAACTAAAGTAATCGCTACTCTCAACACCGGTAGTAAACTTTTACTTGAAAATTCGTGTACCACCAGAATGACATACATACATAAATTAACCCAAATGGCTCGAGTCACAAAACTCTACTCGCGTTGCATCTTTATCTTACGACCAATGCAGTGTTTGTCTACAATTTAGTGATGAAATTGGCTTACTAATTCCAGCAATTTATTGATATAGTATGTAATATTATTATAAATTGATATTACATAATATGTTTATTATTTAATATCGATATATCGAATACTTTATGTAAATGGTGTAAACATAAAGTATACTTTGTGATAGTCAAATTAACATAACATTAAGACTTACGTCATAACTCATAACGTTAGAGTGATATTATTTTATGAAGATTGTCGATACTCAAACAAAAAATATATAACTACCTATTAAGTTAAGTAATAATTAAAGGGTTATGGGTGTTTTTATCAATTAAAAGATGTTAGTTAAATGAATATAAAAACTTTTATTCTTCAACTGCACAACAAGAACACGATGTACAATAATAATAGAAAAGAGAGTCATAGACAATGCTGTCACCTGGTGGTTGCGCGGAAAACCATTCGTATTATTATATTTGACGGTAGGGGTGCCAAGCCGCTTGTTCCTTTCCGAAAAACGATATCATTCGTACCCTCCTATCGACACATCGGGGTGGTGGGGTGGGAGGGGCAAGAAGATGATTCTAGAATGTCACGAAATCATCGGAGCCGAGGACATATAAGACACGCGCGACCGTTGCGCGTCCTCTTCCCTCCGCGCCAGTCATTGGAACAACAGCTCTTCCCACCGCGCCAGTCATTGGAACAACAGCTCTCTTCCCACCGCGCCAGTCATTGGAACAACAGCTCTTTCCACCGCAGTCGTCGTTGAAACTACAACGCTGCTCTCCCGACGCACCCCTGGGGCCCCAGAGTGTCTGTCTAGAAGAAGTTCCAGAAGTTGCAGCTATAGTGCTCTACACAAATAGAAGAAACCCCGGTGAGTCAATATTCCTTTAATTAGTTCCTGCCTTATATAGTTTAACCCGCTCCAATTTTGTTGTTCTCCTAATCAGGCAGGATTCCTTTTCAGCGATTTGGCACAATAATAGTTTTAGTTTAGGGAAGAGCGAGTGCATTATACCGCAAGCTATAGTAGTCGCTTTTACGTAAGCGCAGAAGCAATCGCATATACAGTCCACTGCAGTTAATATCTCGCGTAATAGGTTTAAGGTTCGACCGGGGAACTAGACTTCGGCAGCCTTAGACACGTGGCTCCACCATTTTATGGTCCTTCGAGCCGGATTTTGGTCGAATTGTTGAATTAATTAATTAGATAATGCACTCTAATTTATGGAATAGACTTAAATAGTGATCGTTTAAATTTAAATTTTGATTAGGTACTCGCAAACAGAATTATTCGTTTTATAGCGCTCGTATTTGATTAAATTTAAAGCCTATTAAATAATTGAAACAATGTAATAGGAACCGTTTGATACGCTTACCCACAATCTTGATAAAATTATTGAGTGCAAATGACGCGTCACCCCGACTCGCTGCGCAGGTGTTCGATTTAATTACGTAATACGTCATACCGAGTGTCCATCCTTCATTGTTTGTGCGTTGTGAGATTAATTGCGATTGATATAACTTTATTATAATAATTTAAAATGGCAGTTAGTGGAAGTGAAATCAAAATTAAAACGCTTTATGCCAAGAGGGACATACTCTTTTCGCGTATGCAGAATATAAGTGATTATATAAAGAACATTCATATAGAAGCAGTGCGGGAAACCTTTTTGAATGAAATCGAAACGATAGATTCTTTACGGATAGATTACGAAAAAATATTAGACCAAATTAATCATTTGGAATTACAAATCGACCCGAAATACATAGTGAACTACCAACCGCTGCTGGCATTCGAAGATATGTTGTGTCGCGTGAAAAGAACTGCGAGGTCCCTACAATCTCAAAACGAAGCAAAGCCGGAAACACAGGTACGTCCAAGTGACTCGATTAGGTTGCCGCCAATAGATATTCCGGTATTCAATGGTGATATTAAGACGTGGCCCTTCTTCTTCAGTAGTTTTCAAAACAATATACACAATAACCCATCGTTATCGGACGCCGAAAAATTATATTACTTAATTAGTAAACTTAGTGGCAGGGCACAGTCGATCTGCTCTGGTTTTACACCTACAGCAAACAATTACTTATTAATATTCGAAACGCTTAAAACTAAATATGAAGATAGGAGAATGTTAGCTTCCGAATATTTGAACCAGATATTCGATCTTAAACCTATATCATCCGCGAACATCAACGGCTTAGAGCAGTTTCTAGATAAATTTGTGGCATCGGTGGCTGCACTTAAGAATTTGAAATTTAATGATCTTATGGACGTGGTGTTTCTCCATGTTGCGTTAAAGAAATTAGACCCCGACACCGTGCGTGCGTTTGAAATGGAGCATCGTAGCTTGGAGATGCCTTCCTTTCATTCATTAGCATCGTTCGTGCGAGATCAAATAAAGGTGATGCAGCGCTCTCCGAACGTTAAACAGGAGAATAAAAGGTGCGTCGACCGTAAACAGACTCAACCATCTAAAATAGCAGGGTCGTTAACTTACGTAACCGCTACGCCAACATCACTCCAGCATACTTGTATAGTATGTAAAGATAAACACGGTAATTTATATAATTGTGCGACTTTTCGTAAATATTCACCAAGCGAGCGTTATAAATTCGTAAAGACAAACAACCTATGTTTTAACTGCTTAAGCGATAAGCATTTAGTTGCAAAATGCAATTCGAGTTCCGTATGTAGCAAGTGCGCCAGGAAACATCACACGCTATTACATTTTGAAAATAGCAACATAGCGGCGTCAAGTAAAGCGGACAAGGAATTCGCCCCTACTAAGGTCAACGATTCTAGCGGTCGACCTGGTGATGTCGCTCTGTGCTCATTGGCAAATATGGGAGCACAACCTCCTTCAACCGTGTTACTGGATACGGCACGTATTTTGGTTAGGGATTCGCGTGGAAACGAACAAAGCGTCCGTGCACTGCTGGACAGCGGAGCCCAAAATAGCTTTATAACGCGACAATGTTGTCAGCGCTTAGGCTTAGTAATAAACAGGTCACTTTCATGTCCTGTAATTAAAGGCATCGGAGGTACCAGTAAGACGACCCAGGGATATATAAATTTAAAAATTTATTCTCGGATAGATCGTAATGTTAACTTTGATATAAATGCACTAGTAGTAGATAGGGTCACTGAACGGCTGCCAACCGTTTCGGTTGACACCTCGGCAATGATTGAATTTAAGAATTTGACTCTGGCGGACGACACATACGCCGTTCCTGGAAACATAGACATGCTCATTGGAGCATCGCTTTTCCCTCATCTTTTGTTAAACAATAAGGTCAGGGGCAACTCCTCGCATACCGCGCCTTACGCACTGGAAACCGTATTGGGATATGTTATCCTTGGCTCCGCCCCCATCATAGATAGCATTTTGGCAACATCCTGTTGTTGCACCGTCGCTGTCGAACCTCCCGAATTATTGACTCGCAATTTTCGGGAAATAGGGGAGGGGAACATCCCGCGCTCGGGTAATAAACTATGCGAAGGGTCGAGAAGCAAGACGTTAGTGTCTGTTGTTAGTAAACCTGTTGTAGTTTCGTCGCAGCCGAAGGGAACGCCGAGTAGGGATAGCCCTGGAGCTAGGTTTACCGACACCGCGAACAAGGCCCATATTAGCAAGATTAGATCGCCCCGCAACCCGTCAGGTGACATATTCGGTGCTCGAATCGATCTAGTTAGCAGAAGCGTGCGCGGCGCGGATCGAGGTCACGGTCGCGGCGCATGGAGACACCGAGCCGCTGCGACAGAAAGCGTGCCTCACTGGAGGCTACGGAATAGACCTGCTGAGGCCAATCTTGATTGGCGGGAGGAGGTGAGACTTCGCGAGCAACAAGCCATATGCAGTGTTGTTCCGAAGCGTTCATCGCATAGTTTCACCGCTTATTAATAATTATAGCTTAGCCGCTTAGAAATTGCATACTTGTGATTGGATAGTTTTATTATTTAAATATTAGTTTGTCGTTGATAGAATTATATATTGGTATTACGTGTCCGGTACGGAAAACCCCGCCGATTGTCTATCCCGTGGACTCACCCCGATGCAAATAATGGACCACCCGCTTTGGTTCCACGGACCTGCTTGGGTTCACTTGGATCCCTCGCAATGGCCAATAACCGACTTCGAACCTTCGTCAGTGTCACAACCGCCGGAAGAGAAGAGACACGCTCTAGTGGCGAACGTTTCGAGCGAGGTTTCTCCAATCATTGCTTTGGCGAACCGCTTGTCTTCTTGGTCGAAATTATTGCGTAGCGTAATTTACGTTTGTCGATTCGCGAAGCTGTTACCGCGAGGTTCGTATGTCTTAGCATCCGATTACAACTATGTCGAGTCGCTAGTATTACGTGAACTTCAACGTGCGCACTTCTCTGAAGAAATTAGAAGATTACAATCGAATCGAGCTTGTAGTCGCGCCTTTCAACGCCTTAAGCCATTTTTACAGGATGAGATTGTAAGGGTAGGTGGACGCTTGTCCAACTCGCAATTGAGTTTCGACCAACGGCACCCTATTGTTTTACCGCGTAAAGACCATATCATGAACTTATTAGTCGATTACCATCATAAATTGAACTCGCACGCTGGTCCCGACTTGTTGATGTCGATTTTGCGTCAGAATTATTGGATTCTTTCTGCACGTAGTTTAATACGCAATCGGGTGCACAGATGTATAGCTTGCTTTCGGGCACGCCCCAAGCCGTCATTTCCGGAAATGGCGGAACTTAGATCTTGTAGAGTAATACAATCAGTAAAGCCCTTCACGCACACCGGGTCTGATTTCGCTGGTCCGTTTAAGGTCACGCTCACTCGCGGGCGTGGTATAGGATCCACAAAGGCTTACGTCTGCATTTTCGTATGTCTAACTACTCGAGCGGTGCATATAGAACTCGTTGGTGATCTAAGCACAGCAGGCTTTATGGGTGCATTTAAAAGATTTCTTTCCCGCCGTGGCCCTGTAAGTAGATTGTATTCGGATAACGGTACGAACTACGTCGGTGCAAAACGTATTCTATCAGAACTACATGAGCTCTTAGCTAGCAAATATTATAATTCGGAGTTCGCTCACATTCTAGCCGAGAACCGCATTGAGTGGTCTCTGAACGTCCCAGCCGCGAGTCATTTTGGGGGCAATTGGGAGACTAATATCAAGAGTCTAAAGAGTCATTTATACCGAGTAATAGGAGATCAGATTTTGTCCTTCGAAGAGCTAAGTACGGTGCTCGCTCAAATTGAATGCGTAATGAATAGTCGCCCACTTTGTCGTACGTTGTCTAGTGACCCCTCGGAACCGCTGGCTCTAACTCCAGCACATTTTTTGAATTTAACGCGTTTAAAGTATTTGCCAGCCGCAGATATGGATGAGAACAGACTTAGCATTTCCGCACGCCACAAATTATTAGATCGGTTAGTGCAATCGTTTTGGAAACGATGGAGGATGGAATACTTGCATACTTTGCAGTCTCGACAAAAATGGAACACAGCAACTGAGCCTTTAGCTGTAGGAACTGTAGTTGTGCTCACCAAAGAGAATACGCCGCCTCTCCACTGGCCGTTAGGAATTGTCGAAGAGGTCTTTTCCGGTTCCGACGGAGTAGTTAGGATAGCTCGCGTTAAGACCACGGTTGGGGCTTACTTGCGTCCGGTTGTCCGTTTGTGCCCCCTGCCTCTTCCATAATTTAAATTAGCTTTCTAGATTAAATTGTAGTTGAATTTAGGTAATCTTAGCGTTAGTTAGTTATTTTGTTAGTTGATCTTAGCTCTAGTTGTATTAGTTAATTTTGAAGGAAATCCTTCAAGGTCGGGGGAGATGGTTGCGCGGAAAACCATTCGTATTATTATATTTGACGGTAGGGGTGCCAAGCCGCTTGTTCCTTTCCGAAAAACGATATCATTCGTACCCTCCTATCGACACATCGGGGTGGTGGGGTGGGAGGGGCAAGAAGATGATTCTAGAATGTCACGTAATCATCGGAGCCGAGGACATATAAGACACGCGCGACCGTTGCGCGTCCTCTTCCCTCCGCGCCAGTCATTGGAACAACAGCTCTTCCCACCGCGCCAGTCATTGGAACAACATCTCTCTTCCCACCGCGTCAGTCATTGAAACAACAGCTCTTTCCACCACAGTCGTCGTTGAAACTACAACGCTGCTCTCCCGACGCACCCCTGGGGCCCCAGAGTGTCTGTCTAGAAGAAGTTCCAGAAGTTGCAGCTATAGTGCTCTACACAAATAGAAGAAACCCCGGTGAGTCAATATTCCTTTAATTAGTTCCTGCCTTATATAGTTTAACCCGCTCCAATTTTGTTGTTCTCCTAATCAGGCAGGATTCCTTTTCAGCGATTTGGCACAATAATAGTTTTAGTTTAGGGAAGAGCGAGTGCATTATACCGCATGCTATAGTAGTCGCTTTTACGTAAGCGTAGAAGCAATCGCATATACAGTCCACTGCAGTTAATATCTCGCGTAATAGGTTTAAGGTTCGACCGGGGAACTAGACTTCGGCAGCCTTAAACACGTGGCTCCACCACCTGGTTAAACGTTTTAAAAGCTTATTAAATTCAACACTCCCACTAAAAGTTTAACCATATATCTCGCATTGAAATTCAATCACACAAGTTATAAAAAAATTGATTTCTAAAGTAGGCAAAAGATTGAACTGGTAACACTTTTGTTAACATGTCTGATAATTGACTGTTTCTAGGAATATAATTTAATTTAATTATACCTAACTCAACCTTTTCCCTTACAAAATTGTATTTCACATCTATGTGCTTAGTTTTTTTTATGATAAACAGGATTGCTAATTAATTTAATGGCGCTCTGATTATCAACATACAGTTGAACACATTTAATATTTTCACCTAAATCTGACAATAGTTGCCGTAACCACAATATCTCTTTTGCACTTCACAAGCTGATACAAACTCAGCCTCAGTAGTGGAGAGAGCAGTAGTCTTCTGCTTCTGACTACACCATGTTATAGGTCCTCCATTCGTATTGAAAATGTACCCTGTAGTAGACTTACGTTTCTACATCGCCTGCAAAATCTGAGTCTGAATAGCCAGTGAGATCACTGCTTTATCCATACTTTATACACAAATCTTTAGTATTTATTAGGTATCTAATAACACGTTTTACAGTATTCACATGTTGCTGACTTGGATTATTAACATATCTACTCAAGACATTGACAGCAAATGAAATGTCAGGTCTTGAAACAGAGCTCAAAAATAACAAGGAGCATTATAGCTTCTCTGTAAGGAAAGTTAACAACACTTTCATCCAATTTCTTTGTAATAACTATACATTTGCATCTGCTGGAGTACTAGCAGAAATTTGAATCACTCATACAAAATTTCTCTATAATTCGTTCTATATAGTCTCTTTGATGAATACAGATACAATTATTTCTTTTTATTATTTCTATCTCCACAAAATATTTTAAATTTAGTTCCTTTAATTTTAAATGCTTGTTTTAAATATTCTATAATCCTTTTAATCATTGAGGAACTGGAAGAGACTATAAGCCCATCATCAACATAAATTATTATAAATACCTTTACCTCATCAAATATACCTATATAAATAAAATTGACGGCCTGAGATTGTTTATAACCATATTTTACCAAGAACTCAGTAAATCTTCTATTACAACAACGAGATGCCTACTTAATACCATACAAAGACTTATCAAGTTTTAAAACACAATCACTTTTCAGTGACACACTCTCTGGTATTTCTATAAAAATGTCCTCATCTAAATATCCATTCAAAAAGGCAGTTTTTACATCAAATTGTTGAATTTCTAAATCATACCTAGCTTCAATAGAAAGGATAATTCTTATAAAGTCTTTCTAATATACGAAATACGAATATTTCTTGGTAATCTATATCTTTAATTTGACTAAACCACGTGCACACAAACGAGCTTTAAACCACTTAACCTGGTTATTCTCATCCCTCTTGATATTGAAAACCAACTTTGTAGTAAGAGTAGGTTGAACAGACCTTTCAACTGAAGTCCAAGTATTATTCTCTTTATGTGCAAGCAATTCTTCATCTATAGCTCGCAACCAGTCATTTCATTGTGGACTCTTCATTGCTTCATTATATGTTTGTGGTACTGAAAATTCTACTAGGTTAGCTTCAAAGATCCTATTATGTCTTGGTCTCAAATTTATATTGATCTGGATTGTGTTATCATCTATCTCTTGAGAGGGTTCATATGTTGGATCATCACTATTACAACTCTGCAAGCTGCCCTCGTTCTCTGATCTAGATTCTATGAGAGTATCCTCTGCATTAGTTCCTTGCGTCTCATTTTCTTGCTCTACTCTCTCTTCACCATCCAAGCATATTTGTGTAATATTTTTCTTCATATCTGGAACATGCTGTTCATTAAAGATGACATTTCTTGATATTTTCACCCTTTTGGTTTCTAGGCTGAACATCCTATAATTGTTGTTATCATACCCAACTTATACCATTTTCTCACTCTTCTTTTCAAATTTAGTTCTAAGTTGATCAGGAACGTGTACATACCCTATGCTTCCAAATATCTTGACATGGCCTAAATGAGGTTTGATGCCATTCCATAGTTCAAATGGTATTTTCTGAGGAGTCTGACTGGAGGAAGTCCTGTTTGGTAAGTATACTGCACAATTGATAGCCTCTGCCCATAGCTCCAGTGGTACATTCCTAGCATACAACATTGAGCATGCACTTTCCACAACCGTGAGATATTCTCTCTCTACACGTCTATTTTGATCAGGCGTATAAGGTGCAGTAGGTTCATCTACTATACCTTTTTTGTTCAGGTAGTCCTTGAAAGATTTGTTGACATACTCCCTTCCATTATCAGTACGCAATATCCTTACACTGTGCATATACTTATTTTTGATCACAGCATTGTATTTCTTAAATACTTCCATCACATCACTTTTCTGTTTGACAAAATATTAATATCTGTAACTTGTAGCAGCGTCTTTGAATAGAACAAAATATCTCATACCATGAATAGATATAGGGCCACAGATGTCACTATACACCAGGTCACCTGGCTGTAGTTCTCCACGTACAGACTTGTAAAATGGAAATCTGCATTGTTTCCCATATGCACATGCTTCACACACAAAGTCAGTTTGATCACTGTCACTTAGCGTCAAACCTTCTTCAACGTTGTTAGCACTCATATACTTGATTTGTTTTAGGTTAAGATGTCCCAGTCTTTCATGCCATATTTTAATATTATTTTGATTACTTTGGACTAAGTTACAGGTGTTTGCGACCACTGCTTTTATCTTTAACTCATACAAGTTGTTTCCTGTTATTCTTGCACACATTACCAAATCATTATCTTTATAAATTAGTGCACTAGAATTTTTCTTTCTAATCGTATAGGATTGACGCATTATCACACCTTCTGAAAATAAATTCCTTCTTAAATTCTGAACATATAACACATTATGCAGCTCACTATCCTCCCACTGTCCATTGACATATCTCTTTATTAACACTTTGCCGATGCCGGCCACTTCAACTGATTGTTTGTTTCCTAACGTCAATGATTTCTGGCTGCATTTAAAAGATTTAAAAAGAACTCCTTTCTGTATGTCATGTTGCGTTTTATCGTAAATCGAAACGCAACAATGACAGATGGCCCGGGCCAATCGGGGAGTTCGAATTAAATAATAACGGTTCTAGACTTCTTCAAGACACGATAGCATAGTTTAACTTAAGATAGTAGTTCACCTTTTATATACATTTGTAATTGTCTTTCAATATAGAAATGTTGTTTTCATCCTTTACTTCTTGAATTATATGCATTTAATACAATTAAAGTCAAGATTTTCATTTTGGGAATTCGACGACATCAATTTATTATATACATCACCCAAGAGCTCCTGCCGCATCCAAGAACAGGATCTTGGGCAAACAAATGGTCCTTCGATCCTGTATAAGACAACCAGCCAATTAAAATACAAGAATTCAGAGCAATCCAGGTCTTCGGGTCTCAGGCGCAAAATTAAGAAGTCGTCGTCAACGAGCCTTCAATACTCCGCAGCGATTCCTATTTTTGCAAGCAGACTTTGTTCAAGACCGCACTCAATTCGAAGCCCGAAACCGTTTGAAGATCAATAATATCAACTGAGTGAGTCCGTTCCAATATTTATTCCTTTTTCATTTTTCTATAATTCCCACTTCCTATAATTTAAATAGCTTTAAAGTGGCAGGCAACTTGATATCATTGTTACAACATTTAAATAATTGCATTTTCTTAATAATCTAATTCACTTAATAATTAAAACTGCTACATTGTTCATCCGTCCCTTACGTGATAAAAATACTATACCGCGTTGAAATAATTTCTTTCTTGTTTGTTTATCTTTGCATCGTTTAAAACGGCTGTGAGTTGTGAATAGTGACATAGTTTTATTCAAGTGGCTCCGCTTGTCCTTCGTTCAGCCGGCAAGGTCAACATTGCATCTGTAGTAATTAGTGAGTAACGTACTTCACTGCATAACAGTTAAATCTTATAACCTTATTAGAATTACTTTGTTTCTAGTGAATTACTGATCATTTTCTGAATTCTTTGTTTGTAAATTTAGTCTAGTAATCATGGCTGATGCAAAACTAAAGGAGCTAGTGAAAAAACGTGCCACCTTTACATTACATTGAGTTAGGTCATATGATTGAAAACAAAATAAAACCAGTGTTCACACAACCTTCTTATTTCTTACCTCATCATGGTGTCGTACGTGAGTCAAGCACAACTACGAAATTACGCGTAGTCTTCGACGCTTCGGCTTCGAGCACCTCGGGTAAATCTTTCAACTCTATCCAAATGGTAGGCCGAACCGTACAAGATGATCTTATGTCCGTCTTGCTTCGCTTTAGAGAGCATAAATATGTTGTTACAGCTGACATAGAGAAAATGTATCGTGCTGTCTTAGTCGAGCCTTCTCAACGCTCACTCCAGCAAATCGTCTTTAGGTTTGACCCCTCAGAACCACTTAAGACGTATACTCTTAATACAATTACATATGGGACTGCATCGGGGCCTTATTTAGCCACAAAATGCTTAACTTCCCTCGCTAATCAATCCCCAGATATCAATGTTCAAAATGCTATCAAGCATAATTTTTACGTTGATGATTTTTTGTACAGTGGCTCATCTGTAGAATCCGTAATAAAGACTTGCAGAGGTGTCATTAAAACCTTAGAATCTGCGAAGTTTAATCTACGTAAATGGCAGTCAAATTTCGGTGAAATTTTGGAATCAGTTTCTTCCATTAAAGGCGACTCAGAGAAGACTCAAAATCTTGATCATTCGTTGAGCAAAACTTTAGGTTTATATTGGCGTACTGAGTCAGACAATCTTTTTTACACCATTAATATAAACAGCAATATAAGAATCACTAAACGCAGCATCTTGTCTCTTATTAGCCAAGTTTTTGATCCATTGGGGTTAGTTGGACCTTGCATATTACTTGTTAAAATATTGCTTCAACAATTATGGATTAATAAAAGTAACTGGGACGAAGAAGTTGGTACGGACATAAAAGAACAGTTTAAAGATGCCATGCACTCAATTTCTTCTTTAAACTCCCTTGAAATACCTCGTTGGATATGCCATATTACAACCCCTACTAAAGTGGAAGTCCACGTATTCACAGATGCTTCAGAGAGCGCATATGGAGCGTGTGTCTACATTGGATCAATCGGACAAAATGGATCTGTGTGCGTTCGCCTTTTGACATCTAAAAATAAGGTGGCTCCTCTCAAATCAACCACAGTACCACGTTTGGAGCTTTGTGGTGCTTTGTTAGGTACGAGACTCTTTAGAAAGGTACTGGAGTCACTTACTATACCTATACATTGTTGCTATTTCTGGTCAGATTCGACAATAGTCCTGGGATGGCTATCGACTTCTCCGAGTCGACTAAAGCATTTTGTTCGGAACAGGATATGTGAGATACAAGATAGTACAACTGGCTATAAATGGAACTACGTACCGTCCAATGATAATCCAGTGGACCTAGTTTCGCACGGGATGAAGGCTGATGTCCTCAGGATTTCCTCTTTGTGGTGGTCCGGGCCCGATTTTCTACAATATGACCCAATCAAGTTTCCAAAAATTCCCTCCGTTCAAACAAATCAACTTTCAGAAATATCCTTACATACAGACATAAATACGCAAACAGATAATGTCATTTCAAACATAATCAATAAATCATCCAATTTCACAAAATTAATTAGAATAATAGCTTATATACAAAGGTTCATTAACAATTGTAGAAGAAGTAATATTCATAACACCAATTATTTTTCATGTTCAGAATTAAATTTTTCGAAATCAATACTAATACGTATAGCTCAAATGGAAATGTTTCCTAAAGAATATGCTATTCTGAAGTCGGGTAATTCCCTACCAAAGATAAATAGACTATTATCCCTCTCACCTTTCATGGATAATAGCGGTGTTATACGTGTGGGAGGTCGTCTTAGCAATTCGAACTACACTTATGATATTAAGCACCCTATTATAATATGTAGCAAGCATCATTTAACCAAAATCATATTTGAAATGAAACACAAATGCTTAATGCACGCAGGTCCTCAACTGCTGTTGGCGGACATCAGGCAAACTTACTGGCCTTTAGGCGGTAGAAATCTAGCGAAGGCTATTGTTCATGGTTGTATACGTTGTAATAGATTTAAAGCAACTTTCGTGCAGCCTGCTATGGGTGACTTACCTACCGATAGGACTCACTTAGAATTCCCTTTTTTGAGCACCGGAGTAGATTATTGCGGGCCTGTGCAGATAGTCAATCGTAAAGGTAGAGGCAGTACCTTAATAAAATCTTACATTTGTATTTTTGTTTGTTTAGCAGTGAAGGCTGTCCACTTAGAACTCGTCAAGGAGGCATATCTCGCAGTCTTAAGTCGGTTTGTGGCTCGACGAGGAAAGCCGCAGCGCATTTATTCAGATAACGGTACCAACTTCGTAGGTGCCTGCAATGAACTCTCTTCCTTTCTTAGGTACACGTCAGATCACATAACTTCAGACACCGCAGAACAAGGTATAGAATTTAAATTTATCCCAGCCTATTCTCCTCATTTTGGTGGATTGTGGGAAGCTGCCGTAAAGTCCGTCAAACATCATCTGAGACGCATTATGAGCCTCACTCACTTCACATTTGAAGAGCTTTCAACTTGTCTGACTCAGATTGAAGCTGTCCTAAATTCTCGACCTCTTACACCCTTATCATCCGATCCCACTGATCTAACATATTTAACTCCTTCCCATTTTCTTATTGGACGGACAACTACCTCAGTTCCGTATCCACAAATCGAAGACAGGCATATCCACTCACTATCTAGATTTGCGCGAGTGGAGAAGCTAAAACAACATATTTGGAAGCGTTTTGTTAATGATTATATACATCTCCTACAGCAAAAGAAGAAATGGCGCATCTCTTGCGGGGACCTGACTATAGGACAAATGGTTTTGGTGAAGGAAAACAATCTTCCTCCACTGTTATGCCTTCTGGGGCGCGTCACTAAACTCATTCCGGGAAAAGATGGTGTTGCCAGAGTAGCTGAAGTCAAGACCAAGAAAGGGCATCTTCTTCGGGCCTATAATCGCCTCGTCACATTACCAATTGAAGCGGACTAGACCACTTCAACGCCGGGGAGCATGTTGCATTTTATCGTAAATCGAAACGCAACAATGACAGATGGCCCGGGCCAATCGGGGAGTTCGAATTAAATAATAACGGTTCTAGACTTCTTCAAGACACGATAGCATAGTTTAACTTAAGATAGTAGTTCACCTTTTATATACATTTGTAATTGTCTTTCAATATAGAAATGTTGTTTTCATCCTTTACTTCTTAAATTATATGCATTTAATACAATTAAAGTCAAGATTTTCATTTTGGCAATTCGACGACATCAATTTATTATATACATCACCCAAGAGCTCCTGCCGCATCCAGGAACAGGATCTTGGGCAAACAGTCATATGTGCAGAGGCACCGCTGTCTAAAATCCAAGCATTCTCTTCAGTTGTTTTAAAACTGGTTACTATATTGAATGCTAATAAATCTGCACCTTCCTGTTGAGGTTTTCTGGGCTTGGATTTTTTTTGGAGCATGACATTCTCGAGCAAAATGTCCTCGCCTTCCACAGTTATAACACTCAAACCTGTGTTTGGTGGGCTTATTTAGATTTGAACCACCAGCACCTTTATTCTAATCGTTTTGTTTTGGGTTGTTCTTCCAACCTTGTTAGTTACAAAGAGAGCCGTTTTCTGCTCGTCTTCACACTGCAAGCTGGCTTCTTCGTCCAATAAACGAGCAGTTAAATTGACAAGAGTCTGATTCGCTGGATCCAATGACAACCAGGCTTGACGGAGTGATCTATACTTGGGAGGTAATTTTCCAAATATTTCTGTTATCACAGCCATTTCACTGATGTTTTCTCCACTTTCTTTTAACTGCTTGGCTAAAGATTTGACTTTAGAAATGTGCTGAGCGACACTTTCACTTGTAGACATTTTGTATTGATGGAATCTCTCATGAACTAACATTTTACATAGTTCACTCTTCTGTTCACATATTGATTCTAGTTTTGACATTATTTCTATGGCAATTTCACAGTTCTCTATCAAGGTAATTTGTTTGTAATCCATCGAAAAGGTCATAATATACATTGCCATGCCGTCATTTTCGTCCACTCAATACTGTTTACAGATGGTTTAGGCACTGAAATGTCAATCCCTGTTGCTTTTAGTGCACACTTTATCTGAAATTGCCATTGCCTGAAGTTCTGTCCATCGAATTTGTCTGATTTCATTGACGCGCGGGAATCCATTTTGAGGTTATCCTGTCAATTTGTTCTAACAACGATTGTAACTTTTCTTTTGTTGTTTTCTTTGAGATTTCAATTACAAAGTCCACTTGGGCCCATAACCTAAAGGGTTATGGGTGTTTTTATCAACTAAAATATGTTAGTTAATTGAATACGAAAACTTTTATTCTTCAACTGCACAGCAAGAACACGATGTACAATAATAATAGAAAAGAGAGTCATAGACAATGCTGTCACCTGGTTAAATTTTTTAAAAGCTTATTTAATTCAACAACAATAATTGTGTTGGATGGTAGAACAATTAGAAAAATAATTTGTGACAAATTGACACAGCTTCGTTCAGCTAATTCGGATTGCGTAACTCGAGTTCAAAATCAAGTTACCTGAATTCCAACTCGAGTTAACTCGAGTCGATTTTTTTCCGAGTTGGCAAATCTCTAAGACAATTTGTTTTTAAATATTAAATTACCAGAACCAATGATTTGAGCACAAATCAAAACAACTCATTTTTTTTTCACATTTCTTGATTCCGTTTAGGTTTTCAAAAAATCTTTGTGCTATATACATTGAGCTAATATGTACTACGTACTAGAGGCGACACTGTATTCAGCTACTATGTTCCATTCAACTGCGGTGCATACACCGCACTTTAATCAGTCACTCGCTAAGCGTTTGTAGAGCTAACACCATAGATATATAAATATGTAGCAAGCTAGCTAACACGTGTTGTGTTGATTTAAAAAAAATCTCGTGATAAAAATATGCCGTCGTGCGTACTTAGATACTGCACAAATAATTCAAGAAATGTCAGTAAAAACCAAGGAATTACTTTTCATTGGTTAATAAGATACGTAGTCAATAAAAAAAGTATTATAAATTAGTAATAAAACAAATTATTCCTAAGACGCCATCTTGTGTCACGTAATATAGATTATGAAATTAATTTGTTCAGATGCGACATTTCTGTGAGTACTTAAATATAGGACGAATATATTATTATACACATTTTTTTGGTAGAAACATATATGAGTTATCATAATTAGGCCAAATTTTTATATTTAAATCTGCTAATTATTCTTATATTTTATTTTTAGGTTTCCACATCAAAATTTGAAAGTTGAAGAATGCGGATTAAGAATGGGTGAGTTAACCGTCAAATGCCTTTTGTACGCCGATGATCAAGTTATTCTTGCGTCGTCGGTGGCCGAGTTGCAAATGATGGTTACATTAATCATAACGCGGGTATTATAATCATAAAATAAGTGCAGACGTGTTTCGTTTCGTAAAACGTATTTATTTTAAAAAAGAAGTAATACCATACTTTTATTATTTTTCTATATAATACAGTATTAAGTATCAACGCGTAAAGATTTACCTTCTTATGCACTAGTTTTTTTAGCACTGCACAAACTGCTGGAACCAAGTTTTTTTACACATGAACATTTGTTACTACATACGTCACTATGTCCACAATTGCCGATATTTCCAGAAGTCAGGGAGTCTTTGGAAGCGCTCATCACTCGTAAAATGGCAGATTTTGAATCAAAACTCAACTCCAGTGCTTCCAAGAGTAGCAATGTAGACAGGATCAGCGAAGACTATACCGCTTTTCAGAGCTACGTCAAGGATATGTTTAACCTTCTTCGTCAGCAAATTGCAGAAGTCAGTCGCTCGCTTGACATTATAGAAACAAGGCATCGCAGGAAATTTCTTTTAATGGGCGGTGTCTCTGAAAAACCAGGCGAAGATTTATCTGAGGTCGTGCTCAAAATTTTTCACGAAAATCTAGGTCTTAAAGATATAGCACCATCTTGTCTTCGAGCAGCATACAGACTTGGCCCGGTCAAAATACACCATACTCGTCCTATATTAATGCGCTTTACAGATATGTCACTGCTTTCAACTATTTGGTTTAAAAAACAATGTTAAAATGCACCTCGTTTATATTATCGGAATTCCTTACAAAATACAGGCAAGACTTATTTCTTCAAGCCCGTAAGCATTTTGGAATTAAAAAAGTCTGGTCATTCGAGGGTAACATAAGCGTTAGACTGCCTGACGGGTCTCGACGTCACATCTTTAGCGCTAATGACCTGGATGCACTACTGCGCGATATTCATAAAGCAGGGTGCAACGAGGAGCCAGAACAAGTGAAGGCAGGAACTAGTAGTGTAGTTTCCCGTACCGAGCAGCCAAGAACCCGACGAGCATTCAGAAATAAGTAAACATTCTCGGGATAGTGGTAATACTTTGTTTACACTTCGACGGCTTATTAATTACTACTACTGCTGTGTACTGTGTACGTCACTGAACGCTTTTGTATTCGATCCTTTTGTTCTCCGCAACCGGTTACTAGGCTGGTTTGCGACACAAGTAATAGTACAGACTAATCTGAACCTTAAATTTCGTGAAATTATGCTTTAAAGTATTTTTTTTTGGTTTAAATTACCACTTCTCGTAGTGATTAACACATGTTTTTCTTCCTTTTTTTCAATACGTATGATTTTTGTTGTCTCTGCAATTGTAAATAATTAAAATTATATACTTTCTTGTAGTAAGTATTTCTAGTTGTTTTCGGGTAATATTTTAATTTTTCTTTTTGTAAACAGTTAACCGGCACGTTTGTTTGCAGTGCAATTATCAGTTAATAGGGTTTTTTAAGCTATTGCATAGCTTCTATCGCGGGCCGTGAGCGCGGGGACCGAATCCAGAAATTTATTCCGTAACGAAAAAACCTCAGGCTTCCCACTCCGACGGGCACGGAGGTGTGGCTTGAAGGCCGTGCATTGTCTAACGTCTAGACATGTGTCAATCATCCATGATTCGTTCGTTTGAGCTGGTACACTTGAAAGTATTTATGGTATATATTACCAGTACAACCAATCACAAACAATCGACGGTACCCTTTTAACCCGTGATTTATTTGAATTGTGAATGAGCCGTAAAACGACCGAATCCCGAACGATCTGAATAAACGGGCGAATCGAATTAACAATGCGGACTGCAGTACCTACATAGAGTAGAGTAATATATACACAAAACACCATTACTCCTAGCGGAGAATATATACGGAAACTGCAGAGTATCGGGAGTATTTATTATTTAAGGGTTTTTTATTGTAATATTGTTACCTAAATTAAAAATCATTTTACATTTTATTATATTTATTTGTTAAATCTGTGAGTTAAAAATATTATTTCGTAGTTTACTAAAAATAACACTTCAAAAGTTTTGATGATAAATGATTTATTTAATGGTAATTTTCAACCATCTTATTATATAAGTTAGGTAAAAGTTTAATTTCGTAGCATATAAATGTTACAATCCCTATTTTCAGACATATAAAGTAAGATGATATTGTGTATTGTTAGGAGTGAAATTTAAGAATAAGCCAATTTTATAAATATTTAAAATATATGATAACTTGAGGTTTATGTGTTTATGCCATCTAGCGTCGATTGGTCTTACCACCTTGAAAGTTAATACATTTTAGTTCGATAGGTGATTACCCATAAGTAGCTGAGTATCAGGTGGTATCAAGAGTATTTATTATATAAGGGTTTTTTATTATTATATAAGTAAAATAAAAAAAATATTTTACATTTAATTATTTATTATATTTGATTGTTGCATCTATGAGTTAAAATATCATTTCGTGGCAAAGGCGTATAAAAAAGGACTTTAAAAACACCGTAGTTTCGTAGGTTTTCTAAAAATAACACTTCAAAATATTTCATGGCAGATTATTTATTTATTGTGATGATTTTCTTATAAGATAAAAGTTTATCTTATATTCTTATAAGAAAATCATCATATTAAGTACTTTGTAGAAAATAAACATTACAATCCTTATTTTTAGACATGTGAAGCCTAAATTTTAAATTTATATACATAATTTAAATACATAGAATAATAACACCACACCTACGTGTTATTCTTCTTTGTTATAATATTAAATGAAAACAATATCTTCTTTTCACTAAAATTGCTTTCAATGCTTTGCTTTGTAATAAATAGCGCCATCTTATACGATATATAGTTAAAGTCATTTCTCATTTTATCGAAATCAAACCAAAATGGATGACACTCAAGGTGGTACGCTCAATAGATGCTAGATGGCCTAAACGCAAAGTAAATTTATAAGAATCGATGAAATTAAGTATAGTTAAGAATGAAAATTAAAAATAAACAAATTTATTTATTTTTAAACTTCATTTATTTAAATCAATAAAATATATAATAATAATCTTGAATAAAGTTATCAATTAAATCAAATCAATTGAAGTTTTTGTGTTTATGCCATCTAGCATCTTTTGGACTTACCACCTTGGAAATCCAAAAATTTTTGTTCGATAAAATGCTTTATTACCTATAACATGCAGTAGATGGCGATGATAGCATTACAAAGTCATAAAGATTTTTTTCCCATTTGTTCCCAATGTATCTTACAGACACAGAGTACTGGAGCCAGGAATGATCCATTTGAATGATCGACCCAAATGTACCGGTACGCATGACGAAATGTACCAGAATGATTCGATCGCTAGAAATGAGTGATATACACATGTCTACTAACGTCGTTTCTTTTCGGCAGTCTTCGACACGGTGTTTGTGTGCGTGCAACTAGATGTATTGTACGACTCTACGAAGCTCGCACGAATCGAGACGAGCTGCTCCGAAATATGACGAATACGTAAGCAGCTGTTTATGAGAAAGTATATAGGTGTATAGGTATTTATATACAACAGTGAATAGCTGTACTTGTAATGCCGGCTGTACACACTCGTCGAGACACCACGAGACATGCCTAGAGGTGAGCATTATTTAACATAATTGGTTTCAAAAACTGCTTACGAGCTTGATAATCGTATACCCAGTTTCGTGGACAAAATGTAATGATTATTTTACGTACACAGTTGACACACACCACGACCGTCGCTTGCGTAAGCGTTTCGTTTTGAACAGTTTATTATTAAGATGAATATAGGTAGGTACGTAACACGATATACGACTCGCACAACGAGAGTAAAGAGTCCCTTCGGGATAGTTAATGGCTTACACGCAAGATATGGATCATAAAAATTATGTGATGTGATGGACAATAATACTTAGGCACTTACATATTTTGTGACTATAAAATTGTACAAAAGTACTAATATTGACGATGTCACGCGCATATTATAATTATATAAAATGTTATATATTCGTAATCATAATCATAACATAACACAGTTAAACTAATGTTATAATACCTATAACCTGATGTATTCTTAAATTTACGCGAACACTACACATTGAATAAGACTATTATTTACGGATTTTATCGCGTTTAATTACTTATTTTATTTTTATTATTATCCCGACGTTTCGGGTGCTTTACAGCGCCCATGGTCACGGGGGGGACTGAGATGTTTGACGTCCCAATGTCATAGTTAGTCCGGCTACCTTCAGTTTTTTAATATTAATTTTTGGTCCGATTTACGCAAAACGAGCTTATAGTATCATGAAGTCTTGCAGTGGTATGCTTGGGTTTGGGTTTAATTTTGTTAATTATAGGATCCCAAGCAGATGGTAGCACCCAACCATCTTCTCTATTGAAATTTGGATGTTTTTTAATTTCAATAGCCTCGCGTATCATCCTTGGTAGGAATCGGTGTTCTTTTGCGAGAATTTGTGGTTTATCAAATCTAATGTAATGGTGGGGACGATCTTGAACATGTTCGCAGACTGCAGACTTCCCGGAGCGTCGGTGCTTCACGTCAGCTATATGTTCCTTCACGCGGGTTTTTATAGATCTCTTTGTTTGACCTATGTAAGAGAGACCACATTCACAATCTAGCTTGTACACACCTGCATCTTGTAGAGGAATATTACATTTGATGGATGGTAAAAATTGACTAATCTTCTTCAGCGGCTTGTAGTATGTCTTAATGGACGCTCGCTTCAAGATGTAGCCAATCTTGTCCGTGACTCCTCTAACATATGGTAGTAGAGCAGGCGCGCGCTCGACTGTGGCCGGCTTCACTCGTTCACTGTGACGTAGGCGCGGGACCCGAAGCTTGTTGTCTTGCAATACTTGCTTGAACTTTACTGAAGCTCCGCAGCCAGATGTTTTCTGTCACAGATCCCTCGTGCTCTCTGAAACAAAGATTTACCCACGGTAGCTAACTGTGAAGGATGATGGTGAGATTCACCATTTAGATATCGGTTGGTATGGGTCTTTTTCCTATACACAGTGTGACCAATAGTGTTATCAGGATTTCGGATGACTAAAACATCTAGGAAAGCTAAAGAATTATTTGCCTCTAACTCCATTGTGAATTGTATTTTAGAGTTTATGGAGTTAAGGTGGTCTAAAAATGCAGTTACTTTGTCAGATGGTAAAATTGTGAAAGTGTCGTCTACGTACCGCTTGTAGAACCTTGGATTTACGGGAGCAGTAAGAAGGGCTTTCTCCTCAAAGTCCTCCATGAATATGTCGGCGACTATGGGAGACACAGGTGAGCCCATCGCCACACCATCTACTTGCTTGTAGAACTCCTCCTTCCACAATAGATAGCCAGATGTGAGGCAATGTTCAAGTAGTATTGCATATTCTTGAGGCATGTTATTTTCTTCTAGCTTCCTAGTTACAATTGAGATGCAGTCCACAATAGGTAGGCATGTAAATAGTGACTGAACATCAAAACTGACCATAGTTTCATTGTTAGCGAGATGTAGGTCTTTTATCTCACTCACAAAATGGTATGAATCCTTTGTGTGTGCTCTGGTATGTCCTCTCAGTGGTGATAGTATTTTTGCTAAGTATTGTGCCAGCTTATAAGTTGGTGAATCAATCTGGCTCACTATGGGACGTAGTGGAGCGTTTGGTTTGTGTATCTTCGGTAACCCATACAACCTCGGTGGTTTGGCACATGATGGTATTAGCGAATTCACGTCGAGATTTAATTTTTCGGAGTATTTCTTTATTAAATCGCTAGTTGTTTTAAGCGTGTTAGTTGTAGGGTCTGTTTTGACCTTTTTATATGTACTTTCGTCCGATAAAAGTTGTTGTATTTTAAAATTATATTCCGACGCGTCCATTACCACCGTAGCATTTCCTTTATCCGCGCGGAGAATCGTGAGTTCTGGTCTGTTCCGTAAGTTATTTAGCGCTATAAATTCGTCTTTGGGAAGGTTTGGTTTCGGCACTGAACTACGACGTAACAAGGACGAAATATCTTGACGTATGGCCTCCAAATCTTCCTTACCGATATTATTCTTAAACAGACAATCCTCAACACTGCAGATAATTTCTTCGTACGGGATTTTTCGCGGAGTTAATGCGAAGTTCATTCCCTTCGCTAATACTTTCATTGTCGGTTCGTCCAGTGTATGTTTTGACAAATTATAGACAGTGCGTTGTTTATAGTTTGTGTCTATGGTCAACGGTTGTTTATTGTTCTGGCGTTGACTTGGATGTTTGGCATTTGATTTGATCGTTAATTTTTGGTATTTTTCTATTTGTTTATTTTTGCATTCATTGTATTTTGATGTTTCTCGTTTGTTTAAAGTTTCGATGCAATTATTAAAATCAAATGTCGTTAAAATTGTCTTTAGTTCACTGGACAAATTGTCTATGGTGTTGTTTATGAAATGTAAATCGAACCGTTTCTGCTGAATCACCGTCCGTAACAACTTTTTACTTGCCTGATTTAAGATCTTAGCGCTTCCTCGAATGTCCTTCTTTGTTGATATTTTGACACACGTAGGAATGAGATTATGGTCTCTGCATCTCTTCAAGAAATTTAAAGATGTTATATATCTTGCGCGCTTGGTTTTAAGATCTTCTAATCGGCGAATTTTATTTGCTATTACCAGTCCGTACTGGTTCACATAATGATTTCTTAAATTTACGCGAACACTACACATTGAATAAGACTATTATTTACGGATTTTATCGCGTTTAATTACTTATTTTATTTTTATTATTATCCCGACGTTTCGGGTGCTTTACAGCGCCCATGGTCACGGGGGGGACTGAGATGTTTGACGTCCCAATGTCATAGTTAGTCCGGCTACCTTCAGTTTTTTAATATTAATTTTTGGTCCGATTTACGCAAAACGAGCTTATAGTATCATGAAGTCTTGCAGTGGTATGCTTGGGTTTGGGTTTAATTTTGTTAATTATAGGATCCCAAGCAGATGGTAGCACCCAACCATCTTCTCTATTGAAATTTGGATGTTTTTTAATTTCAATAGCCTCGCGTATCATCCTTGGTAGGAATCGGTGTTCTTTTGCGAGAATTTGTGGTTTATCAAATCTAATGTAATGGTGGGGACGATCTTGAACATGTTCGCAGACTGCAGACTTCCCGGAGCGTCGGTGCTTCACGTCAGCTATATGTTCCTTCACGCGGGTTTTTATAGATCTCTTTGTTTGACCTATGTAAGAGAGACCACATTCACAATCTAGCTTGTACACACCTGCATCTTGTAGAGGAATATTACATTTGATGGATGGTAAAAATTGACTAATCTTCTTCAGCGGCTTGTAGTATGTCTTAATGGACGCTCGCTTCAAGATGTAGCCAATCTTGTCCGTGACTCCTCTAACATATGGTAGTAGAGCGCGCGCGCTCGACTGTGGCCGGCTTCACTCGTTCACTGTGACGTAGGCGCGGGACCCGAAGCTTGTTGTCTTGCAATACTTGCTTGACGTACTGAAGCTCCGCAGCCAGATGTTTTCTGTCACAGATCCCTCGTGCTCTCTGAAACAAAGATTTACCCACGGTAGCTAACTGTGAAGGATGATGGTGAGATTCACCATTTAGATATCGGTTGGTATGGGTCTTTTTCCTATACACAGTGTGACCAATAGTGTTATCAGGATTTCGGATGACTAAAACATCTAGGAAAGCTAAAGAATTATTTGCCTCTAACTCCATTGTGAATTGTATTTTAGAGTTTATGGAGTTAAGGTGGTCTAAAAATGCAGTTACTTTGTCAGATGGTAAAATTGTGAAAGTGTCGTCTACGTACCGCTTGTAGAACCTTGGATTTACGGGAGCAGTAAGAAGGGCTTTCTCCTCAAAGTCCTCCATGAATATGTCGGCGACTATGGGAGACACAGGTGAGCCCATCGCCACACCATCTACTTGCTTGTAGAACTCCTCCTTCCACAATAGATAGCCAGATGTGAGGCAATGTTCAAGTAGTATTGCATATTCTTGAGGCATGTTATTTTCTTCTAGCTTCCTAGTTACAATTGAGATGCAGTCCACAATAGGTAGGCATGTAAATAGTGACTGAACATCAAAACTGACCATAGTTTCATTGTTAGCGAGATGTAGGTCTTTTATCTCACTCACAAAATGGTATGAATCCTTTGTGTGTGCTCTGGTATGTCCTCTCAGTGGTGATAGTATTTTTGCTAAGTATTGTGCCAGCTTATAAGTTGGTGAATCAATCTGGCTCACTATGGGACGTAGTGGAGCGTTTGGTTTGTGTATCTTCGGTAACCCATACAACCTCGGTGGTTTGGCACATGATGGTATTAGCGAATTCACGTCGAGATTTAATTTTTCGGAGTATTTCTTTATTAAATCGCTAGTTGTTTTAAGCGTGTTAGTTGTAGGGTCTGTTTTGACCTTTTTATATGTACTTTCGTCCGATAAAAGTTGTTGTATTTTAAAATTATATTCCGACGCGTCCATTACCACCGTAGCATTTCCTTTATCCGCGCGGAGAATCGTGAGTTCTGGTCTGTTCCGTAAGTTATTTAGCGCTATAAATTCGTCTTTGGGAAGGTTTGGTTTCGGCACTGAACTACGACGTAACAAGGACGAAATATCTTGACGTATGGCCTCCAAATCTTCCTTACCGATATTATTCTTAAACAGACAATCCTCAACACTGCAGATAATTTCTTCGTACGGGATTTTTCGCGGAGTTAATGCGAAGTTCATTCCCTTCGCTAATACTTTCATTGTCGGTTCGTCCAGTGTATGTTTTGACAAATTATAGACAGTGCGTTGTTTATAGTTTGTGTCTATGGTCAACGGTTGTTTATTGTTCTGGCGTTGACTTGGATGTTTGGCATTTG
The DNA here is from genome assembly GCA_036936625.1 of Parnassius smintheus behrii. Taxonomy (NCBI): domain Eukaryota; kingdom Metazoa; phylum Arthropoda; class Insecta; order Lepidoptera; family Papilionidae; genus Parnassius; species Parnassius smintheus. Next base: position 28,488,445 of record JAUPFT010000017.1, read on the forward strand.
ATTTGATCGTTAATTTTTGGTATTTTTCTATTTGTTTATTTTTGCATTCATTGTATTTTGATGTTTCTCGTTTGTTTAAAGTTTCGATGCAATTATTAAAATCAAATGTCGTTAAAATTGTCTTTAGTTCACTGGACAAATTGTCTATGGTGTTGTTTATGAAATGTAAATCGAACCGTTTCTGCTGAATCACCGTCCGTAACAACTTTTTACTTGCCTGATTTAAGATCTTAGCGCTTCCTCGAATGTCCTTCTTTGTTGATATTTTGACACACGTAGGAATGAGATTATGGTCTCTGCATCTCTTCAAGAAATTTAAAGATGTTATATATCTTGCGCGCTTGGTTTTAAGATCTTCTAATCGGCGAATTTTATTTGCTATTACCAGTCCGTACTGGTTCACATAATGATTTCTTAAATTTACGCGAACACTACACATTGAATAAGACTATTATTTACGGATTTTATCGCGTTTAATTACTTATTTTATTTTTATTATTATCCCGACGTTTCGGGTGCTTTACAGCGCCCATGGTCACGGGGGGGACTGAGATGTTTGACGTCCCAATGTCATAGTTAGTCCGGCTACCTTCAGTTTTTTAATATTAATTTTTGGTCCGATTTACGCAAAACGAGCTTATAGTATCATGAAGTCTTGCAGTGGTATGCTTGGGTTTGGGTTTAATTTTGTTAATTATAGGATCCCAAGCAGATGGTAGCACCCAACCATCTTCTCTATTGAAATTTGGATGTTTTTTTAATTTCAATAGCCTCGCGTATCATCCTTGGTAGGAATCGGTGTTCTTTTGCGAGAATTTGTGGTTTATCAAATCTAATGTAATGGTGGGGACGATCTTGAACATGTTCGCAGACTGCAGACTTCCCGGAGCGTCGGTGCTTCACGTCAGCTATATGTTCCTTCACGCGGGTTTTTATAGATCTCTTTGTTTGACCTATGTAAGAGAGACCACATTCACAATCTAGCTTGTACACACCTGCATCTTGTAGAGGAATATTACATTTGATGGATGGTAAAAATTGACTAATCTTCTTCAGCGGCTTGTAGTATGTCTTAATGGACGCTCGCTTCAAGATGTAGCCAATCTTGTCCGTGACTCCTCTAACATATGGTAGTAGAGCAGGCGCGCGCTCGACTGTGGCCGGCTTCACTCGTTCACTGTGACGTAGGCGCGGGACCCGAAGCTTGTTGTCTTGCAATACTTGCTTGAACTTTACTGAAGCTCCGCAGCCAGATGTTTTCTGTCACAGATCCCTCGTGCTCTCTGAAACAAAGATTTACCCACGGTAGCTAACTGTGAAGGATGATGGTGAGATTCACCATTTAGATATCGGTTGGTATGGGTCTTTTTCCTATACACAGTGTGACCAATAGTGTTATCAGGATTTCGGATGACTAAAACATCTAGGAAAGCTAAAGAATTATTTGCCTCTAACTCCATTGTGAATTGTATTTTAGAGTTTATGGAGTTAAGGTGGTCTAAAAATGCAGTTACTTTGTCAGATGGTAAAATTGTGAAAGTGTCGTCTACGTACCGCTTGTAGAACCTTGGATTTACGGGAGCAGTAAGAAGGGCTTTCTCCTCAAAGTCCTCCATGAATATGTCGGCGACTATGGGAGACACAGGTGAGCCCATCGCCACACCATCTACTTGCTTGTAGAACTCCTCCTTCCACAATAGATAGCCAGATGTGAGGCAATGTTCAAGTAGTATTGCATATTCTTGAGGCATGTTATTTTCTTCTAGCTTCCTAGTTACAATTGAGATGCAGTCCACAATAGGTAGGCATGTAAATAGTGACTGAACATCAAAACTGACCATAGTTTCATTGTTAGCGAGATGTAGGTCTTTTATCTCACTCACAAAATGGTATGAATCCTTTGTGTGTGCTCTGGTATGTCCTCTCAGTGGTGATAGTATTTTTGCTAAGTATTGTGCCAGCTTATAAGTTGGTGAATCAATCTGGCTCACTATGGGACGTAGTGGAGCGTTTGGTTTGTGTATCTTCGGTAACCCATACAACCTCGGTGGTTTGGCACATGATGGTATTAGCGAATTCACGTCGAGATTTAATTTTTCGGAGTATTTCTTTATTAAATCGCTAGTTGTTTTAAGCGTGTTAGTTGTAGGGTCTGTTTTGACCTTTTTATATGTACTTTCGTCCGATAAAAGTTGTTGTATTTTAAAATTATATTCCGACGCGTCCATTACCACCGTAGCATTTCCTTTATCCGCGCGGAGAATCGTGAGTTCTGGTCTGTTCCGTAAGTTATTTAGCGCTATAAATTCGTCTTTGGGAAGGTTTGGTTTCGGCACTGAACTACGACGTAACAAGGACGAAATATCTTGACGTATGGCCTCCAAATCTTCCTTACCGATATTATTCTTAAACAGACAATCCTCAACACTGCAGATAATTTCTTCGTACGGGATTTTTCGCGGAGTTAATGCGAAGTTCATTCCCTTCGCTAATACTTTCATTGTCGGTTCGTCCAGTGTATGTTTTGACAAATTATAGACAGTGCGTTGTTTATAGTTTGTGTCTATGGTCAACGGTTGTTTATTGTTCTGGCGTTGACTTGGATGTTTGGCATTTGATTTGATCGTTAATTTTTGGTATTTTTCTATTTGTTTATTTTTGCATTCATTGTATTTTGATGTTTCTCGTTTGTTTAAAGTTTCGATGCAATTATTAAAATCAAATGTCGTTAAAATTGTCTTTAGTTCACTGGACAAATTGTCTATGGTGTTGTTTATGAAATGTAAATCGAACCGTTTCTGCTGAATCACCGTCCGTAACAACTTTTTACTTGCCTGATTTAAGATCTTAGCGCTTCCTCGAATGTCCTTCTTTGTTGATATTTTGACACACGTAGGAATGAGATTATGGTCTCTGCATCTCTTCAAGAAATTTAAAGATGTTATATATCTTGCGCGCTTGGTTTTAAGATCTTCTAATCGGCGAATTTTATTTGCTATTACCAGTCCGTACTGGTTCACATAATGATTTCTTAAATTTACGCGAACACTACACATTGAATAAGACTATTATTTACGGATTTTATCGCGTTTAATTACTTATTTTATTTTTATTATTATCCCGACGTTTCGGGTGCTTTACAGCGCCCATGGTCACGGGGGGGACTGAGATGTTTGACGTCCCAATGTCATAGTTAGTCCGGCTACCTTCAGTTTTTTAATATTAATTTTTGGTCCGATTTACGCAAAACGAGCTTATAGTATCATGAAGTCTTGCAGTGGTATGCTTGGGTTTGGGTTTAATTTTGTTAATTATAGGATCCCAAGCAGATGGTAGCACCCAACCATCTTCTCTATTGAAATTTGGATGTTTTTTAATTTCAATAGCCTCGCGTATCATCCTTGGTAGGAATCGGTGTTCTTTTGCGAGAATTTGTGGTTTATCAAATCTAATGTAATGGTGGGGACGATCTTGAACATGTTCGCAGACTGCAGACTTCCCGGAGCGTCGGTGCTTCACGTCAGCTATATGTTCCTTCACGCGGGTTTTTATAGATCTCTTTGTTTGACCTATGTAAGAGAGACCACATTCACAATCTAGCTTGTACACACCTGCATCTTGTAGAGGAATATTACATTTGATGGATGGTAAAAATTGACTAATCTTCTTCAGCGGCTTGTAGTATGTCTTAATGGACGCTCGCTTCAAGATGTAGCCAATCTTGTCCGTGACTCCTCTAACATATGGTAGTAGAGCGCGCGCGCTCGACTGTGGCCGGCTTCACTCGTTCACTGTGACGTAGGCGCGGGACCCGAAGCTTGTTGTCTTGCAATACTTGCTTGACGTACTGAAGCTCCGCAGCCAGATGTTTTCTGTCACAGATCCCTCGTGCTCTCTGAAACAAAGATTTACCCACGGTAGCTAACTGTGAAGGATGATGGTGAGATTCACCATTTAGATATCGGTTGGTATGGGTCTTTTTCCTATACACAGTGTGACCAATAGTGTTATCAGGATTTCGGATGACTAAAACATCTAGGAAAGCTAAAGAATTATTTGCCTCTAACTCCATTGTGAATTGTATTTTAGAGTTTATGGAGTTAAGGTGGTCTAAAAATGCAGTTACTTTGTCAGATGGTAAAATTGTGAAAGTGTCGTCTACGTACCGCTTGTAGAACCTTGGATTTACGGGAGCAGTAAGAAGGGCTTTCTCCTCAAAGTCCTCCATGAATATGTCGGCGACTATGGGAGACACAGGTGAGCCCATCGCCACACCATCTACTTGCTTGTAGAACTCCTCCTTCCACAATAGATAGCCAGATGTGAGGCAATGTTCAAGTAGTATTGCATATTCTTGAGGCATGTTATTTTCTTCTAGCTTCCTAGTTACAATTGAGATGCAGTCCACAATAGGTAGGCATGTAAATAGTGACTGAACATCAAAACTGACCATAGTTTCATTGTTAGCGAGATGTAGGTCTTTTATCTCACTCACAAAATGGTATGAATCCTTTGTGTGTGCTCTGGTATGTCCTCTCAGTGGTGATAGTATTTTTGCTAAGTATTGTGCCAGCTTATAAGTTGGTGAATCAATCTGGCTCACTATGGGACGTAGTGGAGCGTTTGGTTTGTGTATCTTCGGTAACCCATACAACCTCGGTGGTTTGGCACATGATGGTATTAGCGAATTCACGTCGAGATTTAATTTTTCGGAGTATTTCTTTATTAAATCGCTAGTTGTTTTAAGCGTGTTAGTTGTAGGGTCTGTTTTGACCTTTTTATATGTACTTTCGTCCGATAAAAGTTGTTGTATTTTAAAATTATATTCCGACGCGTCCATTACCACCGTAGCATTTCCTTTATCCGCGCGGAGAATCGTGAGTTCTGGTCTGTTCCGTAAGTTATTTAGCGCTATAAATTCGTCTTTGGGAAGGTTTGGTTTCGGCACTGAACTACGACGTAACAAGGACGAAATATCTTGACGTATGGCCTCCAAATCTTCCTTACCGATATTATTCTTAAACAGACAATCCTCAACACTGCAGATAATTTCTTCGTACGGGATTTTTCGCGGAGTTAATGCGAAGTTCATTCCCTTCGCTAATACTTTCATTGTCGGTTCGTCCAGTGTATGTTTTGACAAATTATAGACAGTGCGTTGTTTATAGTTTGTGTCTATGGTCAACGGTTGTTTATTGTTCTGGCGTTGACTTGGATGTTTGGCATTTGATTTGATCGTTAATTTTTGGTATTTTTCTATTTGTTTATTTTTGCATTCATTGTATTTTGATGTTTCTCGTTTGTTTAAAGTTTCGATGCAATTATTAAAATCAAATGTCGTTAAAATTGTCTTTAGTTCACTGGACAAATTGTCTATGGTGTTGTTTATGAAATGTAAATCGAACCGTTTCTGCTGAATCACCGTCCGTAACAACTTTTTACTTGCCTGATTTAAGATCTTAGCGCTTCCTCGAATGTCCTTCTTTGTTGATATTTTGACACACGTAGGAATGAGATTATGGTCTCTGCATCTCTTCAAGAAATTTAAAGATGTTATATATCTTGCGCGCTTGGTTTTAAGATCTTCTAATCGGCGAATTTTATTTGCTATTACCAGTCCGTACTGGTTCACATAATGATTTCTTAAATTTACGCGAACACTACACATTGAATAAGACTATTATTTACGGATTTTATCGCGTTTAATTACTTATTTTATTTTTATTATTATCCCGACGTTTCGGGTGCTTTACAGCGCCCATGGTCACGGGGGGGACTGAGATGTTTGACGTCCCAATGTCATAGTTAGTCCGGCTACCTTCAGTTTTTTAATATTAATTTTTGGTCCGATTTACGCAAAACGAGCTTATAGTATCATGAAGTCTTGCAGTGGTATGCTTGGGTTTGGGTTTAATTTTGTTAATTATAGGATCCCAAGCAGATGGTAGCACCCAACCATCTTCTCTATTGAAATTTGGATGTTTTTTTAATTTCAATAGCCTCGCGTATCATCCTTGGTAGGAATCGGTGTTCTTTTGCGAGAATTTGTGGTTTATCATTGTGGTTTATCATTATAATGTAATGGTGGGGACGATCTTGAACATGTTCGCAGACTGCAGACTTCCCGGAGCGTCGGTGCTTCACGTCAGCTATATGTTCCTTCACGCGGGTTTTTATAGATCTCTTTGTTTGACCTATGTAAGAGAGACCACATTCACAATCTAGCTTGTACACACCTGCATCTTGTAGAGGAATATTACATTTGATGGATGGTAAAAATTGACTAATCTTCTTCAGCGGCTTGTAGTATGTCTTAATGGACGCTCGCTTCAAGATGTAGCCAATCTTGTCCGTGACTCCTCTAACATATGGTAGTAGAGCAGGCGCGCGCTCGACTGTGGCCGGCTTCACTCGTTCACTGTGACGTAGGCGCGGGACCCGAAGCTTGTTGTCTTGCAATACTTGCTTGACGTACTGAAGCTCCGCAGCCAGATTTTTTCTGTCACAGATCCCTCGTGCTCTCTGAAACAAAGATTTACCCACGGTAGCTAACTGTGAAGGATGATGGTGAGATTCACCATTTAGATATCGGTTGGTATGGGTCTTTTTCCTATACACAGTGTGACCAATAGTGTTATCAGGATTTCGGATGACTAAAACATCTAGGAAAGCTAAAGAATTATTTGCCTCTAACTCCATTGTGAATTGTATTTTAGAGTTTATGGAGTTAAGGTGGTCTAAAAATGCAGTTACTTTGTCAGATGGTAAAATTGTGAAAGTGTCGTCTACGTACCGCTTGTAGAACCTTGGATTTACGGGAGCAGTATGAAGGGCTTTCTCCTCAAAGTCCTCCATGAATATGTCGGCGACTATGGGAGACACAGGTGAGCCCATCGCCACACCATCTACTTGCTTGTAGAACTCCTCCTTCCACAATAGATAGCCAGATGTGAGGCAATGTTCAAGTAGTATTGCATATTCTTGAGGCATGTTATTTTCTTCTAGCTTCCTAGTTACAATTGAGATGCAGTCCACAATAGGTAGGCATGTAAATAGTGACTGAACATCAAAACTGACCATAGTTTCATTGTTAGCGAGATGTAGGTCTTTTATCTCACTCACAAAATGGTATGAATCCTTTGTGTGTGCTCTGGTATGTCCTCTCAGTGGTGATAGTATTTTTGCTAAGTATTGTGCCAGCTTATAAGTTGGTGAATCAATCTGGCTCACTATGGGACGTAGTGGAGCGTTTGGTTTGTGTATCTTCGGTAACCCATACAACCTCGGTGGTTTGGCACATGATGGTATTAGCGAATTCACGTCGAGATTTAATTTTTCGGAGTATTTCTTTATTAAATCGCTAGTTGTTTTAAGCGTGTTAGTTGTAGGGTCTGTTTTGACCTTTTTATATGTACTTTCGTCCGATAAAAGTTGTTGTATTTTAAAATTATATTCCGACGCGTCCATTACCACCGTAGCATTTCCTTTATCCGCGCGGAGAATCGTGAGTTCTGGTCTGTTCCGTAAGTTATTTAGCGCTATAAATTCGTCTTTGGGAAGGTTTGGTTTCGGCACTGAACTACGACGTAACAAGGACGAAATATCTTGACGTATGGCCTCCAAATCTTCCTTACCGATATTATTCTTAAACAGACAATCCTCAACACTGCAGATAATTTCTTCGTACGGGATTTTTCGCGGAGTTAATGCGAAGTTCATTCCCTTCGCTAATACTTTCATTGTCGGTTCGTCCAGTGTATGTTTTGACAAATTATAGACAGTGCGTTGTTTATAGTTTGTGTCTATGGTCAACGGTTGTTTATTGTTCTGGCGTTGACTTGGATGTTTGGCATTTGATTTGATCGTTAATTTTTGGTATTTTTCTATTTGTTTATTTTTGCATTCATTGTATTTTGATGTTTCTCGTTTGTTTAAAGTTTCGATGCAATTATTAAAATCAAATGTCGTTAAAATTGTCTTTAGTTCACTGGACAAATTGTCTATGGTGTTGTTTATGAAAAGGTTGGGTGCTACCATCTGCTTGGGGTCCTATAATTAACAAAATTAAACCCAAACCCAAGCATACCACTGCAAGACTTCATGATACTATAAGCTCGTTTTGCGTAAATCGGACCAAAAATTAATATTAAAAAACTGAAGGTAGCCGGACTAACTATGACATTGGGACGTCAAACATCTCAGTCCCCCCCGTGACCATGGGCGCTGTAAAGCACCCGAAACGTCGGGATAATAATAAAAATAAAATAAGTAATTAAACGCGATAAAATCCGTAAATAATAGTCTTATTCAACCTATAACCTGTTTATATTTTCGTAATCATAACCTAACACAAAACTAACCTACGCTATACTGTATTGTAAACAGATGTATGTAGCGTTGCCAGGCGTCCGGATAAAGCCGGACACAGTCAGGCTTTTTGTTTGCGTGTCCAGCCAAACTAGACGGTGTCCGGGCCTGTCCGGCATTTGTCAGGCTTTTTATATTTGACCATATTTTTACATTTTTCATGTACTTAAATACATACTATTGCAATTATTGAAACTAATATTGTAATGAATATTGAATGATTAATAATAAAGAACACTGATTCTTTTAATTTAAGATTTTATGGTAAATGATATAAGGTTAGCATTGTTTTACTTTAAAAAATATATTATCGTGTTATACTAAGACTGAATAGTTAAGGGTGTCCGGCCTTTTTACCGAAATGTCCGGCTAAGCTGGATGGTCTGTTCGGCATCTCGGTTTAAAGGCCTGGCAACCCTAGATGTATGTAGCTCATGGCGGCTGAACACGCTCGTCTCGTCGCCTCGTGTGCCTCTCATCACGTAAAGGCTCGACACGAGAATACACCATGTACACACTCGTTGTATCATTTGAAGTTTGAACTCCATATGCCCCCTAGATAAAACTGTTGCTGCGTTTTGCCTTTGAACTATTATATTTTTGGGTATATGGGTCGTAACGTCTTTTGGACGTAATCGGTTGTACGTAGTTTCGTGGATATGAGTAACTAGTTTCAAAACTGCTTATTTTTGTAATTAGTTATATATGTATGCAGTATAGCGTAGGTTAGTTTTGCGTTTGTGTTATGTTATAATTATGAAAATATTAACATATTATAGGTAGGTATTATAATATTAGTTTAACTGTGTTATGTTATGATTACGAATACATAACAGGATATAGGTATTATAACATGTGCGCGACATTGTCAATATTAGTACCTTTGTACAATTTTATACAGTCACAAAATATGTAAGTATTTAAGTATTATTGTCCATCACATCACATAATTTTTATGATCCACATAATACACAAAAATTAACTTAATACAAAAAATATTTATTATTTATTTAAACCAATTATATGTATGTTTATGTACACTAAATATTTATATACACTTCAAATGTTTATTCACAAAGAAAACTATATATGTTATAATATTTATAAAAAAAATTAAGAACAATGTTAAATAACGCTCGCCTCTAGGCCTGTCTCGTGGTGTCTCGACGAGCGTGTACAGCCGGCATTATGTATAAAGTGAAAATTATGTATAAAGTAAAAAAAAATGTGTATAAAGTGTTTTGAATATGAATGAACAAAGTGCATTTATTATTTAATTATTTAATAAAAGAAAAAAATTGTTTTCATATCGGTCACCACGCTTAAAAAGTGTAACTTGAATTAATATCAAAGAAAAAGAAATACTGCATAAATAAAATAAATAAATAATTATAATTGCATAAGTTGATACAAAATGGTATGCAATAGCTTTACCGCGGCAGTCCCCGAGTGCCACAAGTCTTTTTTTTATATATATATATATATATAATATATATATATATATATAATCGGGATCTCGGAAACGGCTCCAACGATTTTCATAAAATTTAGTGTCCAGGGAGTTTCGGGGATAATAAATCGATCTAGCTAAGATTTATTTTTAGAAAATGTCTTTTTGTCCGTGTTTTTAGGCAATTAAAAACTGCTACAATATAGTTAGAATAAGAAGGTAAATTTTGACAGTTTGGTAATGATTATAAATAGCTTATTGGTATAATGGGCGGTCACAAAATCGTAAAACCCCGGTTCGAGCCCAGACCGACCGACCGACTTTTTTATTTTTTTTTTCAAGTTTCTTTCTTTTTTGAGAAAATATATTTTTTTCGAGCCCTTTTTTTAGTATTTTTTAAAAACACGAAAATTTAAATAAAAATAATTGCACTCATGATTTTTTATTCAAATAACCAGTTCAGTTTTTTCTGTTATGTCGCTAAGATCAAAAAATATTATTTATAATTCATCAGTATGTAATTTGTATCTAAATATAATTTCCAAAACACACGAATTAAAAAAATCGAGCGAAAAATACCGAGCAAAGCTCGGTCAACCGGGTACTATATATATATATATATATATATATATATATATATATATATATATATATATATATATATATATATATATATATATATATATATATATATATATATATACGGATATCATAAGTATAATCATATATTATGACAGATTCTGATACCAATGACCTATTTCTCTCTGCTGATTCAGATTCTTCTTTTTTTTCACTAAATGACTCTTTTTCGGAACCTACTACTCTTCGTTATCTGCTTAATCAAAAGTTTCATGGTTTGACTAATAACTTTAACGTTTGTTACATTAACGCTCAGAGCATTCCGCAAGATTATAATGAACTTGTTGATACTTTTCATAATCAGTCTATTTCTGCGATACTTGTTTCGGAAAGCTGGTTAAAACCTACCTTACCGTCCACCTCCTTTGGAATATCCGGTTTTGTCCTCTTAAGAAATGATCGTACGGGCAAAAGAGGTGGTGGTATAGCGGTATACTTACGTAATGGTATACCCTATAAACAATTATGTGCTTCTTCTTCTGTTTATTCTGGTACAATAGAATACATGTTTTTAGAGATTACCATCAGTGGGACTAAGACTGTTATCGGTGCAATTTACTGTCCACCAGAATTTAATTATTTTTGTGACCTTGAATCGGCTCTTTTTTTCTATCGGCTCTGATTATCAGCACTTTATTATAATGGGAGACTTCAATACCGATATTCTCTGTAACTCTGCGGGGTCACGTGAATTGTATACAGTTATGAACTCCTTTAATTTGTCACTTCTTCCTCTCGACCCCACACACCACAATCTTGATACTGCTGATTCTTTAATAGATTTAATAGTGGTCGCTTCTGAAGACCATGTCGTTGGACACGGTCAACTCTCCGCCTCTGGGTTTTCGCGGCACGATTTACTGTATATTTCTTATAGGATTAAATGTCCTAAGGTCAATCATGTGATGGTGCATCTGCGTAATCTAGCGAGACTTAATGTTGAAGAACTTCAGCAAGGTGCTTGTAGTATAGATTGGACTGATACTTTCAGCGTAGAGAGTGTTGACGAAAAAGTAGCTCTTTTTAATTCAAATATACAGAAGTTGTTTGATAAACACGCTCCTCTACACAAAGTCAGACTGAAACGATCTCCTGCGCCGTGAATTACTGAGGATATCCGCAGGGCTATGGCAAAGCGTGATCGAGAATTTAGTAAATATAAGAGTAATCGGTGTACTGTTAACTGGACTCGATTCAAAACCGCTAGGAATCGGTGTAATCAGATGGTGCGGCTCGCTAAACGCCGTTATATTCATCGAAATATCCTTAACGCTTCTATGGCTGATTCGTGGAAATTTTTAAAATCAATCGGGATAGGTAAACCTGCTTCTAACTTTGATCCTTCAATCTTCTCTGTGAATCAACTTAATAAATACTTTTCTACTGCACCACAGCTGCATTCGTCAATTATATCTACTACTATTGCTAATATACTATATATATATATATATATATATATATATATATATATATATATATATATATATATACTATATATATATATATATATATATATATATATATATATAGTATGGAAGGGTTGGGGTGAAGAGGTCTGGTTATGAAAGGATATTGGGAACGTTTGGTGATGAAAGTATAAATGAGAATGGTGAAGACCTCCTCACCGTATATGTATCTTTTTGTGACGAATACTTTTTTTCGTCATAAGAAGATTCACATGTATACATGGGAAAGAGGTGATGATAGAAGCATGATAGATTTCGTAATTGTGGATGAAAGAATGAGGAGCGCAGTCGTAGATACAAGGGTTTACCGGGGGTCCAACGTAGGGACGGATCATCACTTGGTCTTATGTCGAATTAATGGTCTTTTCAAGCGTTGGCGGCATCGGACATCTGTGTCTACCACTGCGTTACAGCGTATAAGAATAGAGAAGTTACAAGATGAAGATGTGAAAGAGAAGTATAAATGTAGACTGAGAGAAAATATTATATATACTAATTCTCTTCCAAAATTTTAGAAAAGCTCTTTCAATTTTTCTCCCGTTACTGATGAGGATATTAAAAAGTCAATTTCTTCCATCAAGTCCACCGCAGTAAGCTCTGATGATGTGAGCAGAATTATGATCAATCTCATCCTCGATTATGTCTTACCAGTACTTACCCACATAGTAAATTTTTCATTAAATACTCGGGGTTTTCCTTCACTATGGCGAAATGCTTTTGTTCTCCCACTTCCAAAAATAAATAATCCTAGTTCTGTTTCTCACTTTCGTCCTATCTCTATTCTTCCTTTTTTATCAAAAGTACATGAAGCTGTTGCTCACAGACCAATTTTTGACTACGTTTTTAAAAATAATTTTTTAAGTAGCTATCAATCAGGTTTCAGGCCAGGACATAGTACAACAACAGCCCTGCTTAAAGTTACGGAAGATTTACGTATAGGTATGGAGGAGTCAAAATTAACTGTGTTAGTTTTAATAGATTTCTCAAACGCTTTTAATGCTGTTGATCACGACATCCTTCTTACAATACTTTCTCACATTGGTTTCTCCTCATCGGCACGGGAATGGTCCGCATCCTATCTTCAGGGACGTCAGCAGGCTGTTCGCGTGGGTCCAGTTATTTCTGACTGGTGCACGCTGGTTGCTGGCGTTCCTCAAGGCGGAATTCTCTCACCTCTTTTGTTTTCAATTTTTATAAATCTCATTACATCTCACATTCTCTGCACGTACCATCTCTATGCCGATGACTTACAAATATATGCTCAGTCTGATGTTAACGATATCGAAGATGCGATCACTGAGCTAAACTCTGACCTCACTCGTATCTCTGATTGGTCTAGCAAATCCGGTATTACTGTTAACCCTACCAAGTGCCAGGCAATTATAGTTGGAAGTAGCCGTCGCTTATCTACATTGGATTTTAATTCACTGCCACCTGTAAATTTTAATAATGCTGTCATACCTTATTCAGCTCCTGGGAAAAATCTAGGACTTATCATTGACAGCAGTCTAAGTTGGCGGCCGCAAGTCACGGAAGTAAGCAAAAAAGTTATCAACACCTTGCGTTGTCTGTATCGACTCAAGAATTTTCTTCCAGTGAGAACAAAGGTAATGTTGGTTCAAACGCTCGTATTACCAATACTAGATTATGCAGATGTATGCTATGCTGATGTCTCTCAAGAACTTCTTAACAAACTGGATCGTCTTCTCAATAATTGCATTCGCTTTTTTCTTTGGCTTACGTAAATTCGATGACGTTTCTTCATTCCGTTCTCAGCTCAAATGGCTGCCTCTTCCACTTCGTAGATCTTTTAGAATCCTTTCTATGCTATTCTCTATTTTACACGATCTGTTTGTCCCTGCATATCTGAAATGCAAATTTCAGTATCAGGGCGATTCTCACAACCGATGTATCCGTTCCGCGGAAAATCTAACTCTTCATGTTCCTTTCTATCGCACGGGCTCTTACAATTCTTTCACTTCAAATGCAGTAAGACTCTGGAACATGTTACCCAGAAATATAAAAGAAGCAAAACCTAAACCTATCTTTAAACGTTTACTCTGGGAATATTACTTAACGAAGCAGTAGTAGTTTCGGATAATAATAAAGTAATAAAAAATTTAAAAAACTTCGGAAACTGTTATATTCTCAAGTATGTATAATATAAAAATATCATATTTATTTATTGTGTACGTATTTATTGTGGGTATTTGTGTATATATATAAGATACTATTGTATGCATGTAAGTAGTAATGTAAATGTATATGTATGTGTATTGTATTTATTATCATTATATTATAATTTTGTATTTTTTCCTTAAACCTTTAATTTTTTTTTAATTATCAGTTTTGCACCCATCACTAGATTATCTGCACAAACCAAAGGTAGACTGGTAGAGAATGCTTTTAGGCATTAAGTCCGCCGTTTTGTACATTTCTTTTATGTGTGCAAATAAAGCTTAAATAAATAAATAAATAAATTAATGAACGGATCATTAAAAGAAAGAGGTATGAAAGTGAACGCAAGTAAGACAAAGGTTACGGTTTTTGAAAGAGAAGAAAGTAAAACGATTTGTGAAATAAGAATAGAAGGGGAGTTGATCGAGCAAGTAGATGAGTTTGTATATTTGGGCTGCTTATTTAGCAGGGATGGGAAATATGATAATGATATAGAACGACGAGTGAATGCGGGAAATAGAGTAAATGGGGCCCTGCACTCTATTGTAAAGAGTCAAAATGTGTCGAAAAAGGCACTTATGGCAATTCACAATGCTGTGTTGGTCCCAACTTTAACGTATGGTAGTGAAAGTTGGGTGTGGCAGAAGAAGCACGAGAGTAGAATAAACGCAGTAGAAATGCGGTCGTTAAGGAGTATGTTAGGGCTGAATCTAAATGACAGGGTAAGAAAGTGTGTAATAAGAGAAGAGTGTGGTTTGCAAGATGATGTTGTGACCAGGATTAAGAAAGGAATACTTCGGTGGTTTGGTCATGTGGAAAGAATGAATGAGGAAAGAGTGACAAAGAAAATTTATGGTGCAGAAGTGAATGGCAGAGTCGGAAAGAGACGTCCTAAGCGAAAATTTATCGACCAAATTGGCGATTTATTGAAAACGGGCCAAATTAGGAGTACCCTTAACCGACGAGCATGTATGCGTAGGTGTATGGACGTGAAGGAGGCAAGAGAGGTGTGTCAAGATCGTGCCAAATGGAACTCTGTAGTCTCTGCCTACCCCTCTGGGTGACAAGCGTGAGTGTTTATGTTTATGTATATGTATCAAAGTCAAAGTGGAATAAATTCGTCAATTTTTAACTCTCGCGTGCCCAGTATTTATGAACGGCTCTTATTCTAATTTAAATAAATGTATTTAAAATTTGGGATGTGCAAGCGGGATTTATAAAGGGAATGAGATGTACAGATCAAGTCTTTTCCATGCGCATGATCGCGGAGAAGTTTTTGGCCAAAAATCAAAAGGTTTTTTGTGCGTTCATGGACTTGGAAAAGGCCTATGACAGAGTGAATAGGGATGTGCTATGGCAAACACTGAACTCATTTGGGTTGAGCGCTGGCTTGATATGGGCATTGGAGTCCCTTTATAGGGACGCTAGTGCTTGTGTTAGGATCAACGGGGTCTACTCGGACTGGTTTGACATCCATAAAGGTGTCACAAAGGGCTGTGTGGCTTCCCCGTGGCTGTTCAACCTATTTATGGACAGTTGTTTGCAAAATTTGAAAGTTGAAGAATGCGGATTAAGAATGGGCGAGTTAACCGTCAAATGCCTTTTGTACGCCGATGATCAAGTTATCCTTGCGTCGTCGGCGGCCGAGTTGCGAATGATGGTTACATTAATGAACAGATCATTAAAGGAAAGGGGTATGAAAGTGAACGCAAGTAAGACGAAGGTTATGGTTTTTGAAATAGAAGAAAGTAAAACGATTTGTGAAATAAGAATAGAAGGGGAGTTGATCGAGCAAGTAGATGAGTTTGTATATTTGGGCTGCGTATTTAGCAGGGATGGGAGATATGACAAGGATATAGAACGACGAGTGAATGCGGGAAATAAAGTAAATGGGGCCCTGCACTCTATTGTGAAGAGTCAAAATGTGTCGAAAAAGGCATGTATGGCAATTCACAATGCTCTGTTGGTCCCTACTTTAACGTATGGTAGTGAAAGTTGGGTGTGGCAGAAGAAGCACGAGAGTAGAATGAACGCAGTAGAAATGCGGTCGTTAAGGAGTGTGTTAGGGCTGAATCTTAATGACAGGGTAAGAAATTGTGTAATAAGAGAAGAGTGTGGTTTGCAAGATGATGTTGTGACCAGGATTAAGAAAGGAATGCTTCGGTGGTTTGGTCATGTGGAAAGAATGAATGAGGAAAGAGTGACAAAGAAAATTTATGTTGCAGAAGTGAATGACAGAGTCGGAAACGGACGTCCTAGGCGAAAATTATTCGACCAAATTGGCGATTTATTGAAAACGGGCCAAATTAGGAGTACCCTTAACTGACGAGCATGTATGCGGAGGTGTATGGATGTGAAGGAGGCGAGAGAGGTGTGTCAGGATCGTGCCAAATGGAAGTCTGTAGTCTCTGCCTACCCCTCTGGGTGACAGGCGTGAGTGTTTATGTATGTATGTATTATGTATGTAATTTAAATATTATATTAACAAGTTTTGTTAAACGTAAATTTATGTTTTTTTTATATTTGAGATAGATACCTTTTAAAATATTGAGATAAAAAATATCATTAAAATGTAATTGTGATATAATATAATATTAAATAAGCAAATATAATATACAAAATAAATGACAAAATTTAATAAAAAATTCTCGATATAATTAATCTATTTAACAGTACAATCTTTTATTACCTACTAATCATTCTGCCTATGTTTATTCTATGATAAGAAATCAAACCGCGCGAACACAGAGTAGCGCACATTTTTTGTTTGATATAGCTGTTCTAGTACGTAAGTACATATTAATTCAATGGCTATATATAACAATAAATTGGTATCTTTATGTGTATGATACTATTGCGGGCCGTTAAAATTTATAGTCGGCCCAATAGTAATTATCTCCTTTGTCCTTACCGGTTTTGTTATTAGTTATACTGCCCTTAATTTTCAATTTATTTCTAGCTGTCCTAATTTAATTGCTTAGATGTAGCATATACTGTGGATCACATACTTTTAAATATTACAAAATAATATTTTTCATATTCTACAAACGTATCGTAAAGATGATACGATCTTTCATGCTAAAGTTTACATAACCTCCGTTTGCTAATTTGACTTTATATGAATATTTATGATATGCGATTCGCGTCGAAAACTTTATATTTTAGAGTTTTTTCAAAGGTGATATCGTAACGATGTAAGCAGATTATCTGCAGAAAATTTAAATTATGGCTTTAGAAAGATGAAGTTATTGTTTAGTGCAATGCAACCCAAAATTATAGTTTTTATGACAGTTTTTCACAGCGAAGATTTTTTTAGAGAGAATCCCTTCATAGCGTTTTAAGAAAATATGCGTCAGAGCTATCTTTCAGGTCGAGTAAACTATTATTATAAGTTAAAATACTTTATTTTAAGCGTTATTATAATAGAAAATTTAGTCTTTTAGTGGAAAACAAAGCCTAAATTACAAAATAAATTTTGATTAAGTATTAAAAACAATACTATAAAATCACCAAAGCTGCCCACTTCAATGTCATTTTTCCGTGTATTTGTATATAAATTACTTATCTATAAGTATTTTAGTTTTATATTTATTTATTTTTTTGTTTAAAAAATATATTCGTTTGTTATTATTTTGTCGGTGGGAGGTGTAGTGTAGTGTACTCCCACAATATGTCACTGTTAACTTTAAAATAACATCATAATCTAATTAAAGTTATAGAAGGAACAACACATCTCCTTCTTATTCACCACCTTTTAACATTACAGCAGGTTTCGAAAAAAGGAGACAGTAACCAACCTGCGGGTTTTCACTAACGTTAACCTCAGCTGTGATCTGAAATCAAGACCCAACCCTCACACATGAGAAATAAAATTAACACAGTGGTCTTAAATATATTTCTCAATTTATTATTGAACACCGATCACTAGGCAAAGTTGCTTTGGTAGTTATCTGGCACTTACATGATCAGGTGTTGTTAATGTAATCAGGTGCTTAAAATGGATTCGTTACTGATGAACACTCTGCTTGAGTTTAATAAAGATACACTTCTAATTATTCGTAAGGATTTCAATTTGGATAAGCCAAGAAGTATGGATCATGCTATCGAAATTTTACAAGACTGGGAGAAAAAACAAAATCATTTTGAGAAAAAAGGTTATTGTTAGTATTTGAAGAATATGTATATTTAATAAATAATAATTTAAAAAGTCTTTATTTATGCATTTTTAAATTAAAACTAATACACAACTTTAAAACATATTACAATTAACAATCGCGTAGTAGTGTTTAAAAAAAGCGCGAATTCAATAATAAGATTTGCTTAAGAATGTTACGAATTGTAACAAAAAAAGGCATCTAGGTGCCATCGTTAAAATGCAGTTATATTTTTGCCTCTAAATTAATAAATGTTCCTCAACTCAAGAACACGACCTTTGAAATAATTTTGAGGTTATGACATTATTAATAAAAACCGCATAGATTTATGATATTGGCTGAGTGACCCACTATCTAATAAACCATATAAATATCTAATGAATGAAACTAGACCATCAAGTATACGATGGATACAAAAGGTAGTATACAATAGGTGTGTGTGTACTTGAGGTGCTAAAATCTAAATGTTTGTGGCTCATGACTTGAGATCGTGAATATAGTAGCGCTAATCATGGATTTTGAAAATATTTGAAGTAAAATTAATAATAACGACTTAGTAAGATTGTTACTACGATACTTATGATCTTCGCGAAATTAAACAATTGACGCTGCTCTTGCTGTTAGTATGGATACTTTCGGAACCTATCCGAAGCCGTAAGAACTTGGGATTTCTTAACGATACCAGTTTCGATGATTACTTTGCCGAAAAATGTATAAAAGTGAAGTAATGCACTGATTGCAGTTCCATAATGGTACCACAAACTAAAATAATCCAACAAGAAAGCTAAAATTTTACAACCATGCTAACGTTCTAGAAGAATCGCTATATCCTTGTTTGGGGTTTGGGCCATTCTTCAAAATAAGAACAATTACATAATTGTGATCAAATGTGGAAGATAACTTCAGCAATCGACTTAGTGACTTACTTTAGACTTAATTTTGATATATAAACTCAGAACTTTATAAAAAGATATAAGAAGCAACCTATCGATACAGCTTATCTTAGGAGACACATTACGATTGAGGAAAAAATGTTTAAGAGAAGTGCAAACTTAGTTTTAAGCACTGTCATTAAAACGTACCGTGCCAATAAACTACTTGACATTTAATTTTTATACTTTATTAGGCGCATATTAGCAAAGCTAAAGCCATAGTCTATACAAGTCATACACCTGGGCACAGTCTTCCTCTCATCTCCGAGGCGGTTTTAGGATAAAGAAGTGTCCAACAACCCCAATGCATATTGATAGACTTCACAAGTCTTCCATATATTCATGTTTTTAATTTGTCAGACATGCAGGCTTCCTTATGATGTTTTCTTTCACCATCAAACACGTGACAAATTTGCGTTTGAAATTATTATTGAAGAATTTATTATGTGTTTACAGAGAGCGCTTACCTGCTGAGCTACCACGGCTCAGAGACGAAGTGAAATAAAACTAAATCTCAGTTTGATGTTATAATGAGTGAATGACATCTACCAACGCAGCTTTGCAAGCTTTTCAATATCTTTTCAAACCTTAATAATACTTAAGCTAAGATAAATCACGCAGTAATATTATAAACAATAACTTTCAAATACACTATGTAATGTAGATTTAAAATATCTATACCATTATATTTGTACATTGTCAGTTTGATACTTTGATACATCTACAGATAATATATAAGGTATTATCCTATTTTTTTATTAAGCCCTAACGATGATAAGAAGCAATCTTATATCAAGATTTTTCGGAATAAAATTGCTTATTATAAATTATTAGGTCACAGGTTATAGCAGTCCGTGCTCGCAGTCTTATTTTATTTGGACTTACGAGTATTTTTAATAATAATACATATCAGCCATATTTATAGGGAGACTGCGGTATTAGATGTTCTTAGGTAATAGTTAAGAAAGCCAATCTTCAGTTCTTCAGCTTTTATTAATTTTAAGTTTTGTTTCGATTTCCTAAGAAATATCTACTCAGTCTTGCGGCCATGTGCTCGAATTTGGATTCAATTTTATTGATCACTGGACACCAAGCCGATGCTAGCACCTAGCCATCTTCTCTATTAAAATTTAAAAGTTTTTATTTCATTTTATATTCCGTAGCCTTATGAATTGTCCTTACTAGTAAATGGTGTTCCTTTGCAAAGACTTGGGGTCATTCAAATCTAATGTACTCTTAAGATCGGGGGCAGTCGAGGTTACTATGGTCATAGACTAAGGATTTTCTGTGGCGTTTCAATTCAGTAGTGTGGTGTGTAGTTCAATGTTATAGTGGCAGAAATAGCTTTTTAAAGTGTAAATCAACTGACCGCGTATCAGCTGATTGTAAGATCAGCTGCTAGTCCCTGTATTGCTTCTGAATTGTAAGTAAAGCTTAATATAAGTGCTTGAAACTACATAACATATAATAGGAAGTGCTTATTATAAAAATATATGTTAAATCTTATATACACGTTGTTAAATTAAACTAGTTACGGTGACATCTCTTAGCGATATTAAGAACTGTTTACACTGTCCGATAAGTATAGATAAGAATGGCGAATAAGTGTGGTGCCTGTGGAAGATTTATCTCCACAGTGGACGGTGGAAAGTGTTCTAATTGTTTAAATGTGTTCCATCGGCAATATGTTAATCTTAAAAACGATGCCCGCATATTAAATAAATGGCAATGTCGCAGATGCAAGACGAGGAGTCCAAGTGAAGCAGGTATGAGCACTACGCCTGGCTCGCTTACCTCTTGTGGCATGGATACTGAGCTCGGCGAAGTAGTACCGGGCACTAGCGACAAAGGGTGCTGTGATAATAACATAAACTTGGCAAGTGAAATAAAATTAATACGCTAACTACTATCACCCGTGAGATAATATCATTTCGAGAAGATATATCAAAAATAAGTTCTAATGTAAATTAGCTAAACAATAGAGTAGGCGATATTTAAAAAAAAGGGTTATACACCTTGAACAGCACGCGGCGGACCCACAACCTCAGACAACAGACTCCAAATTCGAATACACATTA
Organism: Parnassius smintheus behrii; assembly: GCA_036936625.1. Taxonomy (NCBI): domain Eukaryota; kingdom Metazoa; phylum Arthropoda; class Insecta; order Lepidoptera; family Papilionidae; genus Parnassius; species Parnassius smintheus. The sequence goes on from JAUPFT010000017.1 coordinate 28,509,709, forward strand.
ACTGAACTCAAGTGTTGCCTAAATGAGCGGGATTAAGATTTATTACTCAATGACGTTAAAATATCTGGAGAAGCGGAACTCAAAGGTGAAAATTCCCTGCATGTCTTAATATTGCTAGCGACGAAGATCGGCGTTGGGCTAGACGAGCGCAGTGTTATGAGTATGAGGGGTGTAGGAGTCATGCGCTGCGCCCTCCTTTCTGCCAAGGAGGGTCGCGTTCGTATACGGCTTAGAGATCTCTAGTTAGACCGTTAAGCTAGTCCCTAAAAGGTGGGGTTTAGTGGGTAAAAGTCTCCACATAACCACGCAACCGGCTGCGTGGTATGCTATGACCATTCCCCACCTCCCTCCCCCGCTTTCCGGAGGGTTGCCCATATTTGCTTCGGGCGCAAAAAAAATGAGTCATGCGTCGCAAAGACGAAAGCGGCGTCAATAAGCCTAGACCACGTTTTTTAGTCGCGTACGACTCGGTGCCGACACCGGTGGGCTAAACATAGGTGTTGAGACGAGCCGGTTTTATGAAAATGAGCGCCTCACTCCTATTAAATAAGCAATTATTCTACAAGGCATGGGAGGAAAGGAGGCGTAAGGGCTGGCTGGCGGTATGTATGAACGCGGGATGGATGCATTTTTGCACGCCGCGAATCGGACACATCTCGTCACCGAATTCCAAACACATTTGTAGTGTAATATGTTGGAAGCGTATATTCATCTGTTCATTGCTGTGTTGCCTTAAAAATAATTTGGCTAATGTTTATTGGATTTATTTTAACATTATTGACCTACAGCTGTTTTTTACAGATAATCATCTTTAATTACTATTGTTATTGTTTAAAAAGTAGAAGATGGTAATGGAAAAAACCCTCTAACATTTATATAAATATTATATTTTTAGCATTAACTACAATTATTGTTTTAGATAAGTTTAAGTTATCTAGATAAATAAGTGTTATTTTATTGTTTTATTGTTTTCGATAAATTTAAGTAATTTCCTAGGTCTTTTGCTTGCCCAGAGCCATACTGCAGCGTTTCAAGTAATAATATAGTCTCGTTCGTTATCATCCATATCCGTTTTTTTATCTGTAGTTATTATGTTATTCGTTTTAAGTAGTCATGTATCTTTTAAAGTTGTAGTTTTAGCCGTGATTGAATATATTATCTATATCGTTGCAAAAATAGATAATCCTGGCAAAAATTATTAAGTTAAATAAATTAAAAATTGGTACTAAATAGTACTAAATCCTGGATCTCTTGGCATCAAAAATGATGAATCCATGGTTGCCATGGCGCGTCATTCAGTGCACATAATGGCCATCAATGAAACATGACTTCGGGAGGGTGAGGAAGGCAATGCGTCATCAGTCCCAGGTTACCGACTGCGACCAGACCATTGAGAACTATCGATATAGAAATTCTCAAAGATGACATTAACTTAGACCTAAACTTAAATTTTGTTTATCGCTCTCTATCATATAAGTAACCTAAGATTTTAAAATAAAACTAAACAACACACATACAATTAAATATCTTTATAAAGTTATAAATCACGTCCAAACGTGCATAAAAATTGCATTCTTTCTATCCGTATTTACATAATATAACGTTTATATGTGGGATGGAAACCTGGTGACAGATAATTCAGATTTGTGTGCATTTTGGGAAATTATTAAATAAACACAGTATTGTAGTTAACGATGTTATTCGTTCTCACTTTGATAACGAAAAAAAAAACAATTTTTCGTTATTTAACAACTTTTGTTTAAAATATTATCGTAACTATTAACATCGCACCTTGAAAAATGATTTATCGCATATCTTGTATCATAAAGTATTTTAATTTGCACCGCAAAGGACATATCAAGGTAAACCGTCTAGTTCTAAGATATTTAAATTATCATGCAGACTTCCTCCGCTCACAAAGCGTGACCTTATCAGCTTTACCAAATCAATATAAATGTGATTCAAGTAGTAATTACAAATCATTATTTAAGGCTACAGTCTTTTAAAGTTGACTCACATCGAATCATTAGCGCCACTTTGATTTCTTTTTTTACAGCAAATTATTGTTTCAGAGTAAAATATTTTGATAACACATAAATACCCAGATTATAAGTAATGGCAATTTTTTTTTGGTTCATCTATGTGGTCTATGTTAGATAAATCAAACGGTAAATAGAGCTCTCTCGCACCCAACGCAATTTCGAGCTTTGTTCGTGTACCATTATAAGGCAATCGATAATAAAAAGGCGAAATCTATTCAGCGCGTTAATAGCTAAACATCTTCATCTCCAAAATGCGCTGTTTCTTTTTTTTCTAAATATCTTTCATTGTCTTAAATAAGAGGTCTCAATTTCGTTAAATTTCGCTGTTTTCGCCTCATAAAAAACTATTTGTTTCATAGCAATAGCTGAAAATATTTATGCTATAATTATTTTTTTCTCAAGGGCAGGTGTTTAATTAGACAAATATTAAAAAATAATAATTTAAACCACTTTATTTCAAAATTAATAATTATTTCGATCGACCTATAAAATATTGACTTTATAAACAATAATTGCGGGCAATATTCCTTAGTAGCCGCTGAGCGGCTGTAGCGTTCAGACGTCTTGTCTGTGCCAAATTTTTGCACTTCCTCTCGCTCTAACATTCCTCTTTCTCTCTCTTTCCCTAATCTTGGTTGCGCATTGTTACGAATTGAAAGTTTCTCTACTTTATTATTTTTTGCATATAATTCTTTAAGGGTTTATAAATCATTTTGTATTTGTTTTATAACTTTTAATTTCGATATGGACCATAAACGTAAAAAATATGCTTGTACCAGAAAACGAAAATCGAAATCAAACGTTGAAGCAATGAACAGAAATAGAATTCAAAGGTAAGTTTTTTTGTGTTTCATAGTAAAATAGTTAACAACGTGCATATGTGTGAGCACTTGGTTAAATATTAGGTATATAATTAGGTACCTAACCTACATATTATGTAAGTTCTTCAAGGAAATATAGAAGTATTATACATTTTTGGATTGCACATGATGTTTTGTTTACAAGCGACAGTAGCCTAATGGCAGGGAGCGGACCGCGAACTCAAAAAGGTCGTGGGTTCGAATCCACCATTCGACTACTGGCGTGAACCACTCGTAACACAAGCAATTTAAGCTTACCACGAGTGGTTAATGTCCTTTTTATTAAAAAAAAGTACATTATGTTTTTATAGAAATACTTTTTTAATTTAATTTTTAAGTGTCATAAGGAAAATTTCGTCTTTTTGATTTTCAACTAGAGATTTCCTTGTTACCGGTAGCTGCTGATGTCGAGTTAATGACATTTTTAGATACGAAAACTATTCAGTAATACACGTAGACTACAAGTAAACTATTAAGTAATATCCTCAGCATCCCGTAATTTATTGTACGCCCACTATGGCTAATTTTGGATATAATGTGGCGTCAAACTGCTTACGACGTCCAATATACGGACGTCAAATAGGAGACTTAGCGCAATGTTCGCAAATTGTCATGCTGATCACAGAAACGTCAAAATCTAAAAAAAATTGGACGTCATTTTTCTTCCTCTTTAGCTTCCTGAGCTAATTGATTCTCGCATGGAACGCTCGATGCCAATCAAAGACCCTCCATACATCATTCAAGCCATTGCGAATAAATTAAAAAAAAGCGCTAAGTCGTCCGTCGATGCTGCTGTACAAGAATAGTAATTCATGCATATAGGTAAATGCTATACAAAGTTACATTATACTTTAATGAGAAACTATAAATATGTGTGATAGTGGACTGTTTGTACTTATATAGAAATTATTTTGAGTTTTTTTTTAATCTATTTTAGTATTTAGAACTACTTGACGTACTTGACGGATTTTCGATAGTGTCATCGACTTATTACGAAACCCTCAGTGCACGACTCATTCTAGCACTTGCCAGATTCATTTGAATAATCAATAATACGAGTACATGTTATACAGGTTCTAGATGATTATCTTTTAGAAACCTTTTCAACAAAACAACAAAAATTATACAAACTTAAAATATATTTTTTTTGTGTAACGAATTTTGTAATAAAAGCATGGAACAAAAATAGATACGAGGTAGAAAATCTGTATGTGAAAATTTGTTAGCTAATTATCAATAATCCTGTATATTAGATAAATTGATACTGGAAAATCTTAGTAGAGCAACTTTCCACGCTACGGCCAGAAAGATAACTGCGGTGGCGGTACATGAAGTGGCGGGGCAGGGAGGGTGTAGATGTGTCACCAGAACGCAATTTTTCTGTTTTGCTCTGAAAGAACATAAAACATAACATAACATAAACACTCACGCCTGTCACCCAGAGGGGTAGGCAGAGACTACAGACTTCCATTTAGCACGATCCTGACATACCTTTCTCGCCTCTTCCACATTCATATACCTACGCATATATGCTCGTCGGTTAAGGGTACTCTTAATTTGGCCCATTTTTAGTATATCGCCAATTTGGTCGACAAACTTCCGCCTAGGACGTCCCTTTCCGACTCTTCCATTCACTTCTGCAACATATATTTGCATTGTCAGTCTTTCCGCATTCATTCTTTCTACATGACCAAACCACCGAAGCATTCCTTTCTTAATCCTGGTCACCGCATCATCTTGCAAACCACACTCTTCTTTTATCACACAGTTTCTCACCCTGTCACTCAGATTCAGCCCTAACATACTCCTTAGCGACCGCATTTCTACCGCATTTATTCTACTCTCGTGCTTCTTCTGCCACACCCAACTTTCACTGCCATACGTTAAAGTAGGGACTAATACAGCACTGTGAATTGCCATACGTGCCTTTTTTGACACATTCTGACTTTTCACAATAGAGTGTAGAGCCCCATTTACTTTATTTCCTGCATTCACTCGTCGTTCAATGTCCTTATCATATGCCTTTTGTCCTTATCATATCATATGCTCTGAAAGACTGGGCTCTTAAAATCATAATTATAAATTTTAAATTTAAAATTTAATAATTATATTCATGAATATTCAATATATCAAAAAAGGAAGGAATGTTAATCTGAACCTGGGCACGAAACATAATTATTAATAAATTAATTACTTAAGAGCGCGTACAAACACAAACCGCCAATCGTAGATCCGATTTTTACATAATTAAATGAATGTTGTATCATAGTAACAGAAAATGTTAATATGGATTGTCATCGTAATTGCGAAAAATGTCATTGGTTAAAAATATAAAAGAATAAAGTTTCCACGATAGAAAAAAATTACAAAGCTAACTCTTGTTTTCATCGAGATTTCTTCTGATCGTGCATATTATCAACCAAAAAATGTAATAAATGACATCACTTGTTACCTAGTTCAGTCCTTAAGGGTTGTTAAAATTTTCATTATTCGAGTAATTGGATAAATTGCATTCGGCGCTATATCTTTTATTATTACGTGCAATAAATTCTCGTCCGTCTCGCGAGCGCGAGGCTTCAAGTATATTTTATTTCACACAGAAGTCTCTGTAGGGACGGAAGGACAGACGGAAGGAGCTGTGTTTCTATGCACCGCGACGTGCCAAAAATATCGTTTGTACATGATGTACATAAATATGTAAGTCGATAGGAATATGGCGCACAACTAAGTTCAATAACGAAATTGTCGTATTTATGTATGTTTCTTAGAGTATTGACTTATCTGGTGGTGGTATAGACTTGTCTGGAAATATCGATCTTTACTAATTAGAGAGTAGAATATACCTTGCTTACTACAAAAGTTAAGCGCTATCTAATGGCTATCGTCATCGGCGCGTAATAAATGCAAAATAATGTTTTGTCTACTGTTGGTCACTAAATTACTCATTTTATTTGCAAATATTTATGTTTCGGAAGGCAATTAATAAGTAAGAACGAAAAAAAACTGTGCTAGCCTAGACCCTTCTCTTCCCTATTTTGACTATGCGGATATCAGATATCTAGATTTCACCGAAGCTCAGCTTGATAAACTTGAGCGAATTCAAAATTTCTGTATAAGGTTTATATTTGGAATGCGCAAATATTACCATGTCTCTCTCTTTCGTACTAAGCTCAAGTGCTTGCCAATACAACTTCATCAGAATGCTCACATACTTCATCTTTTCTACAGTGTTCTCTGTAATCCTTCTTTCACGTCTTATCTCAAAAATAATTTTTAATTTCATCGTGACTCACTACACAATAGTAAAATAAGAGCAAGTCTTTTACTATTATAAGTTTACTCTGTACAGGCCGTTTGTTTATCGAACGAACTCCCATTGGCAGTGAAACGCAAACCACCCCTACGGGTATTTAAAAAACTATTAAAGAATCATTATCTCGCACTTTAAATTGTAGCTTCGCTCCCACACTAGCCATTAAATATAATATAACATGTAGTATAATCATAGCAGTTAAATAATTCAATATATTTTTATATTGTTTTTGTGGATATATGTACGTATATATATATATATATATATATATAGTATATATATATATATATATATATATATATATATATATATATATATATATATATATATATATATATATATATCTATATGTATATATATGTGTGTGTGTTTGTTTGTTTATATAAAATATGTATTCTTTTTCATCACATCAATTGGCACTACCACTGTTATCTTTATGTTATGCTGTGCGTTCATTATCTGGATCGCTATCGCTATCAGCAATATGACCGCCCATTACGTACTTCTTTTGTATACATACTCTGTAATTTTTGTATGGTGAGCAATAAAACATATTAAATATATAAACTATAAATTTAATTTCAAATTTTGAAACTGTGCGCGCCACTTTGCACTATCGCTTAACGCTTGTAAGGGATTCGTTAATTATTATCCAATAAGATTACTGCAAAGCCCATTTCCGGTTTCCTATCTACCGCCTTTTATGCCCAGCATGTGCATTCGCGTTAACGGGCTCACACAAGTTGAGAAGACACGCAACAACCGCATCGCTTATATCTCGCATCATCGCTCCCACCCTTGTTTAATTTGGATTTGAATTATTGAATTATACAAGCATATAGAAAGTATAGATATATAAAAAGTATAGACATTTGCAATAACGCTATATTTCGTGATTATCTGCGAGGATTATCTGTGAAATTGATAGGTGTGAAGAAAGCCGGCAGCCATCGAGACACGAGGCAGATCAGCGGAAGTCCAGGTGGGTGCACATGCATTCCTTCACGTCCTTCCTATATCCCGAATTTGGGGCATTTGCAGTATCACGAATAAATTAAATTCCATTCACCGCTCGCACCGCGCTCATATACAGTCCACTACTTTATTTAAATTAATAGCCGCACCGCATAAAATTATTTAATACATTTGAACCAGCAGTTTGGTCGTTAAAACCATAACGCCAAACCCACCAATTATTTTGGTCACTTCGGCCGGGATTAAATTAACCTTTCGGCCCGGAGAAGTAAATTCATTTTTTTTATATATTACAAAAAATTATATACGTATATACTACGAGTATTAAATCATAATAAATTGTAGTTCTAATTATACTAACTAAAATTTATATTTGTCCCGCATCGCTTATTACACGTATTATAATACCTTTGTAACGCATACCACACCGCTTCATTATTCCATTAATGATATTTTTCTTGTTGATTAACCGCCATCTTTCTAGTAACACGCGATTGTTTTGTTCCCCGGGTAACTAATTCTACCGTCACTTATCGCAATAATTTTAGTCCGCATTTGTTTGTTGAAAATGACGACGAGAAGCAAAGAATCTAAACTGGTTTCGGATGAAGAAGTTAGTTTAAAAATTATTATCGCTGAACGTAATTATATTTACGAACGATTACAAAAAATTTACGAGACCTCAAAGGGCGCATTTAATTTCTTGGACGAACAGAATTTATTTCTTAGCATCGCTTCGAATATAGAACAATTACGTAGTGAGATTCAAGAAGTTCTAGATAACTATAATACTAAACATTTAAAATTAAACTCTAATGCAGACGTTGATTACGAGGCTTGGAACTCGTTTGAAGATTTATATAGTCGTATTAAGTGCCAAATTACGAAAATATCCACATTGCCTTCCACTATCACGTTATAAAATAGATTTCCTACTAAATTAAAAACTTCACTTCCGCCAATTGAATTAATGTCATTTAACGGAGACATACGCCAGTGGTCCATGTTTTATCAATAATTTAAGACATTAATTTTCACTACAATTTACAATTAGCTGTTGCCGAACGTGTTTATTATTTGGTTAACGAATTGAGTGAGGGGGCGTTATCAGTTTGTGCCGGGTTAGCCCCTACCGCCGAAAATTATTCCATTATTTGGAATGCGCTTTTAGGAAGATATAATGACGAACGCACACTCGCAACTACGTATATTAACCAACTATTGGATTAAACACAGGTGAACGCAAACACAACAGGAGGTTATCATAAATTTATGGACATATTTGATGCTTCAATTAATGCTCTAAAGCAATTAAAAATTGAGGACTTAGCTGTTTTTTTGTTTTTAAATATTGCACTTAGAAAATTAGATCATGACACTGTTAAGTCATTTGAAATGTCTTGTCGCACAATTAGCATACCAAACTACGCCTCTTTAGTATAATTTTTATACGAACAGAATAGGGCTATACGCCATACATTTAATAATTCGCATACTTTATCTACATCTAATAATAATCGAAACAAATCACTTTCAAATAAATTTAGTAAAACATTTATTAATACAGATCCTTCGCATTCATGTATCTTTTGTAAATCAAATGATCATGAACACTTGTATGTTTGTCCACGCTTTTTAAAATTAAATACACAACAACGTTACGATATTATTAAACAAAACAATTGTTGTATTAATTGTTTAAGTAATAAACACTCGACTTCTTTTTGTAAATCGAAGCCTAAGTGTATATACTGCGCGCGGTGCCACCATTCTTTAATTCATTCTGACCCGCATCAGAATGGTTCTAAGACTGCTTTTCGTAGCAGCAATACGTTACACTCAGAGGTTGTGCAGACGCCTAACGCTAATGCATGCAGCTCGCATTCGATTAACTACCGCGCAGTTAACGATAATAAGGTTAATTCTTCTGTCGCTCACAATTCGAATACGGCGGAAGATGAAAAATCACTTATCTCTTCATGTAATATTTCTTGCGATTATAGTACTCTCCCGCGCTATCGGGGGGCACGGCAGTGCCCCCGGCAAGTCGAGCGCAAACAAACACTGCCGTACCATCCTTTACTGGAACCATTTCGCCGCATTTTCAGGCCCCTATTTGAGAACCTCTGGATAATACCAGAACGCAGAAATTTTTGTCATCCAGTAAGCTATAATCACATACTTAAAATCCAAAATTTCAAGTCTGTAGGTCATTTTGTTCCGAAGTTAAGCGAAAGCAAAGTTTCGCATTTATGACACTCACTCACTCACTCATGATCATCAAAATAGAACTAGTACTTCCCATAAACTCAGAGAGCTGAAATTTGGTACAGTGTTAGGGTTTAATGGCCACATAAAGGGAAAAGTATAAAAACTAGAACAATCGAACATCTGGAGTACCTGGTGACCCTGATTAGAAAATACAAGAGCCCAACCAAACTATTAGAAGAGATCGACATACCGCCTTTACAAAAAAATATTCAACTTGGTGGGCCGCTCATTTGATGTCAAAAATCGAAGGTCTAAAGTATCTGATGAAGAACCCTCAGCTGGTCTCAGCTGTATTAGAGATATGGTAATGCTCCCTTCTACCATTGGTACATAAAAATCTAATGTCATTGCAAAAATCCAGCGTAGTGGGACACATCTAATTTAATCTAGTCTATAGCGTCCCACTGCTGGGCGAATGCCTCCCCTTCTGCTTTTAATACGCATATAAATAAAATTAAAGGAAAACTCTGGATAACACTAGATTGGCTTTTATACTTATACCTACAAGTTTACAAGAAAAAATAGTCGAACGATTAACTTTATTCTACTCGAACATTACTCAAATTCTTTTAAGGTACCGTGGACACGAATTCATCTCGACGAGACCGTTGAGTACCGCGACAGTGAATTCATGTCCGCATTACGTGCTGCTATTTTCTTCATTAACTGATATAAAAATACAGTACATTTTCAATTGAACACTATTTCATTCGATTCTGAACGAACTAAAGAGTATTCTGAAGAATTATATTCACTCGGTTACATAGACAAAATCAAATATAACAGCCACTCGCTTTTGTGCTGTTGGTGCTGTTAGTTGCATAATCGTTGAAGTTTCGTGATTGTGATTTTAGTTGGATTTTCTTTCAAAAAACTGTAAGTAATGTTATTTATCTTTACTACGTAATGTTTTTGAATGATCTAAGTTACAACAACAGTAACTTTTTATGTTTCAATTGATAAAAAGGAGAATCAAAAAACCTCTACGCGAACAATTCATAACGGTCAAGATTTCTAATAAGATAATAATAGTATATTTCTTATTCGAACACCATAGTGAATACTTTTACTAGGAGTTGCTAAATGTTATATCTATATGATTGTATAAGAAAAATAAAGGCAGACGCTATAATATATACACAAAAAGGTTTTGAAAATGAGGTTACAAAGCGCGCGCAAACTGTCTATTGTCGAATTTTTAGCAAATGTTTGCAAGTGAAAAAGTAGAATTATTATAATTATTACATGCATAATTTCAGTTCATTTAGGAAGAATATGTTATATTGATTGTAAGGACATAAAAATAAAATAAAAACTTATGATATTTCATTCATAAAATAAAATTTGTTGTCAGTAAGTACACTTTATCCAGATCCGTTAGAAACAAAGAGCTGTAACAAAATAAAATAAACATTTAAATGTTATAGTTATTGCTTCTACTTATCGAAAATCTTATCAGATTTAAATAACTGTAACAAAAAGCTCTTTAAACATAAGTGAGAAACATAAATATTTATAAAAAGTGCCGCCAGCTGAGGTGACAAAGCTGTTTTTTGTTACGGCGGTCGCAGTAAGAGAAAGATTAAATAAACAAATTACACTAAAATATTAATTTCGCTCCAAATTTGGTCAAAATACAATGCATTGGACTAAGAGTGGTGATGATACCCGCACTCGTAGTATTTTAAAACGCGCTTACGTTTTGTTTTTGCGATAACCTTATAGTAAGTAAGTACTTTTCTAATATTCTAGGTATAGTTTATTTAGTTAGATATTACTTCGTTTCGTTTAAAAATATCATGAATTTAGCTGTATTTTAGTACTAGGTAGAGGTAATAGCTTTGGTAGAAAGTTCATTGATAATTAATTATATTGACACTTGTCTAATAATTAAGAGTTAACGTTTTGTTTATAGTTTGTATAGATTAAGTAGACTGAGTAATATTTTCTTTGAGTTTTGTATATTATGACAAAAGAAGTCTTAAAGATATAGGTTATTATTGTTTTAGTCTAAATATTATCGGTATTTCTGATTTGTTGTCCATATACTAAGGGTCGTTGAGTTTATTTGTGTTTGATTTCGCAAGATAATATCGTAAAAAAATGTCGATAATATTAAGAGACGACGATGAACTTAGTGGCTACCAAGTATTGGTATGCCCAAAGACGGGTCTTGTCTCTTCCATTCAATATCTTTCTTGCTGTATGGTAGAACTGACTCAACTTGCAGTATCAGATCTGCTATAGTTGCATACATTGCTGAAAATTGGGACGAAATGCAAGTGTACACGTGTGATGCTGATGGTGACGTATACACGAGCGCGCAATCCTACAGGAGCGATATGATGAAACCCACTACTTACGGCTCAGCTTCTGTTACCTGAGTAGGCTCAACAGTATGTTGGGCCGACACAGTAAAATGTCCCTCAGAAACAAGCGTACCCTTTATAAGGTCTGTACACGACCAGTCATGTCCTACGCGGGCCCCGTTTTTGCCTATGTCGACCCTAAAATTATTAATGAACTCCAAATAGTTCAAAACCTTTTCTGTCGTCGAGCTGCGAACGCACCTTGGTACGCACGTCCGTAATACCGACCTTCATCGGGACCTAGAGCTCCCTACAATTCAACAATTTCTCAAAAAACTCTCTGAGAACTTCTTCAAAGCCTCAGAGTTGCACTCCAACCATTTTATTCGTGAGGCAGCTACTTATGCAGCCCCACCCCCCTCTCACCATCGAGTCCGCAGGCCGAGAAACTCTCACTCGGACCCGCCTAATAAACTGTCAAACGACCTGAACTGCCTCCTGGCGGCTCAGGCCAACTCTAATTAAATTATATTATTCATTCATAATTAATTTGCCTTCGTAGGCACTCCCTCAGCGGCTTGTAGTCGCCTGTGCCCTCTTTTCCCAAAAGAGGGTCGCTCCAATACGGCACAATAAAGCTTAATCAGCCAGTTGCCAGTCCCTAAAGGCGGTTTTTAGAGGGTATCACTTAGGTTCCCCGGTAGGATGTGCGTCCCTCATAACCACGATAGACCGGCTATCGTGGTATGCGTAATGCATTTTCCGCCTCCCTACGTATAGGGTAGCCTTTTAATTGCTTCGGTGTATGGTGTATGGTGTATTCGGTGTATGCTACCGGTGTACGGTGTCATGTAGCACCTGGTTTTGTACCCTTGTGTACCCTTCAATTGCCAAGTCACACAACATTAACTATAATAGTAAAGAAATCGCAGTAAGGAAGCTTAGACTTGGCACGACTTTGTCTAGATTTCATTACTTTTTAGAGATAAACAAGCAGCTCCATCGAGACTTGGCTAGTTTTTTACAGAATGTTTTTGGTGGGTACTACTTTATTGGGGACTGCAAAAATAAAGGTCGTAGATAAATACGACAATGAACATTTTATTCGGTGTTTAGTTAACCCCGGATCCCAAAGCGACTATATTACGAAGGATTGTTGTAAACGCTTATTTCTTTCCGTTTCGAATAAAAATCGTTTTACCGAAGTACACGGGATTGGTGGTGTGTCCCAAAAGATTTTAGGTGTCACTTCACTGCAGTTCACGTCTCGTTTTAATGATAACAAATTTTATCATATTGAACCATTAGTTGTTCCGACCATCACGGGTCAGTTGCCAGATTCGATAGTAGATGTTTCAAAAATTCGCTATTTAGATAAAATACGCTTAGCAGATGATCAGTTTTATCAACCTGGGTCTATAGATATTTTATTGGGGGTTAATACCTGCATAAAACTTTTGTCGCCTGAAAACTTAATTCATTCGCAATGGCCTAGTGCCATAGAAACATCACTCGGATATATTATTATGGGTAATGCTGAAGTCGCTATATCACATCATTCCCCGCGTTCATTTGTTTCCTGTTCTTACGATACAAATTTAAATCAAAATTGTTTTAATGATATAATGGAAAAATTTTGGGTAAAATTGAGGAACTTCCGCAAAAAAATATTTGAGCCGTGATGAGCAGGAATGTGAAGACATTTATACTTCTACTACTTACAGCCAAAACGACGGATGGTATGTGGTCGCCCTGCCATTTAAGAAAAGGCCCGAAATATTGGGTGACTCTTTAATGAACGCAAAAAAACGCCTCTTACTCTTAGAAAAACGCTTTAACAAATATCCCGATCTTCGCGATCAATACAATGTTGTTATACGGGAATACATTAATAAGGATATTTTATCCGCTGTTTCTGATAATGATTGTATACAGCCTTTTTTATTTCCTGTCACCCTGTCGTACGGAATGATAAAAGTACAACGAAGTTGCGCATCGTCTTAGACACTAGTGCTAAGTCAGATAACGATATTTCTTTGAATGACATTTTGCACACGGGGCAAAATTTACAAACAGACATTTTTAATATTTTATTAAACGTTACAGTTTATCGCATCGCTTTCTTTGCAGATGTTAGGCAAATGTACTTGTGTATCGAAGTCCAAAAATCCCATCGCGCTTTTCAAGGCATTTTATATCGGTTTTCTACAGAAGAAACTATACGAAGATATGAATTTAATCGCGTCACATTCGGATTACGCTCTTACCCTTTCCTCGCACTTCGAACTTTACGCCAGTTAGCCGCTGATGAAAGGGAGTCCTATCCCCTTGCTGCTTCTGTAGTAGAAAGGGATATTTATACGGATGACCTCGTTTCCTCCGCGCCTTGCGTCAACAACGCGGTCAACACCGCCACTGAATTTATCCAAATGTTTCGCCGAGGTGGATTCCATTTGGTTAAGTGGACAAGTAACTGCAAGGAGCTTTTACAACATATACCCGCGGCACATTGTCAACAAGACTCGGTATCATTTGATGATAATGACATTTTAAAAATTTTAGGCCTTCGTTGATATCCCGCTACCGATAAGTTTTCCTTTCTTGTTTCGCCGCCACCGGTCACTTGTACCAAACGCGCTATCCTCTCCACAACCGCTCGCTTGTATGATGTTTTGGGACTTGTCGGTCCAGTAATACTTTACGCCAAAATATTACTAAAAGCTTTGTGGGTTCTTAAACTTAACTGGGATGAGACTCCACCCACTAATATTGTCAATATATGGCAGCGATATATTTCAGAATTACCTTTAATCTCACATTTACAGATTCCACGTCATATCGGCGTAAATGAAAAATCCCATGTGTCGCTACTAGCCTTAGCTGACGCTAGTAAAAAAGTTTACGGGTGTGTCATATATTCGCATGTTGTTAACGGAAATAATCCTCCAATTATAACGCTCCTATGTTCTAAATCTCGGGTGTCCCCATTAAAGGTTATAACTTTAGCCAGACTTGAGTTGTGTGCCTTGGTTTTGCTCGCTAAGTTAGTACGCACCGTTTACGATTCGTTGTCATTGAAGCATTCGATCGACAACATTAATGCGTTTTCAGATTCGGAAGTCGCGCTCTGTTGGGCGTGTTCTTCACCGCATAAGTTCAACACCTTTGTTGCTAACCGTATTTCGCAAATACAGTCCTATTTATTACCGAATAACTTTTACGACATCGCCGGCTCGGAAAATCCTGCAGATCATATTTCACGTGGACTGTTACCCTCACAAAAATTGTGACCTTTGGTTACATGGGCCTTCGTGAGTTTCCTTGTCGTGAAAAGAATGGCCTGTACAAAGGTTCGCATCAACTCATATTAGTTTACCAGAAGAAAAGACTGTGTCGCTTGGAGTCAGTGACATGGAAGAACACCCACTTTATATCACATTGACGCGTAAACGTGGTATACGAAGCCAGAAGGCTTATTTATGTTTATTTATATTCCTTGTTACTAAGGCAGTGCATTTAGAATTAGCGTCTGATCTAAGTTCGGCAAGTTTTTTAGACGCTTTTAAGAGATTTGTCTCTCGTAGAGGTCCGTGTCTATTTATATACATATATAACGGTACTAATTTTGTCGCCTCGCGTTCATATTTACATGAATTACAAAGATTTTTAAAATCAGAAGAATATTATATGGCATTCAGTCAGGTGCTCACTGATAATCGCATTGTTTGGAAACTCAACTCTCCAAGCGCTCCACATTTCGGGGAATTGTGGGAGTCCAATATTAAGGTTGTAAAAACCCATTTGTTTCGCGTAATAGGTAAGCAAATCCTCACGTTTGAAGAAATGCTTACTACTCTTTGTCAGATCGAGTGTATCTTAAATTCTCGCCCGCTTTATGTATTAAGCAGTGATCCATCGGAACCTACCGCACTTACACCCGCATATTTTCTAAATTAAAAACCACTTGAATGCTTACCAGCTGCAGATTTAAGCAAGGAACGTATGTATTAATCTGTTATCACGCTTTCCTTTAATAGATTCTTTAGTTCAGTACTTTTGGAAACGTTTCAAAATCAAATACTTACATACATTTTAGAGTAGAGTGAAGTGGAATAAGAACGCTACTGCCATTTCTGTAGGGATAATTGTTCTAATAGACGTGAATAATACTCCACCGCTTCAGTGGCCTCTAGGCGTTGTCACCGAATTGTTTCCCGGTAAGGATGGTGTGGTACGCGTTGCGCAAGTTAAACTTAAGAATTCCACTTTAAAACGCCCTCTTATCAAACTGTGTCCTTTACCAACACAGTGATTAATATAGTTAATTTTGCATTATCGTTTATATATATTGTTTAATTCTTAAGTCATAACGTCGCTTCATTTCGCTACTATATAAGTATTTATCTATATATATATATCTATATTTTTATACTTTACTTGCTAGTTGAGGATACCTCAGGCCGGGGGGGGGGGGGGGGGTGTTCGCGCCACTTTGCACTATTGCTTAACGCTTATAAGGGATTCGTTAATTATTATCCAATAAGATTACTGCAAAGCCCATTTCCGGTTTCCTATCTACCGCCTTTTATGCCCAGCATGTGCATTCGCGTTAACGGGCTTACACATGTTGAGAAGACACGCAAACAACCGCATCGCTTATATCTCGCATCATCGCTCCCGCCCTTGTGTAATTTGGATATTGAATTATACAAGCATATAGTAAAAAGTATAGACATTTGCAATAACGCTATATTTCGTGATTATCTGCGAGGATTATCTGTAAAATTGATAAGTGTGAAGAAAGCCGGCAGTCATCGAGACACGAGGCAGATCAGCGGAAGTCCAGGTGGGTGCACATGCATTCCTTCACGTCCTTCCTATATCCCGAATTTAGGGCATTTGCAGTATCACGAATAAATTAAATTCAATTCACCGCTCGCACCGCGCTCATATACAGTCCACTACTCTATTTAAATTAATAGCCGCAAAGCATAAAATTATTTAATACATTTGAACCAGCAGTTTGGTCGTTAAAACCAAAACGCCAAACCAGCAAGGAATTTGTAGTAAACGACAAATTAATAATAAAAGACATTAATAATACCTATTGTCAAAAATTATAAAGTAAGGCAATTAACAATAACAAAGTAAAAAAAAAACTGATATTGAATGGTTGGAACCCGGGACTTAGTGATTTGAAATTCTGTTTACGGCCATATAGGAAATAAATATATTGTAAACAAAGTGACAAATTTGCGAAAATAAATTAATAATAATAATGTCAAAAATATGAAGTTAAAATTTTAATAAAATAATACATTTTTACAAGAATAAATTAATTGAATAATAAATTAAAAAATTAAAAATAATTAACTTAAAATAACAATTGATTTCGACCTGACCACGTTTCGAACCGCATCTCGTTATTAGCAATTTCGTTTACGGCCATATAATAAGGAAATACGTAGGCGGTCCCATAATGAATTGGTCTAACTATGAACCAATGAAGAAAATGAAACGAAACCAATTTTATTTTTCAATATAATCACCATGAATACTAACACACTTCTGACATCTGTGATACATCTCTAAACCTTTATAAAAATAATCACATTTTTATCCTCAAAATGACTGAAGACGGCCGCCTGCAACTCTTCATCGCTTGAAAATTTTCTTCCTCTTAAGTCCCGCTCTAAATTTGGAAATAAATAATAGTCGGACGGGGCCATGTCTGGACTGTAAGGTGGATGTTGAACTTCTGTGAACCCGCATTGACGAACTGCATCCTTCGAAATACCAGCGGTATGAACAGGGGCGTTGTTATGGAGCAACAGGACACCTTTAGACAGCTTGCCTCTTCGTTTTTCCTTTATCTTGTCTCGTAATTTATATATTAAAGAAGCATAATATTCACCGTCCACGACTGTATTACGTTCTTTAAAATCCACAATCAAAATGCCTTGAAAATCCCAAAATATTGTGCACATCAGTTTTTTAGTCGATTGTTGCACCTTTGCCTTTCTAGGGGGCTTTTCACCCTTATAACGCCATTCCATTGACTCGCGCTTGCTTTTTAGATCATAATACAAGATCATAGCTTCATCACCAGTCACTAGCCGCTCGATCACAGTCTTTGGATTTTCGCCACAAAGATCCAAAAACTCCGAGGCACAGCGCACTCTTTCCTGTCTCTGTACCGCTGAAAGAAGTTTCGGTACCCATCTTGCACTCACTTTTTTCATGTGAAGATGTTCATGGATCGCGCGATGAACGGTAATCTTAGAGAGCCCAAGCCTTGCTGCAATTTCTTTAATCTTCAAACGGCGGTCACTCAGAACCTCCTCTTCGATAAGAGCAATCGTTTCGGGAGTGAGCACTTCCACAGGTCGACCGTCGTGGCCAAAGTCTTCGACAGTTTTTCTCCCGAGGCGAAACTCTTTCACCCAATTTTTCACTGTGCTATAGGAGGGGGCAGACTCCTTATACACGCCATCCAATCGTTCTTTTATTTGGGCAGGGGATAAACCTTCTTTAAACAGAAACTTTATGACACTTCGATACTCAGTTTTCGATATTTTGAAAAAATCTCGTTATTCAAATGCCTGTTAAACTAAGACTAAGCATTTCATGTCGATGCATGTTTCTTATATTAAGTGCACGATAAACGTACTATTTAATACAACACAACATGTAGCGACATGTTGCGTTGAACTATATCAGGCCAGTTCATTATGGGACCGCCTGGTACATTTATAATAAACGAGCTGAGAAAAATACGACAAGAAATTAGTAATAATAACTTTATTATTATTAAAATGCTTACGTTATAACAAACGTTATAACGTAAGCATTTTAATAATAATAAAGTTATGAAAAACATAATTGATATAGACCTTACGCCAGGGATTCGAATTCGACAGTTGGTTGAACCTGTGTTTTATTCATTATTATTGAATAAAACTATTATTTACGGATTTTATCGCCTTTAATTACTTTAATTTATTTTTATTATTATCCCGACGTTTCGGGTGCTTTACAGCACCCATAGTCAAGGGGGGGGGGAATGAGATGTTTGACGTCCCAATGTCATTGTTAGCCCGGCTACCTTCAGTTTTTGAATATTGTTACGAGCTTGAGGTTCGTGACAATAAAAATTGCCGATAAAATTACCTAAATTAACACTTAAATTTACTTTACACAAATTAAAACTAAAAACACTAATAATTAAACACACTAATTCACTTTATTCCGCTCCGAAGCTTCGCTTGTGTCGCCAAATCAACACTGTCCCGATCACATCTTGCAGCGCCTATTTATTTAAATTAGCAAAGAAGCATCCCAAATATTCAAGTAAATGCGCGCAAAGGGACGAGTGTGCGAGTATAGATTTTCTAGAAACTTAGTTCTTCGGATGGCGCTGTCGGTTGATAGATTTGTGATGTCATTTTCTGCAACGCTCTACTCGCTCTCGTTCCTGACACTAGATGGCGCTAGTGTATCGTCGACTTGAGCGCGTAACACTGCCCCCTCCTAAGACATGCTCGTCCCGAGCATTATCGGCCCCATAATAACGCGCCAAGTGATCCACATGGACGATCTTAGGAGTCCCTCTTGCGCCTTTCTGTATCCGGTAGGTCACATCGTTGATCCTGGTTACAATCTGGTACGGGCCGTCCCATTTAGCTTGAAGCTTAGGAGATTTCCCTTTGCTGAGGACTGGATTGTGCAACCACACTAATGAACCTTTGTTGAACCCTTTATTGTTCATCTTGCGGTCGTACCGGGTTTTCATTTTCTCAGACATTTGCTGGCCCGATTGTCTGACGTGCTCATAAATGTCATTCATTTTGTTCCGCAAGTCATTTGCATAATCGGTTATACTG
Source organism: Parnassius smintheus behrii (assembly GCA_036936625.1). Lineage (NCBI taxonomy): Eukaryota > Metazoa > Arthropoda > Insecta > Lepidoptera > Papilionidae > Parnassius > Parnassius smintheus. The sequence continues at coordinate 28,529,362 of JAUPFT010000017.1, forward strand.
CGTGGGGCATCAGGTGGTATCCCGGTGATCAGGTCTGCAGGCAGCCGTAATTCTCTTCCAAAGTTTGCGAAAGCTGGTGTCACTGCTGTACTTTCGTGAACAGAACTTCGATATGACAACAAAAACGGTTGTATGTGCTTGTCCCAATCTCGTTGCCGATTGTCTACAACTTTTGCTAGGTACCTCTCCAATATCTGATTAAATCGTTCCACCATTCCATCAGATTGCGGGTGATAAGAAGTCGTTCTTGTTTTATGAGTACCCATAACTCGGCAAGTTTCCTGGAATATTTGAGACTCAAAATTCCTTCCTTGATCGCTGTGAATCTCTAAAGGTACTCCAAAACGACAGAAGACTTCATGAACTAGTTTACCTGCAACTGTTGAAGCTTCTTGATTTGGAATGGCGAAGACTTCTGGCCACTTAGTGAAGTAATCCATCACAACCATGAAATACTTGTTACCGCTTTCACTCTCCGGAAACGGCCCCGCCACGTCAATGGCTATTCTCTCCCATAGTGCACCAACATTGTACAACTTCAATGCATCTCTACAACGAGTCTGAGGTCCCTTTACAGCCGCACAACTTGTACATTTACGACACCAGTCCTCGACATCATTTCGACAGTGGACCCAATAAAACCGTTCTCGGATCTTCAGTAGAGTTCGTTTAACACCCAGATGGCCTCCGGAACAATGGTTATGGTACAGCTGTAGAACATCCGGTACTTTAGCTTTAGGGACAACCATTTGCAAATGACAGCTGTCTCCCCTAACATTTTCCCATTTACGGCACAGAACTCCATCCTGAAGCAGCAAGCTGTCCCACTGGGCCCAATAGCTTTTAGTGGTCGAACTCATTGCTGAGACGTCGCTCCACATAGACTTGGGAGCACTGGCCTTTATCCATTCCAGAATCGGCTTGACGTCCGGATCTTCCTGCTGTGCATGTTGTAAGCTGTCCTTCCATTCGTTGCCGAGGTGGTCCGTCCTGAGCATCCTCACGGATACCTCTTTCTTACTCTCTTGCCTAGTACAATGGTTGCAATCTTCAGGACAAGGTCTTCTTGACAATGCATCTTCGTTGCCGTGAGATTTTCCGCTGCGATGTTCGATCTCAAAGTTGTACTCCTACAGTAGTTCAATCCACCTCGCAACTTGTCCTTCTGGATTTTTAAACTGCAATAGCTATTTTAGTGCAGCATGGTCAGTTCTTAAGTGAAATTTTCGTCCCAGAAGATATTTGCTAAAATACTGCAACGACATTACCACAGCGAGAAATTCGCGTCTTGTGATACAATAGTTCCTTTCCGGTTTTGACAACGACTTGCTGAAGTACGCTATCACGACCTCTTGGTCACCATTCCGTTGAGACAACACACCGCCAAGTCCTATATCACTTGCGTCTGTGTCAACTATAAATTCTTTGCTTGCATCAGGGTATCCCAAAATAGGTGTTTTGCACAGACGGTCCTTGAGCTCTGGAATGCGATATTGCAACTTTCATCCCAGCAGAAATGTCGCTTCTCCTCGGTTAGCTTGTGCAGACGTTTGGCTATATCTGCAAAGTTCTTCACAAATCGCCGATAATAGGAGCACAAACCCAAAAATGCTCTAACCTGCGTCTTGTCTTTTGGAACCGGCCAACCCTTGACAGCGGCGATTTTTTCCGGATCCGTACGGATACCTTCTTCCGACACTACATACCCTAAAAAGTTAACTTGTCGTTTGAATAGTGAACATTTCTTCGGACTCAACTTGAGGTTGGCACTCTGAATCTTCATGAGCACGTGTTCCAGGTTCTGAAGGTGTTCCTCAAACGTACGGCCCACGATGATGTTATCTAAGTAGACCAGACAGGCATCGCCAATTAGCCCAGTAAGTACAAGCTCCATCAGCCTTTCAAACGTTGCTGGAGCATTGCACAACCCAAACGGCATTACTTTAAATTGCCACAGACCCTTTCCCGTCGAGAACGCAGTTTTCTCCTTGTCCTTAGGGTCAATTTCAACTTGCCAGTAGCCACTTTTTAGATCCAGCGTGCTAAACCACTTTACTCCTGTAAGCATGTCCAGCGTGTCATCAATTCTTGGCAAGGGATAGCTGTCCTTCTTCGTAACGTCGTTCAGACGGCGGTAGTCAACACAAAACTGCATGCTGCCATCCTTCTTCTTCACCAGCACCACTGGTGAACACCATGGACTAGAGGAAGGTTCAATAACGCCATCCTTCACCATTCCTTCAATCATGGTTTCCACTTCCTTTTCACGTGCTACCGGCAACCTTCTTGGCCGCTGGCGGATAGGCAATTCTTCTCTTGTGTTTATTTTGTGTTGAACTAAGCCAGTCTTGCCTATGTCAGAATCGTTTGATGAGAATACATCGGCGTACTTGAGTAACAACTTCTTCGCCTTGACCAATTCGTTCGGGGAGAGAACACTGCGACAGTCTTCCAAAAGTGTGGTCACTCTCGTTCCTGAATCCTTGCTGGGGGTCACACTCGATATATATTGGCACCGACGTAACCAATCCACTTCCTCACAAGTACCAACCAGTGTGCCTTTTTCTATAATCTGCTCCCGGTCACAAAGGTTCAGCACACGTACTCTTGAGATTTCAGTGTTTCTGACCAGGGTTCGAGCTACTTTCCATGGAAGGTCATTGTTTATCCTTTCCACAAGTACACAACGGTGAGCTTGCCCAGCGTTTCGGGGAAGACTAACCGGAACAATCGTTTCCGATCTCGGCGGAAGAACAATCTTCTTAATGCTGTACACGTTCCCTGGTAACGCACCTTCCATAAAAAGTTCCTCCTGTCCACATTTCAAAACACCTTGCTTAACGTCGATCTCACAACAATTATTCCTCATAAAGTCTAGGCCTAGGATGCAGTCGTCCATTATATCAGCCACGATGACATTATGCAGGTAGATCACGTTGCCTAGCTTCAACTCCATCTCCTTCTCTCCTTGGACGTGTATACGCTGACCGGTGGCTGTTACCAAATTAATGCGTTCTCGGTTGTATGCGGAGTCCCCAAGGAACTGACTTATAAGTTGGGAACTAACAACCGTACGAGAGGCTCCAGTGCCTATGGTCAGTTTACACGGCATTCCGTTGATCTCGCCCTTTATGATTAGGCTGTTCCCATCATGGGTTTGTGAGATCGAGATCCTTGGGGCTCTTTTAACATCAGCTAGCACCCGCCCCGCAGTTCTCGCTTTTACTCGTTTCCCTGCTGCTGCTGGACCGTGCTGTTGGCCACACTACCCTCTTGAGGTCGTCTACCTTCGCTTTCTAGGGTTCACTTAGGGCAGCTGGATCGAAGATGGCCCTTTTCTCCACAGCTATAGCACCTAGGGCTGTATCCTTTGCTGCAGTCGCGTACTGTAGCTGCTGCAATCTCCCTGATGCTATGGGAACGATGATCCTGCCGCACGGCTTCCACCTCCAGTGCATAGGCCAAAGCGCCCTTAAGCGTGTCGTGGTGCCCGAGTCTCACAGCAGCTCTGACTTCAAGGTCGAGGATGCCGTCGATGAATGTCTGAACCAGGTTCCCTTCAATGAGCGGAGGTACAGACTGGTATGCTTTTCGAACCATCTTCTCCACCTCAAGGGCCCACTGCTGCAGGTTTTCGTTGCTGCGCTGCACGCGATCTTTAAGCTGCGCGCGAAAGACGTGTTCCAGGTGAGCGTCGCTATATCTCGCCTCCAAGGCCTCAAGGAGCTGCTCGTAGGTCACTTTCTTACCGAGAGCTTCCAACACAGTTAAGGCTTGGTCGCGCAGGCCTAGGGTGAGTGCAGTCATGGCTTGGCTTTTATTCCAGCCGTTCGCCTCCATGACGGCCTCGAACTGGATTTTGTAGGCCGACCAGGAAGAGGTCCCGTCGAACGGCGGCACTTTGAATCCACGTAGCGAAGGTGTTGTAGCTACTACGGGAGCTGTTGTTCCATCCCAAGTGTTTGAGGTCGTCCAGCGTTTTCTTCACGTCAGCCATTACGGTGTCAACCCGATTGTTTACTTGGTCGATTCGGGTTTCAGCTTTCTCGATTCGGGTTTCAGCTTTCGCGATTTGGGTTTCAGCTTCTGACAGGCGGTTGTCATGCTGAGTAACCCTATCCTTCACCTCCTTGATCTCCTTCCCGAAGGTAGCGTGCAGATCCTTCATGAGTAGCATCTGCTCTTCTAACCGACGGGCCTGTTCCTCCTGTCCGTCCCGCAGCCGCTCTTCCAATCGACGGACCTGCTCCTCTTGTTGGCGAACCTGTTCCTCCTGTCGGCGAACCTGTTCATCCTGTCTACCCCATAGCTGCTCTTCCAACCGATGGACCTGTTCCTCCTGTCGGCGAGCCTGCTCCTCCTGTCGGCGAGCCTGCTTCTGCAGCATCACCATCAGAGCACCTAAGTCAGGTGCTACAGATGTAGGAGCTACCGACGGGCCTGCAGCAAGTGGCTGGCCCCCGGACGTCTGCGGCGTTGCACCACCAAATCTTCGTTGGTCCGTCTCCTGCTGGCCTTGACTTCGGGTACGGACACCCTCCATTTCCTCCTTAGGTAAAATCGGCATGATTGTATCCCACTTTTGACACCAATTGTTACGAGCTTGAGGTTCGTGACAATAAAAATTGCCTATAAAATTACCTAAATTAACACTTTAATTTACTTTACACAAATTAAAACTTAAAATACTAATAATTAAACACACAAATTCACTTTATTCCGCTCCGAAGCTTCGCTTGTGTCGCCAAATCAACACTGTCCCGATCGCATCTTGCAGCGCCTATTTATTTAAATTAGCAAAGAAGCATCCCGAATATTCAAGTAAATGCGCGCAAAGGGACGAGTGTGCGAGTATAGATTTTCTAGAAACTTAGTTTTTCGGATGGCGCTGTCGGTTGAGAGATTTGTGATGTCATTTTCTGCAACGCTCTACTCGCTCTCGTTCCTGACACTAGATGGCGCTAGTGTATCGTCGACTTGAGCGCGTAACAATATTAATTTTTGGTCCGATTTACGCAAAACGAACTTACAGTATCTTGACGTCTTGCAGTGGTATGCTTGGGTTTGGGTTTAATTTTGGTAATTATAGGATCCCAAGCAGATGGCAGCACCCAATCATCTTTTCTATTGAAATTAGGATGTTTCTTAAGTTCAATAGCCTCACATATCATCCTTGGTAGGAATCGGTGTTCTTTTGCGAGGACTTGTGGTTTATCAAATCTGATGTAATGGTGGGGACGATCCTGAACATGTTCACAGACTGCAGACTTCCCGGAGCGTCGGTGCTTCACGTCAGCTATATGTTCTTTCACGCGGGTTTTTATGGATCTTTTTGTTTGACCTATGTAAGAGAGACCACAATCACAATCTAACTTGTACACTCCTGCATCTTGTAGCGGGATATTGCACTTGACGGATGGTAAAAATTGACTAATTTTCTTCGGCGGCTTGTAGTATGTTTTAATGGAAGCTCGCTTCAAGATGTAGCCAACCTTGTCTGTGACTCCTCTGACATATGGTAGTACAGCTGGCACACGCTCGACTCTGGCCGGCTTCACTCGGTCACTGTGACGTAGGCGCGGGATCCGAAGCTTGTTGTCTTGCAACACTTGCTTGACATGCTGAAGTTCGGCGGCCAGATGTTTTCTGTCACAGATCCCTCGTGCTCTCTGAAACAAAGATTTGCCCACGGTAGCAAACTGTGAAGGATGATGGTGAGATTCACCATTTAAATATCGGTTTGTATGGGTCTGTTTTCTATACATAGTGTGACCAATAGCGTTATCAGGATTTCGAATGACTAAAACATCTAGGAAACTAAAGAATTATATGCCTCTAACTCCATTGTGAATTGTATTTTAGAGTTTATAGAGTTTAGGTGGTCTAAAAATGCAGTTACTTTGTCAGATGGTAAAATTGTGAAAGTGTCGTCTACGTACCGCTTGTAGAATCTTTGATTTACAGGAGCAGTAAGAAGACTTCTCCTCGAAGTCCTCCATAAATATGTCGGCGACTATGGGAGATACAGGTGAGCCCATCGCCACCACCATCTACTTGCTTGTAGAACTCTTCCTTCCACAATAGCTAGCCAGGTGTGAGGCAATGTTTAAGTAATATTGCATATTCAGCAGGCATGTTGTTATCTTCTAGCTTCCTAGTTACAATTGAAATGCAATCCTCAATAGGTAGGCATGTGAATAGTGACTGAACATCTAAACTGACCATAGTTTCATTGTCAGCGAGATGTAGGTCTTTTATATCACTCACAAAATGGTATGAATCCTTTGAGTGTGCTCTGGTATGTCCTCTCAGTGGTGCCAGTATTTTTGCCAAGTGTTGTGCCCGCTTATAAGTTGGTGAATCGATCTGGCTCACTATAGTACGTAGTGGAGCGTTTGGTTTGTGTATCTTCGGCAACTCATACAACCTCGGTTGTTTGGTACAGGATGGTCTGTTTTGACCTTTTTATATGTACTTTAATCCGATAAAAGCTGTAGTATTTTAAAACTGTACTCTGACGTGTCTATTATTACCGTAGCATTTCCTTTATCCGCGCGGAAAATCGTTAGCTCTGGTCTGTTCCGTAAGTTAATCAACGCTGTAAATTCGTCTTTAGGAAGGTTTGGTTTCGGTACTGTACTACGACGTAACAAGGACGAAATATCTTGACGTATAGCCTCCAAATCTTCCTCACCGATATTATTCTTAAACAGACAATCCTCAACACTGCAGATAATTTCTTTGTACGGGATTTTTCGCGGTGTTAATGCGAAGTTCATTCCCTTCGCTAACACCTTTATTGTCGGTTCGTCCAGTGTATGTTTTGACAGATTATAGACTTCAAGATACTGTAAGTTCGTTTTGCGTAAATCGGACCAAAAATTAATATTCAAGAAACTGAAGGTAGCCGGGCTAACAATGACATTGGGACGTCAAACATCTCAGTCCCCCCCCCCCCGTTGTCTCATCCCCGTACCTCGGAAAGTACGTAAAGTCGTTGGTCCAGCCATTGAGGTATTATTATTACGTATAGAGAAGTCATTGCCTTGCACGATTTTGCGCCACGCATTGCGGTACACTGTACCGCAATTGATTAGTGAGTGTCCAACGCCCGCACAGATAAGTCGTGTTCGTTTTGCATAAATTACAACTTCAAAATGCCTGGTTGTGCTCTTAAAGAGTAAGCACTCCAGAACATCAAAAAAGTGAGGGTTTAACATTTTATCGGTAAGTAGACATTAAAAGTTTAAAACTCTTTGATTTAAAGTTTTTCGTGTTGTTACAATGCTTCGAGAATCGCGCTGTCGACCGCCGCCATTTTTCAGTACTAATCATAGAGTAATGAAAACAAAGGACGCAGATACGCATCATATATTTTTGTCTATTTTGTTGTTCAGTTTGTCAATAGTATATGTTAATTACTATTGTGTGTTATTATTGTGTAAAATAAGTAAATTGTGACTTTTACCTTAATAACCTAAATAATTTTGAAAAATACTACGGCCAGGTGATGAGAAAAGAGAAACATGTATAAAATTTGTGCAAAATAATCGGAATGAAGAAGCATGGCTTCTAAATCTTCATACATATGTATGTTCATTGCACTTAAGGATGAGGATAAGCATTACACAAAGTAAAGTAAAGTTACAGCCTATATACGTCCTATTGCTGGGCACAGGCCTCCCCTCATTTCTGAGAGGGTTTTAGGGCAAGGAAGTAAGAAGAAAGTCCGCCTTCATATGTCCTCGAAATATTTTTTATCTTATTCCTCAGACATGCAAGTTTCCTCACGATGTTTTCCTTCACCGCCGAGCACGTGGTAAATCAGCACCTAAAATTGCAATTAACAATTTCATTGAAGCCGGCGGGGATCGAACCCGGGTTACTCACGTTCTGTTATATTTACAGCGAGCGTTAACCATCTGAGCCACGGCTCCAAATTATACAAAAACAGGATGAGTTTATCTTAAGAAAACTGCTGTACCATACGATAAAAACACCATAATAATGTCAGAAGCGTGGTTTCTACATAATAGTTCCAATTAAATTTTGTGTTTATTGTTTTATATTTCTTACTTTGTTATTTGATCGTTATAAACATATACTATGAGACAAAAAATTATTTATATCTATATATAACTGTTCGATTGCACCACGAGGCAAAGATAACATGATTATACGAGCAAACGCCAAAAGCTCACTAAACTTATATTAATGGCAAGTAAATATTAATTTGTGTTGAATTATTTAGAATGTGTAATAAATAAAGGTTATATTAAATTGCAACGAGATTTTTATTTCACTTCTTTTATTTATTTAATGACAAGGCAGCATATTATTTTGTATTAGGTACAAAAGTTGTGTCACTTCTGCGTTGTAATATCTATAGGAGCGACTTGTTGTACACAACGTTCAACGATACGTGTAAGCTCCAAGAAATCCCTGGTGCTTGTGACGTTTTAGTCGCGAGAAAACTAATCCCTAATGCAAACTAGCGCTGCATGTTTTAATAGTTTGGTTAGACGTAACTATTATTTAAGCGCTGCAGCGAACTTTAGTGTGTGTGTGTGTGTGTGTGCATATGTGTGTGCCTGCGTGCGTGTGTGTGTGTGCGTGTGTGCATGTGCGTGTGCGTGTGTGCGTGTGCCTGTGCGTGTGTGCGTGCGTGTGCGTGTGCGTGTGCGTGTTCATGTGCGTGTGCATGTTTGTGCGCGTGTGTGTGTGTGTGTGTGTATGTGTGTGTGTGTGTGTGTGTGAGAGAGAGAGAGAGAGAGAGAGATTAGGAAAGCGTTCTGTACGGTAGAGTGAGGAAAAATAATCTAACACTAAAAAATAAAACACTAACACGACGTCTGTCTTGTGCAAAACCCTGTGAACCAATTTGAATGGTACTTTTAATGACAGCTGATGTTATAAGGAGTAAGGCAAATAAATTCAACGCGGGTGAAGTCGCGGGCAATAGTTAGTACTTACATAATATGAATACTTGTATTCAGTCTTAAAATCTACAAATTTATAGAACTGCGGCATCAACGTCCTAAGAGTGCAATTTCTCTTATATTTTTGACTTTGCACGCTCCACGGAACCCTTGCAGAAAATTATTCTTCTCTTTAAATATTCTCTGGCTGAAACAAACCAATTACTAAAAAATCCTATAAATTCTTGTAAAAAATAATCTATATCTTCACATGCTTCATATTATCATCCCGTACCGCTCTAACTCATACAACTCGGAACTGCATAATATTGTACACAGGCTAATTTGCATACATGACAGAGATTGTACATTATATATCTTTAATTATGAAAGGTACTTTTAACCAGATTGATCGAAAGATTGGAAGGTAAAGGTCCCTTCTTTCTTATCAGTTACCTCCTGAATACGTCACATTTCGTAAGCGCTTGGCCTGTATGCTCCCAGCCAATTAACACAGCAGATTTCCTCAACAGCCAAGATAAAATTCAAAGCATAATATATCTGGTTTCCAGACAAGATGAAAAAAGTCAGTTTATATTAAACAGCTGAGTAAGATATAAGATTCTATTGAATTGATAAGTAGTAAATAAGACATGTGGCCTTAGAAAAACTAATATCAGATTTAGAATCTAAGACCGACTTGCGTTGTGAAAATGAAGTAAAAATGGCCTCTTGAAATCAAAGATTGAAAACAAGGAACAGCAGTCACTTATTTGTAATGTAGAAATTAACGATATACGGAAAAACGTAATGAAAATTTAATCACCATTTTTGAAAGCGTGATTTAACGCTATCAAAGTACCAAAGTAACGATGCTATATGTAGAACAGCTACGAAACTCTTTGTATAAAAATGTCGGTTATGTCATAAAATACTATGCCTCTGGAAGCAACGTTAAAAGTGCAAGTAGTCATATATTGCGATCGTCTTTCCGCCTGCCAACAGTTACAATTATGACAAATCACCCTCACAATAGGTCAGGCCCATGTCTTGCAGACTTTACGGGCTGATGGTGAAGAAAAAGAAAAATAGACCACTCGTTTGACAATTTTTAATTGCAATTTCGTGGGTGTGTCGTTCTAAGCGATTTTGTAAGAATTTCTGTATTGACAAAGTTCTTTTAAAGAAAAACTTTTTTGGGCCGAGTAACATTGTAAAGATTTAAAGAATATTTTTTTAAAATTGAACAATGATACGTCTTGGTTTACCAAGGTTTACCAAGAAATTGCTAGAAGAATATCAACATAATCAACATTACGTTAACATTAAGTTCATCAGCGTTCATAAAAATAAATATAAAAATCTATATTTATTTTTATGAACGCTGATGATGATTCTTTTTTTTCTGCCAACGAAACTGCTACATCTATTGACGATAGTTTTTGTTCCATTACTTATACGCTGGGTGATTTTCTACGTCACACATTTGACCAGTCTAGCTTTTCGCTAAATGTGTATCATATCAATGCACAAAGTATACCCAGCCACTACAGTGATCTCATTGAAGCCTTTACTAACGTGAACGTTCATGCCATCCTGATTTCGGAGAGCTGGTTGAAGCCACATCTTCTTTCAACCTCTTACCCCCTCTCTGGTTTCACTTTGATACGTAACGATCGGGTTGATAAGAGAGGGGGTGTTGTTGCTATATACCTCCGCAGCGACTTATCTTATAAACTTCTAGATTCCTCCTCGCCCTTTTACTCCGCATCTGCTGAATTTCTTTTTCTTGAAGTATGTGTGAAGGGAGCTAAAACCGTTCTTGGTGTTATATATTGTCCCCCCTCTGTTGATTACTTCTCTAGTTTCGAAACGACTCTGGAATCTTGAGGGTCAGAACACTCACATCACATCATCATGGGACATTTTAATACAAATCTCCTGGCTTCGCACTCATCCCGTTCCTATAAAATCCTTCAAACAATCGAGTCGGTTGGCCTTCATGTTCTACCTCTACAAGCCACTTACCATAATGCGGACGGGGAGGACACGTGGCTCGATTAAATACTCACCTCAAATCCCACCACGTGTGTGTCTACTCATGGTCAATATTATGCGTCTGGTTTCTCCCATCATAATCTCATTTTCCTTTCCTATATCCTGAAACCTCCTAAACCTTCACCTAAAATCCTGCACTTGCGTTGTTTTGGCCGTATGGATGTAGAGAAGTTGTGTCAGGATGCTTTTAAAATTAAGTGGTACACAGTGACAGCCGCTCCCACGGTAGACGATAAGGTTAGCACATTTAATAAAATATTAATTAATCTATTTAAATGCATTCTCTTATTAAAAAAGTTAATCTAAAGCGGCTGCCAGCACCTTGGATGATTTTAGAGATCCGCGTTGTGATGAGGCGTAGAAACCGAGCCTTTCAGAAATATAGAAAAGTGCGGTGTGAGGAAAACTGGTCCATTTTTGAAACTGCAAGAAATCGGTGTAACCAGATGATACGCAACGCGAAACGCCGATATATTCTTAACAACATCATGTCCTCTTCCCCCGCAGATATCTGGAAGTTCCTTGGAGCCATGGGTATTGGTAAGAAGTCCCATTCTGAGTTTCAAGGACAATTGGTTTAAATGATATCAATCAACACTTCTCTTCACATACACCTCTGGATCACCAAACCAAGTGTCAAACTGTTAATCAGTTAATGGGTTTACCTCATCCTAATATCTCTCCTTTCCGCTTTTCTCCAATAGCAACGAATGAGATCAGGAAGGTTATACTCTCCATTAAGTCTAATGCTATTGGTTGTGACAATATCAGTCGCCATATGATTATTAATATTATAGAACATCTTCTCCCTGCTATTTCCCATATAATTAACTTCTCTTTGGATTCTGGAGATTTTCCGTTGTTGTGGCGTAAAGCTTACATTATACCTCTGCCAAAAATATCTAATCCTTCTTTACCTAATCACTTCCGACCTATATCCATTATTTCCTTTTTATCAAAGGTGCTAGAGGCTTGTGTACACAAACAGCTATCACATTTTATCTTCTCGAATAACCTGTTAAGCAGGTATTTTGCGTTCTCTCTACCGTCCCGTCCAGGACCAAGACAATTATTGTGCAGACCTTAATTTTTCCCATTTCTGACTATGGTGATGTGTGTTATTTTGACCTGAATGCAGAACTCCTGAACAAATACGACCGTCTTCTAAATAACTGCATTCGATTCATTTTTAATCTTCGAAAGTATGATCATGTGTCTACTTATCGCTCTCAACTTAACTGGTCACCCATTCGTCAGCGCCGTAGTCTACGTGCACTCACTACTCTTTACTCTGTCTTGCTGTCTCCTAATCCTCCATCTTATTTAACTCCTCATTTTCAATATCTTAGCTCCAACCATGATAGAGTTCTCCGTTCTAGTAATAATCTTTTGCTCAATCTGTTCTTTCGTTCGTTCTTTGTTCAATCTGTTTTTCTTTGAAACGCTCTTCCTTCCGAAATCAGGAGTGCCGAAAACCGGATTTCGTTCAAATCTAAAGTGCGAGAACTGCTCATCAATAAAATGGCAGAATCAACTTAGCGTTGGTAGTTAGCCGTGTTTAATATTATATTTAATATATATATATATATATATATATATATATATATATATATATATATATATATATATATATATATATATATATATATATATATATGTATATATATATATATACATATATATATATATATATATATATATATATATATATATATATATATGTATATATTTGTATGCTTATATATGTATGAGTTTATATATATATTGTACATACTTCTTATTACACCTACCTCTTTTATCTCTGCACTACTCTAAGGTAGACTGGTAGATAATGCCTCAGGCATTAAGTCCGCCCATATACATCTGTGTATATGAAGTTAAAGAAATAAATAAATGAAAATACTGGCTCTACATTATAATTTTATAACGCTTAAATGTATTTTAAGCTATTTATATCACATTTACATTGGTATAATAAATGAGGTATTTTCGCCCATCATTTTGCATAATATTTGCATGACGCTAGTTAACTATTATACTTTTTCAAACTATAATGTTATTACGTTAATCTGTGAGAAAACGTATTATTATTGCTTACCGTATTTAGATATACATATGTTAAGTGGCAGTGTAAGAATATAAGTAAGCTCTTTATGTAGATTACTTAATTTTCTTCCCACAGTAACTAAAGCTACGCTAGCTCCTTCTCTACTTCCGCCTATCCTTGAATATGCTGATAATTACTATGTTAACATTATCGAAGGAGCAGCTTAGTAAGGTTGAGCGCATCAAAATTTATCACATATTTAAACTTCGCAACCTTTTAAATAATGAGAATTGGAAGGATTGAATAGCATACCATACCGATCGAAGAGAATGTGATTATTCCCGCAGAGGCGGATCGGGAGCAATATAGCTCATATTGCTCACATAAAGTCAGTCATATAGTCAATTTCTGGTATATTTCTCTTACCCATAATCGGTTCCTTTGATTCTCTGTCAATCATTCTCTCTAAAGGTGTACATTTGCAGCCTTCCTATTTTTTTAAGAAATCCTTTACTGGCACGGCTATGTGTTTTTTGAAATCTTTACCTCTTCACATTCGTCCTGCTAAATCTCTTCATTCATTTAAAAGTCTTGTTATATCATTTTACTTCAAACGCCATAAAATAAATTACTTTTCCTTTTTTCGTACGCCTCTTTTCAATTATCTTAATTCTTATGTATTTTCATATTTTTTTGTGCGCCTTTATTATTTCAACCATCGTTTTAGTTAGTTCTCTACACAAAGGTTGTCTGGAGGAGATCGCTTTCAGAGTGATAATACCACCTTTAATACACTTTATAGTTGCAATTTAACTCGACACGTTATTCTGTACTTAGGTGTATATCATCATCATCATTACCATTAAACTCCTTCACAAGTTCACTACTTAACAAAGCCCCCCCAAGGAATACACCCTCATGGAAATACAGATTTAAGCCCACTGGATTATAAGATATGGCAACATTTGGAGGAGAAAGTCTGCGCTAAACCTCATCAGAATTTAGAATCTCACCAAACATCTTTGGTTAAAGCAGCGGAAGAAATAGATATGAGTGTTGTGCGTGCTGCTATTGATGATTGGCCACGTCGATTAAGGGCATGTATTCAAAATAGATAGATAGATGGGCCGTCCATATAGCTCAAAGAACCGATAACCGCTGGAGAAGAAAGTTTCTCGAGTAGCTGCCTCGAATCGGTAGGCGTAGTGTAGGGCAACTTCCCACTAGGTGGAGTGACGACCTGGTAAGAACATGCAGGAAGTCGATGGATGCAGGTAGCTCAGGACCGTGATCCTGAGCTACCTGCATCCATTGACTTCCTAAATGTTCTTACCAGGTCGTCACTCCATCTAGTGGAAGGTCGCCCTACACGTCACCTATCGGCAACGAGGCTGCCACTCGAGAAACTTTTCTCCCCATCGATTGTCAGTTCTTCGAGCTATACTGAGAGCCCATTGCCACTTCAGCTTACTAATCCGTTGGGATATGTCAGTAACTTTGGTTCTATTGAGGATATCCTCAACTCTAAGTGAATCAAGCAGAGAAACCTCGATCATAGCCCTCTCTATAGCTCGCTGATCGACCTTGAGCGTCCTCATACAGCCAGCAGTAAAGAACAACATCTCAGATCCATATGTAACCACTTGCATACGACACGCACTGGTTGTATGAATGTAAAACCTCAAAACTAGAAAACGAGATTTCGTTTTCAGGTTTTGAGGTATAAAGCTATACCTGAAGAGAAGATGTGTCGTATTTACATGTGTGCTGCTCAGCCGAGTCGAATCCGTCAGTTGACTTCTCGGTCGAAGTTGGATTTACCTGGTCGTACTAATTGGTCCCAGTTAAATATACTCATCAACAATTTTGAGTTTAGTGCCAGTAACTACCGACATAGATGTGACAAAGAATTTACACAATCTTTGTTTTGTTTATGTTCATTTTAAGACCTATCCGTTGGGAGACACTATTGAGGTCACTGAGCATAGTGCTTAGGTCTTCCAGCGATTCTGCTAAAACGACTATATCGTCAGCAAATCGAAAATGAGTGACGTACTCACCCCTCACGTTAACACCATATCCTTTTCAGTCCAGTAGCTTGAAAACGTTTTACAGTGCAGCGGTGTCTCGTGAATACAAAGTCTCTCTATCTTACACCTTTCTGCAGGTGGACAGGTTTCGTATAGTTCTGTACCCGGATAGTCATCGTAGCGCTTTTTTACAAACACTTCGGCACTTTGATACACCGGCAGTCAACTTAGCACTACTGACGAGACTTTAGCACTACCCATATTTCGACGGAATCTAAGGCTTTCTCATTGTTGACATACGCAAGTTAAAATTGCGCATTGTACTCTTCGGTTTTCTATCCAATTTTCCGAAGGGTATGTATGTGGTCTATTCTACTAAAGCCTTTTTAGAAACCGGCTTGTTTGGGAGGCTGAAAGTCGTTGAGTTTGCGTGACTCTAGAAAACAGCACGTAGACGTGGCTCAAAAGCAAAATCGGTCTATAGTTCTTCAATCGGGCGTTGTCGCCTATCTTTAAAAACAAGATCATCGCACTTCTGCTCCACACCTTTTAAGTAGTCCCACCATCGAGGATGGGATTAAAGACCTTGTAAAGGACTTCAAGTACCAGTTTTCCAACCACTTTCAGAAGCTCCGTTGTAATTCTATCCTCGCCGTAAGTCCTTACCATTCTTGTGGTGCTGGAGAGCCATTCCAATCTCGCTCAGACTGACGTCCGGAATATCATCGGAATAGTGTCGGATATAACTTGCTCTTGGATCGTTACTTACACTTACGTGTGGATCCAACGATGACTTGTACAGCTTTCCATACAACCTCTCAATCTCCCTCCAAATCTCAAGTATCTCCGAAACCTTTGGTGTACAATAAAGACTAAATAAATAAATAAAATGAATAAATTAAAACATCTACTATGATATGTTTTACCAAAGGTGTTTTAAGAGTCGACAGAGCGTCTTCCTAATAACGGCTAAAAATAAAAAAAAATAACTGGGGTAGTAACCCGCTTGCCAAGCGTGGCAACTATGGCAAATATACCAATAAGAGGCAAATTATGGGGGAGGCCAATACTCAGCAGTGGACTGCAATAGGCTGTTATGGTTTAGATATAAGTTTGTCGTTGTATCACATTATTTTACACCATTTAAATGCGATTTATGAGATAAAATTAAAATGCTCTTAATGACTCAAAGTCACCATTGCGCAGATTCGTACTTACACATCAACTTAATAATTATAACTTATGACAGTATTAACCGATTATAATAAAACGACTAAATTTTGATCGAAGATGTATTGCGTTCATAAAAAAACCGACAGGTATACAATTCAATAAAAACCGGCCAAGAGCGTGTCGGGCCACGCTCAATGTAGGGTTCCGTAGTTTCCCATTCGTCACAATAAGTGTTCCCACTTATGAGTTTAAAGGTGGTATCCATTATGTTCGCGCTCCTGCAACTGCTCCCGGTAGTAGGTACTGTTGTTTCCATCCAAGTTCAAAATGATTTTCCTATAAAGTCCTTATAAAGTTCTACTTTTCAGATTTTTTTCATATTTTCTACACTTATGGTTCAAAAGTTAGAGGGGGGGGGGGGGGTGGACACATTGTTTTTTAATTTTCGAGCGATTATTTCCGAAATTATTGACATTATCAAAAAATGATTTCAGTAAACCCCTATTCATTTTTAAATACCTTTCCAACAATATGCTACACGTTAGGGTTAAAATTAAAAAAAATCACTTCCCACATTTTAGATATAGGGGGGCTACCCTGATAAAACATTTTTTTTTCCAATTTTTATTTTACCACTTTGTCCGCGTGATTGATACACATATTGCTACCAATATAATAGTGGTAATTTCAGCTTTCCAGTGCTAACGGTCACAGAGATTAAGCGAGGACGGACAGACGGACAGACAGACATGGCGAAACTATAAGGGTTCCTAGTTGACTACGGAACACTAAAAAATGGTACAAATTTTGGTTACTAATTCTTAGTCACTGTCAATTATTTTTGTCATAAATATATACAATGCACTGACACCTGCAATTTAGATTTATAATTATGTTTTAAATATATATTTTACGAGACGACAATTAAAGTGTTAAGTTATTGTTTTGTTCAAAATGGAAAATAAAAATAGTTTTGTATGAAAGTTATTAAAGGACCTATTTCCGGGGTATTTTTACTAGTCGGTAGTACGGTACGAGGCTCGGGGTTTCTCTGCGTGATAAACATAGAAATGAGGATATCCGCAGTCATCCCAATGGATTAGTAAGCTTAAGTGGCAATGGACCATATAGTTCGAAGAACCGAACACCGATGGGGAAAAAAGGTTCTTGAGTGGCAGCCTCGTACCGGTAGGTATAGCGTTGTGTGAACCCCCACTAGATGGAGTTACGACCTGGTAAGAAATGAAGGAAATCGATGGATGTAGGCTATTGGCAGCAGTGAACTTTTGAAGGACTGTAATTATGATGATAATGATATAGCAAGATATTGTGTAAAATGATATTAATAAATGATTGTTGTTTAAAATTATCCATAATATAGATATTTACAACTACGAACTTAAGTTTATGAAAGTTAATAATAAATATTAAAAAGTAACTAAACTAAAGGAAAGTTATCTACGCTGCGTAAAATCGTGAACACTATGCATTTCGCGAGTGCTCATGCCACGGAATAAGGTGTTCATAGAACCTTATCCCAACCTAATGTATATCGGAATAGTGTTTCATATAAAGAAAACCGTTGGATAAGTCCGATTAACAAAAAATGCAAGATTTTTGCGTAGCTTATATTATATAGATTAATATGTTATTACTATATCTTCGTCAATATAATATAATACTTGCTAAAATTACATCGAATTGTGTTTGAACTTAAATTTTCATTCTTAGCTTTCTCAACAAAATACCTAAATAGATCGTCGTTGACATGATAATATAATTAGTGAATGAAACTCAAAAGTATACATGGAAAATAGATTATAATATTGACTTTAATATTCACTGTGTTTTAAAGTTGTCAAAATCAAAACGGATAATGACTAATCATAAAAAGAACCCTGAAAAATAAAAAAATAAATCAATTATTATAAATCGCTATTCTGCGTTATAATCCCGAATAAGTAACTGACTGAAATATTTGGCACCTAATAGCTCAGTATTTTCAAGACCTATTTTCACCTTGGTTTATTCAGAAAACCATACAAAATTTGGACGTTTTAGATTAAAAATATTAACCTGGAAATTGTTTAATGCAAATAATTACACACACGGTACAAAAATAACCAAAAAATAATCATTATTTATAGGAGATCTTGCAAGAGCTTGTAATTCACTCGTTAACGATTAATTATAAATAACTTGAAATATGGTGCCCATTTAAGATTCCTCGGAATACGGTGCCTTTACCTTATATCCCTTATTGTAAAAGTAACCTAATAAAAGTTTCTATTTTCGTGAAGCTTCAATATAATCGGTTTAGTAAATTATTAGCCAGATAACAGACTGAGAAAAATGTAAAAAATATTTATTTATGACATTATGACATGAATAAAAAAATTTTAAGACTGCCTTCTCTTATGCATGCAAATAGCTCATGAGCTTAATAGAAATTAGTTATTTTAATTAAAAAAAAACATAAGCTTAAATTTTATCTAAATAATAAGAATAATAATTTATTACAAGCAAATTATATCTTAACTTTTAGGGCACAAATATATTGAAATACAGCTTAGCAGTAAATGCAATTCGGTGAACATCTGTGTATGAACTACATAACTTCACACAGCAGCGCTCTTCCCCTAACCCTTCGAGCATGAGCCAGGATATCACACACCCTGGCAAAATTTCAAGGTAGTGTATTTTTTAAAATCCTCGCCTGAAAACTCTAACTCGCTCAGTAGCGGAGTGCTGGGCGCGTGGGGCAGGTTAGTGGCGTGATCGCAGTTTGGCTTATATACTGGCCGGTATATTCGTGCGCAAACCTGTCTCGGGTATGTTATACCCTGCCTCATTTTTGACGTATTTTTTTACGTATTAATTTGATCATGAATTATGATTGTTTTTTTAGTTTTTTTTTTAATGGTTTTAGTACATAAATTTGTTGCTTATTCATTTATACTGTGTTATGTTAGTCGCAACAGTAAACGATGGGCTACGACTTTATTCTATGGTGTCTTGAACATGGCGGCTATCAATGCTTGCATTATATATCAAGCAAACGAAAACGTCACAATCAAGAGAACGGTATTCATTCGTAATTTGGGCTTATCAATGATTTGCGAACACCTACATTCAAGTAAATCAAAAAAGCGTATTCTATGCTAAATCCGCCAGCGAATCTTAAAACAGTTCGGTGAGCCTTCGCCTAGACGGGTGATATTCACCTGGTGATATTCACCTATTCACAGGTGATATTCACCCGGGCGATATGTCAGATGTCAGGATTGTCCATACAAGATGGATAGAAAAACTAAATATTCCTGCAATGCTTGTGCCAAGCCCATATGTATGGAGCACGCAGAATTTATTCCCAAAAATTGTGCTGATCTCCTTAGTGGTGATTAATCATAATTTATAATTTAAAAAAATTAATAATAAGTTTTTACAAGGAGGATCTCACTATGTTTTTTCACTTAGTTTATTTACACTCCAAAAAATAATATTTTTGTTAAGTTATAAATTTTTGTAAGTCCTTAAACTTTTGTTTCTATAATTACAAAGTTTATGAAAAACATGATTTTATAATAATAATTTCACAATTAAGAACTTGTTTCATTTAATTCTATTAAATCATTCATTATTTTACATAAAATAGTATATTACATACATAATATAGTATATTAGATATATAACTTAAATAATATGGTATATTAAATTATGGGTATGTCCCACCCTGCCACATTCTCGATGTAACTTTTTTTAACCTCATGCTCGCCGGGTTAATGATTAAACATTTTACTGTATACAAGACAGATCAACTAATGAATTAGAAATTTAGAGTTGCATAGTGTAGGTAAACCTCTTGTGTGTAGTATGACAGTGTATGTGAAGCACTGATCTCTATATATACAAGTACGCTGGACTGGCTATACACCGTGACATGATGAAGCGATTTGATTTCCGCCATTTTGGCGCTGAACTAATAATAGGGATAAGACAGTGTACCAAATTATATCGATAAAAATTCTATACCTTACCTATACCTAAATAAATAGAATGGACTCTATGGATAGATGGACTCTACCCGTAAAGTCCATTCTATTTATGTATCATATTAATATAATGCAATTATCATTCATCATCATTAAAACCCTTCACAAGTCCACTGCTGAACATAAGCCTCCCCCAAGGAATGCCACAAAGCACGGTCCTGAGTTACCTGCATCCATCAACTTCCTGCATGTCTTACCAGGTTTTGACTCCATCTAGTGCGGGAACGTCCTACACTTCACCTGCCGGTACGAGGCTGCCACTCCTTTTTTCCTTTTTCCCCATCGGTATTCAGTTCTTCGAGCTATATGGCCGGTCAATTGCCACTTTAGCTTACTAATTCATTGGTCGATGTCGATCACTCTGGTTCTGCTGCAAATATCCTCATTCCTAAGTTTGAACCCCTGAGCATAGCCCTCTTCATAGCTCGCTGAGCGACTTCAAGCCTCCTTATACGGCCAGCAGTGAAAGACCTCGTCTCAGATCCATAAGCCATCACTGGCAACACGGACTTGTTGTACAATCTAGTTTTGAGGTATTTCTGACGAGAAGATGTGTTGTAATCTCCCGAACGCTGCCCAGCCGAGTTAAATCCGTCGATTGACCTTTCGGTCGAAGTTGAACTTACCTAGTCGGACTATTTGTCCCGAGAAAAATACTCGTCAACAACTTCAGCTAAGTGATCCCAAAAACCACCGGCATAGGTATGACATGGATATTACACATGACTTTTGTTTTGTCCAGGTTCATCTTAAGACGTTGGGATCCGTTGGGAGACACTATTGAAGTCATTGAATATAGTGTGTAGGTTCTCCAGCGATTCTGCCATAATGTCTAAATTGTCGACAAATCGAAGGTGAGTGACGTACACGCTATTGACGTTAATACCGTATCCTTTCCAGTCCAGTAGCTTGAAGACGTCTTCCAATACAGCAGTAAAATTTTTCAGGGATATCACGTCACCATGTCTTACATATCTCTACAGTTCGATTATTTTTGTACTCTGGTTCTGTACTCGGATAGCCATCGTAGGCCTTAGACCATTCAACAAAAAATTATTAAGATTAAACTATCTACACAAAATAAAAATAAAAAACATAGATTCTAAAATAATTTATTGTCAGCCGTTCATTTGGTTCTAGTATTATAATGAAAAACAAATCAGCTGCTATAATTACGCTTATTCTAATCAACTACAGGTCTGTCTATAGACAGTAAAATGTTTTCTACTATATAAAAATTTATGTTTGTTCTTACTTTCTACGATGCTATACCGTTCATCAGATTGCGGTAAAACTTAGTCAACCTATTGGTTGCACTACTAGGTGGCGTGCGCATTATACTGACTATTTATTTGAAAGTTATAGAAAGTTATATATATCATTCTATTTCAATGATTGTATTATCATTCCTAATCATACAATACAACTCTTCCACATTTTTAACGATATTTTCACAATTATTTCTTTTGCGGCAGCAATGCGCCGGGTACGAGCTAGATAATATTAAATATATATATATATATATATATATATATATATATATATATATATATATATATATATATATATATATATATATATATATATATAAACTTTGAATTACATAGTTATCAGTTATTTACAGCGTCATTTTCGAAATTAAAATTACAATATTAAAAAAAAATACTGAAATTATTATACAGTCCTACTTTCCGTGGTATCGTCCCAAAAATGATGGCTACGTGTCATCTCTGAATGGCTATACTTAGCCTTAAATCGAGGAAGCAACAAACTAAACAACTTCTTATTACCAGCAGCGATGATACGTCGCAGATACAGTTTCTTTAGGAACTACACCGCACGTGCACCTTTCAGACCAATGGTCTCTACAGCAAATAGCACAAATATGTACTTATACTATTACATGCCTGCAATTGAGAGAGAATTAAATCTCTAGATCGCACTTACTAAAACCCCATGTTGTTCTACCTCCACCGCAAATTGGCAGGGTCACGGAAACGCTTTCATGCACATCCGCGGCCCCTCTGGCACCAGCCGCCCAATGACAGCCCCTCCTTAGTTGCTGACTTCTCCTCCCCGATTTCCTTCTCAGATAAGGCGCACCAGAAACACAAGCCACATTGCCTTTCGCGGCCTCTAACTCCACCTGCACTACGGACTCCCCGAGCCCGATATGTGAATGGAGCCAAGGAAAAACGAGCACTTGGAAGCATCAAGTGGTGCAGTCTCACCAAAGTCGCGAAAGATAATCGAGTGGCGCATCGCCAATTGCCATACCATCACTCCTCTTCCCTTACTACTCCACCTCGACCACAGCGGTACAGGGAGAGGAATCTCCGCAGCCCACTAACACACATCCAACGTGGCTCTACATCATCAGGCGACCTTTCGACACTTGGCTATGGCCCTTGAGTTTCGTGGAAAATTAGGAAAGAAGAAATAAAAAACATTCTAAATAATAATCTAATACTTTTATACTTACTGGTACTGGTACTACCACAAAATATTGTCGGTATACTGCACTTTTTTAAAGTGGTGCAGTTCTCATGTCTAATAAAACAGTCGTCTGTGAAATGTTTGGAACAAATATGATCATTTTGTTTCGGACGCCAATTCACAATATTTATACTTTTAAGCCATAATTTGAGTCTAGGTTCAGTTGGAAACCTGTTAATTAATAAACATTTGATAATCATCTGTTGTTGGCGAATTTGTTTATTAACAGATATTGGTAGGAAAGAACATCGATAAGTATTATAGACAAGGAACTCGACAAACCTATTGAATTTTATTGTTTATCAAAACTCAGTAATATACAGCCAAACATGTTGGTATAAATGATAGTAAGGTTAGTAACAAATTTTTAAGTACTTATATTATCAAATAGTTTTTATTTATTTAATATTTGCTGCAAATTCACTTACTTGTGAAATGTTACACCACTTCCCTTTTAATAACGAGTTTTACAGATTACGCACACTGTCATTATTAATAAAAATAATTCTTATTATGTAACAAATATTATACACAATCAAACAACATAAAATACTTTCGTTTATTAGTTTAAAAGTTCAAAATACAGATTTTTAAATAGGACAATATAAATAAGACAACAGACTTTGGCATATTATGTCAATTTTATTTTTCAAGACATGCTTTAGCGGCGCTTCTAATTGGCACAGTCATTTTGTACGGTGTAGCCAGTTCAGCGTACTTGTATTATATAGAGGTCAGTGATGTGAAGCCATCAATCTTGAATTTCGTTTTAGCAAACCGGGCCAAGGTTTTGTTCTTATTTATGTTTTGGTAAGATATCAATGATTACTGAAAATAATTTCTTTCATAACTACAAATGAATACATGATTATCAAAATTTTTTCTCGAGTTAACGCTTCAAAGTTTTCTTTTTCGATTTGGACAGTAAAAATCAAATGTCAAAAAATGTTAAGGTGCCGTTAGTTTACAGAACTGTACCTACTTATAACTTATTGCATTGATTGGAATTAGCAATAGTAGATACAATTGTTTTAAATATATCCTACAATGCGACAGACACCATGTCCATCATCTTACGGCCAGATGAAGATGTAAAAGTAGACAGCTGCCCAACCCTATGTGATGATTGTATCGAAATAAAGAATTCACTGTACTTCTAGGAACGGAAACGTACCTGCATTATGACGTTGGCCTTCAATTTCTTAAGCCCTCACTAGGTGTCTATTTTTATTAAAATTTGAATCATTTTTAAGCAAATCAAGTTATTAAATTCGTGTTCTTATAACAAAAGTCATTTGTCATTTTTCCGTCTTTTAAGTTAACAAAACAAAACTATTAAAAGCTTTTAATAACACATAATATATCGTAACAATTCACTTTGAATAAATATTAAAAAAATGCCATAAATAATTATTTAATTTTTAAGTATACATATTTTTAAAATACTTACGATAATATTTTCTCAAAATTAATTTGGTTTTCCAACCACTCCTGTAAAACATCGATAGCTTGATCTGTCATATAATATATATAAGGCCTATATAAGAATACACAAACATTATAAGTCTCAAAAAATAAAATAAAAATAAACATTGTAATAACAGAGTTGTGACATGAAATCTCACATATAAAAGACTTATGATAGTCAAGGTCTATGAAATAAAGCAAATACGTATGTGGAAGGCCTCAAATAAATGCTTTTACATTATTTTGATAGAAATGGTACTTGTAAAATAATAATTGTAACTGCTTAACGGTGTCCGAGACCGCGTAATATGTCTATGTAATAATGAATGAAATATTTATGTAATAATCGATATGTCTTAGACACATCTTAGTGCTGATGGTAATCGGGTTTGTTGTAGCAATATTTCTTGCCCGTGGGTGCATCTCACACTCCTGTCGACTGTGGGTGGCGTCTTAGCGCTTAGCGTTATGATAGTTCGTCTGTCTTTCGGATTAAGGAGAATATGTTTTGTAATACTTTAAAGTGCAGTAAAAATCTGGATGGTTACGGAAACTCTCTCAAAAGCCAAGAATCCAAATTTGACCGCTTCGATATTCCGTCAAAATTCGAGAAGTCAAATTTGACCGCACCAACTCACAGCACTATAACCCATAAATACTTAATCTTCTGTAGTCTGAGACTTCTTTTATACAAAAAAGTTGGGCATTGTAGAATCAATATAAAATTTTCTATCCTCTAGTGGAATAAAAAAACAGTTATCCTGTGGATATTAATTTATATTCTACGTTCATTTCGTACGCCGTTTTCGTCTGGATTTTGGATTTTTCTATTGTTTTATTAGTGTTTTATTACAAAAATGTTTAAAAGTTCTTATGCGAATATAATTTATTTTTTTACGTAAATAATTTCGAGTAATTTAAAGAAATAATTGTGATTTTCACGCTGCCGACATCCCCTTAGTATGTTTTTTTTGTTATCAAAATACAATAAAATGTTTTTGTAATAAAGTAAAAGCTGACTTTTGTTTAGACTACAGGATAGAAAATTTTGTATAGATTTTATAATGCCAAAGTTCTTCATAGAAAAAGAGTCTCTAAATATAAGTTTTAATGGTTTATGTGATGTGGGGGTGGGTGTGATCGCATGCGACCGCTCGGGACTTGCCAAGCGCATGTGACTGCATGTGAATTTTAAGAGGATTGAAGGGTTAAATTAAATAGCCTGAAAGAACGTAGGGACTTAATCGATCATGCTTTTGTGTTAAATACTAGTCAACAAGAATATCGATTGCCCAAAATTATCACATAAAATTAGATTAATTGCACCAAGTAGAACACCTAGACCTTCAAAATATTCACCTTGCTTGACAAAATCAGCCAAGAGAAAGCTGGACCATCAGTCAACCTTTAACAGAATTCAACGTTGATATAGCTCTCACTTTGATATTTTTTTTGAATTGATATATCTATATCAATTCCTTTGGATAGAGAGCTATAAATGTGTAAAAATATGAAATATAGATATATTCAACAACGGCATTTATAATCTTAAGAATCCTATACTCAACTCTTTTCATTTAAAATGTTAAAATTGAAGGTAATATTTTTGATCTAACTTCTTTAGAGTTATTATTACTTGAAACATGACGAAGAGAAAAAGCAACATTAAAAAAATTTAAAAGTATCATAAAATATGCAATAGAATGAGATAGAATACAGTATACAATGTTTCCCCTAATTCGATCTCCTTTTCTGAAGTTTTCACTTCCAACACGTGTGAACTGCACACAATGACTTTTTTTTTGAAGGGTAAACTTCTTTAGCATCGTTGTGATTTGAAATTTAATAAAACGAAATCGCTACAATAAAAAGAGACAAATATATAAATATATAGAATAAGCGCTAGAAAATGTGATAGAATCTATATATTATAAAAATATTGTTTGGCTGTTCGTATTTTAAACGCTGCCAAACCGTTTATCGGATTGCGGTAAAACTTTGTCAACTTATTGCTCGCACTTAAGAAAAAAGTTAAAGGCATAATATATTTAACATATAGTAGGTAGTGCGTGCATCGTACCGACAAATTTATTTGAAAGTTATATATCATACTTCAATGAATATTTTATCATTACTGTTTTAACCCTTCGATCCCCATAAAAATCCCATACCGTTGCATGCGACCGGAAAAAGCGGTTGCATGCGATCGCACACACCCACATCGCTTAAAACTATTAAAACTTATATTTAGAGACTACTTTTCTATGAAACAGTTTGGCATAAATCATAAAATCTATACAACATTATCTATCCTGTGGTCGAAACAAAAGTCAGGTTTTACTTCATTACAAAAAGATTTTATTCTATTTAATAACAATAAATACATATTAAGCGAATGTCTGCAGCGTGAAAATCACAATTATTTCAATATATATATTACTCGAAATTATTTACGTAAAAAGATAAATTATATTCACACAAAAACTTCCATTAAAATTTTATAATAAAACACTATAGTAAAACACTAGGAAAATCCAAAAATAAACAATAACGAAGTGAACGTAAATTATAAATAAATATTTTTAAGATAACTAACTTTTTATTACACTAGAAGATAGAAAATTTCATATTGATTCTATAATGCTAAATTTCTTTATAGAAAAGTAGTCTCTATATATAAGTTTTCTTGGGACACTGCTGTGGGTGGGTGCGGACATATTTGACCGCTTGAATTTTGACGGAATATCGAAGCACCTCTAGTACGAGTGTGAGGTCCCTTGCGACACCAGTCCTTGACATCGTGTCGATAGTGGACCCAGTAAAACCGTTCTCGGATCTTCAGTAGAGTTCGTTTAACTCTCAGATGGCCTCCTGAACAATCATTATGGTACAGCTGTAGAACATCCGGTACTTTAGCTTTAGGGACAATCAATTGCAAATGACAGCTGTCTCCCCGAACATTTTCCTATTTACGGCACAGAACTCCATCCTGAAGCAGCAAGCTGTCCCATTGCGCCCAATAGCTTTTAGTGGTCGAACTTATCGCTGAGACGTCGTTCCACTTGGGCTTGGGAGCACTGGCCGTCATCAATTCCAGAATCGGCTTGATGTCCGGATCTTCCTGCTGTGCATGTTGTAAGCTGTCCTTCCACTCGTTGCTGAGGTGTTCTGTCCTCAGAATCTTCACAGATACTACTTCCTTACTCTCTTGCCTAGTACAATGTTTGCAATCTTCATGAAAAGGTCTTCTTGACAATGCATCTGCGTTGCTATGAGATTTCCCGCTTCGATGTTCGATCTCAAAGTCGTATTCCTGCAGTAGTTCAATCCCCCTCGCAACTTGTCCTTCTGGATTTTTAAACTGCAATAGCCATTTTTGTGTAGCATGGTCAGTTCGTAAGTGAAATTTTCGCCCCATAAGATATTTGCTAAAATGCTGCAACGACTTTACCACAGCTAGCAATTCGCGTCTTGTGACACAATAAGGAACTATTGTTCCGGTTTTGACAACGACTTTTTGAAGTATGCTATCACGACCTCTTGGTCACCATTCCGTTGAGACACCACACCGCCAAGTCCTATATCACTTGCGTCTGTGTCAACAACAAATTCTTTGCTTGCATCAGTAAATTTCAGTCGTGAAATTTTCTATAAATAGTGAAGTTGATTGCCCTCCATATTGCTTTATAGTTTTCTTAGTAAATTTTAGCCGTCATATAATACATTTTTATATTTTCATATTATTTTTAAATAGTGTAGCTATTTGCCCACCGTATTCACATATAGTTTTATTTGTAAATTTTCACAGTTAAATAGTAGATTTTCATGTCTTTAATTTTCTTATAGTCGTAAGTTCGTAAAATTTGTAAACTTTTTACAATTCTCGTTTCCTTTGTTCTTTTTGCTCCTGTTAGTTGTCCGTCTTGTGTAGAAACTACCATATGCACTCTAATTTGGTTTATAATAAACACAGAATAAATATCTTACTTAAAAAATATCTTACTTACCCTAACCTAACCATTTTTTTACATGGGGAATAGCCTACGCATACCTGCCTCGCGGGAGCAAGGACGGTTTATGCCGGACTTGCACCGAATAAAACTTCATAGTGTTCCACCTTCGTCGCATATTGGCAGGGACACGGGAACGCTTTCGCACACATCCGCGGCCCCACCAGTGCCGGCCGCGCCATAGCGGCGCCTCCTCGGAAAAGGACTGTTCTCGTCTTTCTCCTTCTCATCAAGTAAGGCGCACCAGAACACATGGCGCGCCTTTCTCCACGGCTTCAATTACACCTGCGCAACGGACGCCCCCGTGTCGTGAAAAACGAGCACTTAGAAGCACTAGCCTTCCCAACCCCAGTGGCGGATCTGGTCTATGGCTTCGCCGCCAACCAAGATTCGGCTGCGGAGGGTAGGGAGAGTGGCGCCTCGCAATACCAACACTCCTCTCCCCCAGCAGCCCCTCCACAACTGCATCAACGGTGCGGCTCCGTTTGAGTCGCGGAGGATAGGGCAAGTGGCGCATCGCCATACCAACACTCCTCTTCCTCCGCGACTCCACCTCGGCTGTAGCGGTAGGGGGAGAAGACACCCCTTTCGCCGCAGTCCACCAGCACACATCCGAAGTAGGCTCGCCAAGCCCACTCGGAGTGGCCACCTCGGGCCAGCCATATGGGTTCCTCTTTGTTCACCGCAGGTGACCAAGCCACAGCTACTAAACCCCCGCCACGACAAGGCGGGAACCCATTAACCCATTCAGGGGGGGGGACCTTACCTAACCTAACCTAACCAACTATAAATTTGTAAATAACTCTCCTGAAAATTGGTATTTTTCGTTCAAATTTTATGTAAATAGTGAAGTTGATTGCCCTCCATATTGCTTTATAGTTTTCTTAGTAAATTTTAGCCGTCATATAATTAATTTTTATATTTTCATATTATTTTTAAATAGTGTAATTATTTGCCCCCCGTATTCACATATACTACCATAGGAAACACAGCAGTATTGAGCTGCTATTTTACGCTGGTATTCTGTGAGAGCGTGGTTCTACCCCGGTCGAGCCAACCCATTCGTGCGGTAACCACAATAAAGCTGCAGCATGGCTCTACTACGTAAAAAAGTAAAAATTTCAGCGTTTTGGGGGTGGATCGATCAGGATTACTTATTGCAGTCTACGTGGAAGGACTCCTATTGCTTAAGAGTTAATCCATGTAGATCAGCCTCGTGCACTTATTTCTGTTGCCAAATAGCCAGCTTACACTTCTGTCTTTTATTCTGAAGTATACAGAAAATCAGTGTAATTCCAAGCCGTGAGGCATTCCGTCTTAGTCCTCAGAGGTGAAAACGTATCTATGGCCTTCTTTGTTAGAAATTATTGCAAATTTCAATTGACTGCAGAAGCCTTTTCCGGCATGATATACTTAGTATAGTAGCTATGTAACTGATGCGGTATGTAAACTGTAAGTTCGTTTGTCAAATAAGTGCACAGACTGTCCTTTAACTCCTGGAATATTAGCGATATTGCAACCTTCATCCCGACAGAAATATCTCTTCTACGCAGTTAGCTTGTGCAGAGATTTGGCTATATTTGCAAAGTTCTTCACAAATCGCCGATAATAGGAGCACAAACCCAAAAATGCTCTAACCTGCGTCTTGTCTTTTGGAAGCGGCCAATATTTGACAGCGGCGATTTTCTCTGGATCCGTGCAAGTACCTTCTTCCGATACTACATACCACAAAAAGTTGACTTGCCGTTTGAATGGTGAACATTTCTTCGGAATTAACTTGAGGTTGGCACTCTGAATCTTCATGAGCACGCGTTCCAGGTTTTGAAGGTGTTCCTCAAACGTACGGCCCAAGATGATGATGTCATCCAAGTTGACCATACAGGTATCGCCAATTAGCCCGGTAAGTACCCGGTAAGCTCCATCAGCCTTTCAAACGTTGCTGGCGCATTGCAAAATCCAAAACGCTTTACTTTAAATTGCCACAGACTCATTTCCGTCGAAAACGCGGTTTTCTCCTTATCTTTAGAGTCAATTTAAACTTGCCAGTAGCCACATTTTAGATGCAGCGTGCTAAACCACTTTACTTCTAGCGTGTCCAGCGTGTCATCAATTCTTGGCAAGGGATAGCTATCCCTCTTCGTAACGTCGTTCAGACGGCGGTAGTCAACACAAAACCGCATGATGTCATCCTTCTTCTTTACCAGCACCGCGGGTGAACACTATGGACTAGATGAAGGTTCAATAATACCATCCTTCACCATTCCCTCAATCACGGTTTTCACTTCTTTTTCACGTGCTACCTGCAACCTTCTTGGTCGCTGGCGGATAGGAAATTCTTCTCCTGTGTTTATTTTGTGTTGAACTAAGGCGGTCTTCCCTATGTCAGCATCGTTTTTCGAGAATACATCGGCGAACTTGAGTAACAACTTGTTCGCCTTGACCATTTTATTCTGGAAGAGAACGCTGCGACAGTCATCTAAAAGTGTGGTCACTCTCGTTTGTGCATCCTTGCTGCGAGTCCCAGTCGATAGATATTGGCACTGACGCAACCAATCACAAGTATCAACGAGTGTGCCTTTTTCTATAATGTGTTCCCGGTCACAAAGGTTCAGCACACGTACTCCTGCGATGTTAGTGGTTCTGACCAAGGTTCGAGCCACTTTCCATAGCCACTGCACCTCCTTCTCTCCACGGACGGGTATACTCTGACCGGTGGCTGTTACCAAATTAATGCGTTCTCGGTTGTATGCGGAGTCCCCAAGGAACTGGCTTATAAGTTGGGAACTAACAACCGTACGAAAGGTTCCAGTGTCTATGGTCAGTTTACACGGCATTTCATTGATCTCGCCCTTGATGATTAGGCTAATCCCATAATGGGTTTGTGAGATCGAGACCCTTGGGGCTCTTTTAATATCAGCCAGCATCCGCCCCGCAGTTCTGGCTTTTACTCATTTCCCTGCTGCTGGGCGGTGCTGTTGGCCGCACTACCCTCCTGAGATATTTCACTTTCCCTTTCTAGGGTTCGCTTAGGGCATCTGGATCGAAGATGGCCCCTTTCCCCCCAGCCATAGCACCTAGGGCTTTATCCTTTATTGCGGTCGCGGACTGTAACTGCTGCAACCTCCCTGACACGATGGAAACGATGATCCTGCCGCACAGCTTCAACCTCCAGTTGGCCAAGGCGTTCTTAAGCGTTTCGTGGTGGCCGAGCCTCACAGCAGCTCTGACTTCAAGGTTGCGGATGCCGTCGATTAATCTCTGCACTAGGTTCCCTTCAATGAGCGCAGGTACAGACTGGTATGCTTTTCAATCTTCCTACTTCCATCTTCTCTACCTCAGGGGCCCACTACTGCAGGTTTTCGTTGATGCGCTGCACGCGATATTTAAGCTGCGCACGAAAGACGTGTTCCAGTTGTGCGTCGCCATATCACGCCTTCAATGCCTCAAGGAGCTGCTCATAAGTCATTTTCTCACCGAAAGCTTCCAGAACTGTTACGGCCTGGTCGCGCAGCCCTAGTGTGAGAGGAGTCATGGCCTGACTTTTATCCCAGCCGTTCGCTTTCATAACAGCTTCGAACTGGATTTTGTAGGCCGACCAGGAAGAAGTCCCGTTGAACGGCGTCACTTTGAATCCACGTAGCGAAGGTGTTGTTGCTACTACGTGAGCTGTAGTTCCATCTCCAAGTTTGAGGTCGTTCAGCGTTTTCTTCACGTCAGCCATCACGTTGTCAACCGATTGTTCACTTGGTCGATTCGGGTTTCAGCTTTCGCGATTTGGGTTTCAGCTTCCGACAGGCGGTTGTCATGCTGAGCAACCCTGTCCTTCACTTCCTTTATCTCCTTCCCGAAGGTAGCGTGAAGGTCCTTCATGAGGAGCATCTGCTCTTCCAACCGACGGGTCTGTTCCTCTTGTCCGCCTCGCTGCTGCTCTTCCAAACGACGGACCTGTTCCTCCTGTCAGCGGGCCTGTTCATCTTGTCCGTCCCACAGCTACTCTTCCAACCGACGGGCCTGTTTCTCCTGTCGACGAGCCTGCTCCTGCAGAATCACCATCAGAGCACCTTTGTCGGGTAATGCTGGTATAAGAGCTGCTGACGGGCCAGCCTCTGTTGCTGGAAGTAGGCCCTCTGAGGTCTGCGGCGTTGCACCACCAAATCGTCTCTGGTCCGTCTCCTGCTGGCGTTGACTTCGGTTACTGACACCCTCCATTTCGTCCTTAGGTAAAATCGGCATGATTTTATCCCACTTCTTACACCAATTGTTACGTGCTTAGGGTTCGTGACAATAAAAACTGCAGATTAAATTACCAAATTAACACTTTAATTCATTTTACACCAATTAAAACTTAAAGACACTAATAAATAATCACACTGATTCACTTTATTTCGCTCCGAAGCTTCACTTGTATCGCCAAACTGAATAATCGCGGCTATCAACGGCTTTACATAGGGCTCTTCCACTGAAATATCCAGAATATTCCAGCAAACAGGGGCGCTGACCGACCAGGCGCAGAGAGTTCGAGAGTGGACCCTTCTAAAAAGTTTAATTCTTCTGTTCTATACCAGATGGCGCTGTTGGTGGAAAGTTCAAGATTGGCATTTTCTAGGAAGCCCTCCTTGCTTATATATTATGTGCCTTGCACTTGGTATTTTTGTACATGT
Organism: Parnassius smintheus behrii; assembly: GCA_036936625.1. Taxonomy (NCBI): domain Eukaryota; kingdom Metazoa; phylum Arthropoda; class Insecta; order Lepidoptera; family Papilionidae; genus Parnassius; species Parnassius smintheus. The sequence continues at coordinate 28,562,274 of JAUPFT010000017.1, forward strand.
TCTGGACAGTGTTCAGTTATTATCAAGTCCTTAGTGGTATACATTAGCCAATAGTTCGTGAAGATCCTCTGAATTTTCAAATTCTCCAATCGTATATTATATTGCTGGCAGCTACACTGCGGTTGGTTTTCATCTGATTTATTTGCTCAATATATGTTTCAGCTAGATACTTTGCGAGACTTTCCTCTGGGCATAAGAACTTTTCATCGTCCTTGAAGTTGGTCTGTTCCTTAATAAATTTGTTTGCTCCTTTTTTCCCGATTAAAACGTTGAGACGTATGACCGATTTTTCTGCGAAAACTTTTATTCGCCACGAAATAATACTTGGTATTACGGGTCCCTACCGACTGCACCAATTAAGATAATGAACCAAACTTCAATAAAAAATATATTTATTTATTTTGACAGAGTTACAATAAGAAGTTTATTACTACAATATTCGATATTAACTGATTACAATTGTCTATTTGTACTTAAATTATATGCAACAAAACTATTTATTAAGCTTAATTACTGCATAAGCTTGATCCAGATGGGATTGCTGATGATGTGCGAACGAATGAGATTTGGCAGGGGTGCTCATCCTTAACTCGCGCAACATTATTTTGGATAGTTTATACCCATTATCATTTATTAACATTACGTGCATATTCATAAGTTAAAAACGTTTATTGGACAAGACCATTTTACATTACCATAACAAAAAAAACACATTTACAAGTGTTGCACTGCCAATTATTTTCGTGACTCTTTCTTTTTATAGATTGTCTATTTGTACTTAAATTATATGCAACAAAACTATTTATTAAGCTTAATTACTGCATAAGCTTGATCCAGATGGGATTGCTGATGATGTGCGAACGAATGAGATTTGGCAGGGGTGCTCATCCTTAACTCGCGCAACATTATTTTGGATAGTTTATACCCATTATCATTTATTAACATTACGTGCATATTCATAAGTTAAAAACGTTTATTGGACAAGACCATTTTACATTACCATAACAAAAAAAAAACACATTTACAAGTGTTGCACTGCCAATTATTTTCGTGACTCTTTCTTTTTATAGATGTTTAAAGTTTTCAATTCTTAAATTTAATTATGTAACGTATTCGCACTGTGATAAACAATTTTATCAACAAAAATGATAGAAACATAAGCATGAACGTAAAAATCTGGTATATGCAGGGGCGTGGAGAGAGTTACTTTAATTTAAATAATTTATACATATATATGTATAATTTATACGACCAGCGGAAATTGTGTAATTCAAATTGTGGGGATTTTGTTAGATATGAATATTGAATTGTGTTAGATATGAATATTGAATGCGAATCGATCCCCAATTCAACAGATGCAATGCGGTGCTCTTCGGCACAATCACCAGGATATTGCAGAAGGTTCTTGCGCGTAATTCTTGGTTGAACCAGTACAGCCTAGCAGTTCTGTAGGTTTATTGGTGTACAATTTTATTAACACATGCGTGGAATTCAGCGTTTTGCGGTGTACAAACGTTTATCACGCGGGTTTGAAACGTAATGGGCTAAGAGGCAGAAACACCCAATATCCTCCGACTCGCATGCTACACACGGCGATATGTCACACATAAATACCCGCGGTGAATAAGATATATTTTACATAATAGTGGGATAGCTACCTTAGCATGTCCACATATTGTACCTACGTTAAAGTAAAAAGTAAAGTAAAATATACTTTATTGTACACCAAGGAACATATTACATTATTTATATATTTAATGGGACATTGGTACAACAGGCGGCCTTATCGCTAAAACAGCGATCTCTTCCAGGCAACCTTAGGGCAGAGGATACTATTTTAAAGATAGCGGAAAGGGTGTACAGAATATGATAAAGAAAGATAAATAAAAGAACATAAATGATTAAAGAAAAAATGAATGACGACAGGTAGTAACTTAAGAGGAAAGGTAATAAAGTTTTAATTTATTTTTAAATATAGGAAGAGATTTAGATTTTTTAATATGTAAGGGGAGAGAATTCCATAGTCGTATAGCGGTAACCGTAAAAGAATTAGAATAGAAGGAAGAGGAATGTCTAGGGGTACTTAGAAGGAGATTATTTTGAGATCGTAAACTACTTAAATATATAAATCGGTCTTTCAAATAAGAAGGAGTGGTCGGATTGAACAGAATGCAGTAAAGAAGATGAAGAATGTGAGTATTCCTGCGAAGACGAATCGGGAGCCACTTGAGCTTAAGGCGGAATTCGGATATGTGGTCATACTTTCGTAACCCAAATATAAACCTTATGCAATAATTTTGAAGCCGCTCAAGTTTATTAAGTTGCTCGTATGTTAGGTCAAGATAACAAGTGTCCGCGTAGTCAAGGATTGGTAAAAGAAGAGACTGAGCCAGCGCAACTCTAGTAGGAATGGGGAGAACATTGCGTAATCTTCGAAGTGAACCAACTGCGGCAAACATTTTTTTACTTATTTCACTAACTTGCGGTCCCCATGACAAAGTCTGATCGAACATAATGCCTAAATTCTTAACTTTGTCACTGTATGGGATAAGTGTCCCATCGAATATGATTGGCGGGAGCAGCGACAAAGTTAACCGAGAGATTAATTTCGAACTCCCAATAATAATGGCTTGAGTCTTCAGTGGATTAACTTTAAGCCCAAATGAATTACACCAATGAGAAATACGAATAAGATCTTCATTAATTAATCTAATTGTATTGGGGAGATCCACAATCTTACATTGAGAGTAGATTTGTAAATCGTCTGCATAAAGGTGGTAAAGAGAAGTTATGTGGGAACAGATCGAATTGATGAAAATAGAGAACAATAGAGGAGACAACACGCCACCTTGTGGGACGCCAGCTTTGACAGCAGACCAGTCAGAAAACATGTCTTGAATTTGTACACGTTGCCGGCGCTCTTGCAAGTAACTATGAAACCAACCAATTACTTCAGGAGATATGTTAAGAGAACTTAGGACAGCGAGTAAAACATCAAAGTCTACAGTATTGAAGGCATTACTAAAGTCAAGCAATGTCAATACTGTAACCTGCTGACTATCCATGCCCAGGCGAATATCATCAGTGATTCTAACCAAAGCCGTAGTCGTACTATGACCGGGACGGAAACCAGATTGGAATGAATTCAAAAGGTTATGATTGGACAGGAATTTGCTCAGCTGTTGGTATATTAGGCGCTCGAGTACTTTAGAGAGAAAGGAAAGGATGGATATAGGACGGTAATCTTCATATGTCGGATTAGATTTTTTAGGGAGTGGAGTTACTAGGCCGTCTTTCCAGGGTGAGGGAAAGACACTGGTGTCAAGGGAACGGTTTAAAATAAGTGTAAGTATAGGAGCTAAAAGATCGAGTATTGGGATAATAATCTTACGACTAATGCTGTCAGAACCAACTGCGTCGGAAGTAATGGCTAATATATTCTTCTTAACATCACTGACAGTAACTTGGCTAAAGACAAAAGAGGAAAAATTGGGAGTTGATAAAGCAGAAAGTTGAGCAAGTGTATTTTTCTTCGTAGCACTGTCTATAGTGGCGCTAGAGAGGAAATGAGCATTAAGCTTATTTAAATTCAAATTAAGAGATTCTACATTACGCTTTGCTTTTCCAACCCCTAGAGATTTGAGAAAGTTCCAAACTTTAGTTGAGTTATCTTCCTCAACAACAGATTTATGGATATGGCGTCGTTGACTATCTCTACACACCATATTGCAGCGATTTCGTGCCGTGTTATATTTCTCTCGGTTAGAATCATTAGGATTCATACGATATTTAGATTTCGCTATGTTCTTTTTTTCTTGAAGTTTTTTTATATCGGCAGTGAGCCAGGGGGCAGGAAGATGCTTCATTCGAACTGGACGAATTGGAGCGTGAATGTCATACAGTTGTGTAAGTATGCTGTTAAATATAGATATCTGCTCATCAACCGAACCAGCATTCGCAACTACTGACCAGTCAACCTTAGCAGTATCTTCTCGCAACTTACCCAGGTCCATTCTACTAAAATTGCGCCGGAGAAGGATCTTTCGCTTAGCCTTAGGAGGTTTTAATTTATAGGACAGGTAAAGTAGATCATGGTAAGAAAAAGCGGAGGCATTGCATTGACCATGTTTTGCAACATGGTCAATGGAAGAAACAAGTATTAAATCAAGGAGAGAAGGTACACAATTAGGAAAAGCATGAGTTGCTGAAAGTGGGAGAATATGTAAGTTAATGCCATTAACAAGAGATTTCAGACGGGATGCTCTAGCATCATTTTTGAGAAGACAAGTATTGAAATCTCCCATGACAATAGTGTGATTATAAAGCGAGGAGTATTGTTCTAATAGAATTTCAAAAGCTGAAAAATAATCAATTGTAACATTTGGACTGTAATAGACACCGAGAAGAAGCTTTGAATGTCCAAACAATATTTCGATGAATAGGTGTTCAGGGCCGGCGCTAGACACTGGTTGCGAAGTATTTAAAACTGTGTAAGGAATGTGTGATCCTTAATAAATCGCCACGCCACCGCCAGCGCGCCCAAGGCGGTCGTTGCGAATCAAGTGGAATCCGGGAAGAGAGTAAGATATTGAAGGCAAACATGGTTTTAACCAAGATTCAGAAACTAATATCGCATGTATATTTTCATTATAAAATGAGGACAACATGTCAGGATAATATGCGGGAATACTCTGGGCATTTATATGAACAACATTAAAGTTTTTCAGAGTATCTGAGAAATGAGAATCAAGAGTTTCACTTAAAGAAGGAATGCTATGATAACTGTCATTACTGCTCAATCCATCTGAGTCGCCGAGGGAAAAAAAACTGTCGTCTAAATTATCATTATTGAAAATCATAGATGTCAAACTATAAATATAATATAAATAATAAATATAAGAAAAAAAAAGAAAAAAAAAATGGTTTACAAACCCACCCGCCAGTTGCAAGGAGAGATTCACTTCATAGAAGAAAAATTAATAGCATTTACAGAAAAAAAGAAAAAAAGAAAAATAATTGTAACTATAAACACACAGAATACTTATTTATATACTTAAAAATGAACAAAAATAAACAAAAATAAAATATTATAAACGACATGGTTCTACTAAACAAAAACCCTTGTAGCCACGGCAGATATTTTGTCTGTGGCTAGATGTCAAACAGTACTGCTGTCATAAAGATAAACAAAGCGAACTACTTATCTACTAGTTTCAATGCAAGCTTATAAAAATAAATATGAGGGTTAAATAGTTTAAACCGTTATATAAAAACAAATCGTAAAGTTTGTAAAACTACGACATATCGTTAGTATACAAATAAAGAGGAAGATGGATGAAAATTTGTGTTTACAATGTATATTCTAACTAATGTAATATAAACAAACAAAAGGTAAAATTATAGGAAAAGAATATTAAATGCATCGTTTACTTAGTCTTTACTATTCTTTTGGACCTCGAAGTAAGACTAGCAGTGCCTTGAGTCAGAGGCTTAGATGACAACTGAGGTATGCCGTCCAGATCAGCCTTACACTCAGCTCGATGACGCGAACCATCAGGGGCTATGATATGAATAAAACCGTCCCTAGTCCAGCACTTACTGATACCGAATCGCTGCCTTGCTTCCATAAACAAGCCATGACGGCTCTTTGTTAAAAACTCTGACAGAGTAATACTGCTGCCTTTTAATCCAGTTTTAGAGAACCAAACCTTGTCATGCATTGCAGTGTCTGTAAATTTCACCAATATTGGCCTGGGTTTCTTGCCAGAGGGACGTCCCATGCGATGAGAAGTTTTAATGCAAGCTGCAGAAAAGGCAGTCACACCAAGTTGTTCACCCACAATGTTACAGACCAGCGCAACAGTATCTTCTGTTTTCTGCTCGCTGACTCCATGGAACAATAGCATTTTGCGCCTTCTACGCATCTCCTGACGATCAAGCTCAATGCTAAGGTATTCAACCTGTCTCTGTAGGGTGTTCATTGCAGAGAGCACAAAGCTCCTGAAACTGTTGAACTCTGTTCCCAGGGTTGTGTTAGTTGTTGGTGTACTTTCAAGGCCCTGTTGAAACTCACTCATTTTCTGCTGGAACATCTACGTTACCTATTTTAATTAGAATTATTTTATAATCGCCTAAAGCTAAGGTAATATAATATTAAGAAATATGAAATATTCACTTACCTTGTGAATTTTAACAAAGTAAGTTTGAGGTAGTAATTCTATATGTTACATTACCTCATTGTCTACATTAATGAAGCTATCAAAAACTTCAATATAGTCCACATAAATGCACAGAGTATTCCGGCTCATTATCCCGATTTGTTAGCTAGTTTTGAAAGTGATAATGTTCACGCAATTCTTGTTTCAGAGTCATGGTTAAAGCCATGTCTTCCTTCTATATCCTATTCCATTCCAGGATTCCAGTTAATACACAACGACCGAACTGCGCGAGGTGGTGGTGGTGTTGCCATCTACATTCGTGCTCATATTCCTTTTTCTATTGTTTGTTTATCAACTCCATCTCAAGCTGAGAACGAAGCAGAATACTTATTTGTTGAAGTACTTCTTTCGTACAACAAATTACTTCTCGGAGTTTTTAATAGTCCTTCTTCCACAGTGGACTATTTTACTACTTTGGATAACCTCCTTGAAGAGTTAACTCCATTATATACACATACAGTGCTAATGAGCGACTTTAATACTTCCCTTCTCAAGAATGATGCCCGATCTCTTCGGCTTAAGTCCCTTATAGAAGCAGCCAATTTAAATATCCTTTCTCTCTCTGGAACTCATTTTTTCTCTAACTGTATGCCATCCCTCTTTGATTTGGTTATCGTTTCTTCTCTTGACCATGTTGATAGTTTTGGTCAATTTGCTGCAAATGCTTTTTCGTATCATGATCTCCTGTTTCTATCTTATAAAATAAGACCACCCAAAGCCAAATCAAGGATACATCTGCAGCGTAATTTTGAGAAAATGGATTTGGATAAGCTTCAAAAAGACGCTGCTAATATGGACTGGAGCGTTATAATGAAGGCTTGTAATGTTGACGAACAGGTAGCATTGTTTAATTCACTTCTTGTTTTACTTTATGATGCTCATGCTCCTGTCCGCCCAGTACGAATACGTCATCCTCCAGCTCCATGGTTGACCGAAGAACTTAAAAGATTAATCTGCAGGAAGAATAGTGCAAAGTCGAGTTACAAGTCAGATCATAAGAACGACAGGATTCGGGAGAAGTACAGACTCCTGCGAAATCAATGCAACAAGATGTGTAGAGATTTACGACGCCGCCACATCCATAAATCAGTACAAAACGAAGATCCATGTCGTATTTGGAACTTCTTAAAGTCTATTGGAGTTGGGAAAACTCGTTCATGTCCTATTCCAAATAACATTGATTTAAATTTGCTTAATCAGCATTTTTCTTCCGTTTCTAGCCTGAACAATATGGCAAAATCAGCAACACTTACTCAACTTTCATCGTTTCCCACTCCTGACTTTTTACGTGGTAGAGCCACACTGCAGCTATATTAATTGTATAGTTGTAGCATGAATGGGTCGGCTCGACCGGGGAAGGACCACGCTCTCACAGAATACCAGCGTCAAATAGCAGCTTAATGCTGCTGTGTTTCGTATGGTGAGTGTAGAGAACCGGAGACCCATTTTACTGGAAAAAAGGAATTCCATCTTAGTCTTCAAGGCTGACAACGCATTTTGATTCGCAAACGAGGATAGATGCAGATGTCTATGGGCCACAGCAACCACTTACCATCAGGTGGACTATGTGCTCGCTTGTCACCCTTTTCCTATATATATATATATATATATATATATATATATATATATATATATATATATATATATATATATATATATATATATATATATATATATATATTCTCCATTTGTGTTTAGGCAATTTGCAGATTGTGATGTTAGGAAACACATACTCTTTATCCATTCCGACGCTGTCGGAAGTGATGACGTCTGTCGTAAAATGATCATTTCCTTGTTGGACTTTTTAACACCTATTATAACCCATATCTTAAACTTTTCCATATCCTCATCTTCTTTCCCTTCCCAATAGAAGGACGCTCGAATACCTTTACCTAAAAAAACAAATCCTTCAAGTTTTTCTGAATATCGTCCTATTTCAATTCTTCCTTTCCTTTCCAAAGTTTTAGAACGCCTTGTCCAACAACAAATTAATTCCTTTTGTTTAAGAAATAGCATCCTTAGTCCTCTCCAATCTGGCTTTAGATCTGGTCATAGTACGACTACGGCGTTATTAAAAATCACCGACGACATTCGTCACGGTATGGAGAATCATCAAGTCACAGTATTGGTGTTGCTGGATTTCAGCAATGCTTTCAATACTGTTGATCATGATATCCTGTTAGGGATTCTGCGTTCTCTTAACATATCTCCAACTGCAATTTCCTGGTTTCATAGTTATTTGCACGAGCGCCGGCAACGTATTCGTGTCCAAGATAGACTTTCTTCGTGGCTTGATACCGTAGCTGGCGTTCCACAAGGTGGTGTCTTATCTCCTCTTTTATTCGCAATCTTTATTAATACGATTACATCCCAAATATCTTCTCTCTACCACTGTATGCAGATGACCTTCAAATATATTTACAAACAACCATCGAAGATCTTGCCAAAGCTGTTGAATGTATCAACAAGGATCTGGCTTTTATTCTCGACTGGACACGATCTTATGGGTTGACGGTTAACCCTTCAAAATCACAAGCTATAATTATTGGGAGTTCAAGAATTATTTCCAAAGTTAAAAAACGTCAAATTCAACCCGTTGTATTTAATGGTATTATTATTCCATATAATGAAGTAGTTAAAAATTTAGGTATCCTTTTGGATTCCAGTCTGTCTTGGACACCCCAAATTAATGCAGTGAGCCGAAAAATGTTTGCGGCTTATGCTTTACTCTAAAGGCTTAACTACTTTTTATTCATTTCCACCAAAATTACGCTTGCATGATCTTTGCTACTCCCTATCCTCGATCATGCTGACATTTGTTACCTTGATATCACCGAGGAGCAACTTAAGAAACTTGAGCGACTCCAAAATCTCTGTATACGGTTCATATTTGGGCTTCGTAAATATGACCATGTCTCGGAATACCGCACTTAACTCAAGTGGCTCCCAATCCGTCTTCATCGGAATATTCATATACTTTCTGCGCTCTACTGCGTCTTATTTAATGTATCAAGCCCTCCCTATCTGAAAGAACGTTTTAAATTTCTTAGCTCTTGTCACGATTTTTCCTTACGGTCCAAAGAAAACCTTTCGCTCCAATGTCCTATACACTCCTCGACATTTTATGATAAATCTTTTGCTGTTCTTGGAGTAAGACTCTGGAACTCCTTACCCCAGTCCATTAAAAGTGCTCAATCTTTAAATGTGTTCAAGAAACAAATTAAGGAACACTATTTGTCTCTTTAACTCCTCTCTCTTTCTCCTCTTAGTTATGGTCACTAATATACTCGTACCTTAAGTATGTTGTCATTTTATAGTATATAAGTTGTATTTTTTTTGTCTAATTTAGTGCACCCTACCCATTAATCTTATTTTTATTTTTATTAATTTCCTATTCTGGGTTGTCTGGAAGAGATTGCTATGTAGCAATAAGACCGCCTTTTGTTTATCCATCATTATTTTTTCAATATTTATTAATGTTTTGTTGGTGTACAATAAAGAGTATTGTATTGTATTGTATTGTAAATATTCTAATATACTTGTAAAGGAAAAAATTCTTGGTTGTAAAGGAATCTACTACCCCATATCATCCCTTAGTTATATAATTGAAAAAGGAGATGAGTCACAGCATATTCTCGATAACACTTCAATAATAATCCGCTCCGTGGCGTAGAGGCTTAGCAAAAAGTTACAGCGCTAACGGCCGCGGGTTCGAATCCAGCACGGAACACGTATTTGTATGGCCTACAAGTAACTGTTGTTGTAAATATTTGTCCTTGCGAGATTTATTTTTAAACTGGTCCCACAATATAGGAGAAAATTCTAGTGTGGATCTAACTTTAAAAACTAAAGTTCGAACCTGCCTGCCACGCGTGACATCTATGACGAATATCCCACTGCGGGGCAAAAGGGTGGACTATGTTTTTTTATATGTAGGATGGCGTGACAAACGAGCACCAGTCCACCTGATGATAAGTAGTTGCTCAGGCCCGTAGACATTTAGATCTATACTCTATTACGAATAAAAATGCAGATGCGTTGTTACCCGTGAGGACTAAGATGGAATGCCTTCTTTCCGTTTGGAAGGGTCTCCGGCTCTCTACACTCACTATACGAAACACTATTTACTATTTTACACTGGTAATCTGAGAGATATGTGAAACAAACGCCTGAAAGGATGCAAATAAATTCAGCCACAATGAATGAACTTCACACGGTTTGGGCACATGTCAAAGAATTGACACACTAGCCATAGCTCCAACCCCCCCCCCCACACACACACACACCTCTCCCCGAGTTCCACAACCTACAGGAACGCCTTTACTGCGGATGTGATATAAGTTTAAGGGGCATCACCACCGATTAAAGCACAGCATGGTCAGCATATATTCTGGCCGCAGAGCGCGTTATGATCTTACTGCTTAACTTAAGGGGATGTAGTCCCAGGTTGAGCAGCTGTCGGCCGGAGTCTTCACTTCAGACACTTTTATCTTAAGTACTCCCTAATGGTTATGCTTTTATTCTCTTAAACAGTTTCTGAAAATGCTTCCTGGTGGTGGTTACCATTGCTCTCAAATACTTCTTTTGATAATGAATTTAATTAACAAACAAGTTATGCCTGAACATAAATTCGAAATATATGCATATGAACGATGTTCGGGCAAACCTCAGTAGTAGCTAAACCGAAAATTCATAAACAAATAGATAATATGAAGAGTTATCCAGGCTATAATAAGTTTAAAAATTTAGAAATATTTCTGTGATATTAAAAGAATTATAAAATAAATGGTCCTTGATGGTTATCTTGAATCTAACGCTTTTTTTATTCAATCTAAGGTAAAAAACCAAGGCCAAGGAAAAAATTTCTTCGAATTTTATATACAAATTAATTTAATTAAAGATATTGTATTTTAATAAGTTTAATTACATTTTATTATAATCGAAATAAATTATGTTTGATTTTAATGATTTCTTAAATTTACGCGAACACTACACATTGAATAAAACTAAATTTACGGATTTTATCGCGTTTATTTCACTACTTTTACTTATTTTTAATTCCCGACGTTTCGGGTGCTTTACAGCAACCATGGTCACGGGGGGGACTGAGATGTTTGACGTCCCAATGTCATAGTTAGTCCGGCTACCTTCAGTTTTTGAATATTAATTTTTGGTCCGATTTACGCAAAACGAGCTTATAGTATCATGAAGTCTTGCAGTGGTATGCTTAGGTTTGGGTTTAATTTTGTTAATTATAGGATCCCAAGCAGTTGGCAGCACCCATCCATCTTCTCTATTGAAATTTGGATGTTTTTTAATTTCAATAGCCTCGCGTATCATCCTTGGTAGGTAGTAGTCAATTTTTACCATCCGTCAAGTGTAATATCCCTCTACAAGATGCAGGAGTGTACAAGTTAGATTGTGAATGTGGTCTCTCTTACATAGGTCAAACAAAACGATCCATAAAAACCCGCGTGAAAGAACATATAGCTGACGTGAAGCACCGACGCTCCGGGAAGTCTGCAGTCTGCGAACATGTTCAAGATCGTCCCCACCATTACATTCGATTTGATAAACCACAAATTCTCGCAAAAGAACACCGATTCCTACCAAGGATGATACGCGAGGCTATTGAAATTAAAAAACATCCAAATTTCAATAGAGAAGATGGATGGGTGCTGCCAACTGCTTGGGATCCTATAATTAACAAAATTAAACCCAAACCTAAGCATACCACTGCAAGACTTCATGATACTATAAGCTCGTTTTGCGTAAATCGGACCAAAAATTAATATTCAAAAACTGAAGGTAGCCGGACTAACTATGACATTGGGACGTCAAACATCTCAGTCCCCCCCGTGACCATGGTTGCTGTAAAGCACCCGAAACGTCGGGAATTAAAAATAAGTAAAAGTAGTGAAATAAACGCGATAAAATCCGTAAATTTAGTTTTATTCAATATGTTTGATTTTGTTCGATAACTTGTTGCCATCTTGTAGGTAGTGATATAATCCCGTTCCTGTAGAAATCTTGTGATTATTGATCAAAAAATGCCACAAGTAGATTTGACAGCACTCTCTTTATGCCTAACATTATCCAAAGAATTCTATAACGATCAAAATAGATACTAATCTGAGCGTGCAAGGTCAGGACTATATGGTTGATGCATCAACACTTCCCAACTAAGCTCTATTAATTTTTGCTAAGTGGCCAAAGTGTGTGGTGGTCTAGCGTCTCATGATAAAAAGGCCGTTTTTTCTCTATTTCTTGTTTGATTCTCATTATATATTGATAGTAGAAATACGAATTGATGATTTAGCCCGGCAGTAAAAGCTAATAATAAACGATGTCCTTCCAATCTCACCATACACACAGCATTACCTTATTACGTGTTTATCCGGGTTTTGCTACAGTCAACAGAATACTAGCGTAAAATAGCAGCTTAAAGATGCTGTGTTTCGTGTAGTGAGTATAAAAAACCGGAGGTTTTTTTTACTGGAAATGAGGCATTTCATCTCAGTCTTCAGGGCTGACAACGCATCTGCCTTTTTAATTGAAGACAAAAGTAGATGTATATGGGCCACAGCATTCACTTAACATCAGGTGGACTGTGTGCTCGTTTGTCACCCATATACTATTAAAAAAGTCTGTGGAGCTTGACTACCTTTTAACCATGATCTTTTTCGCACGTTACTGTCGTAAGTGGTCTACTTTTCATCACCAATGAACAATATTTTCAAAAAAGGTTCGGTTTCATTACGTTCCAATAGAGAATCTCAAATAAGTACATGATTCGTTAGGTGTCTATATATTTCATAGAATATACAGATAATTCACAGAATCAAAGAATAAAATAATCTTTATTAGTTAAAACTCTGAAGATTCAAATACACGAGCTACAAGAACAAGTGAATTCAATTATGATAAAATTTAAAAGCAAGTACTTTTTATTAATGTTTAGGTGGGTAAATCATTAATAAACTTTGTTACGTTAGAAACAGAATTTTATATGACGATGCTAACAAATGGTACGGTGCTTCCTTTTTCTAAAATTCCTGGTCACCGCGGAGACTATATTGCACTCAACTCTCGCATTACACTAAATAATTATCCGATGAAGAACATCCACAACTTTTCTTATTAAAATTATGGACACGTTATATTTTCTACCATAACCTTCGAAAGGCTTATAATCAGAATCCGGTATTTGAGAACGACATTCACAAAACTACATTCATCACATCGTTCAGTTTGTTAAAATTTTTCTTCTTGAATTGGGCATCAGAAATGTAAGTAAAACCTTCCACTGTATTGTGCTGTATGTGTTGTTTTTGTGTCTCTAACACTGAATCCTAGAAGATCCTTTACAATTTTTTTATTGCTAACATAATGTTGCATGAATAAGTCAACTAGTGCCATCTAGTGTAAGGAACGAGAGCGAGGGGAGCGTTGCAGTAAATGACATCACACATCTTTCGACCGACAGCGCCACCCGAAGAACTAAGATTCTAGAAAATCTATACTCGAACTCTCGGTACCTTGCGCGTGTTTACTTGAACATTCCGGATATTTTGCTAATTTAAATAAATAGGTGGCGCAAGATGCGATCGACACAGAGTTGAACTCAGCGACACAAGCGAAGCTTCGGAGCGGAATTAAGTGAATTAGTGTGTTTAATTATTAGTGTTTTAACTTTAATTTGTGTAAAGTAAATTAAAGTGTTAATTTAGGTAATTTTATCGGCAATTTTTATTGTCACGAACCTCAAGCTCGTAACAATTGGTGTCAGAAGTGGGATAAAATAATGCCGATTTTACCTAAGGAGGAAACGGAGGGTGTCCGTACCCGAAGTCAACTCCAGCAGGAGACGGACCAACGAAGATTTGGTGGTGCAACGCCGCAGACGTCGAAGGGCCAGCCGCCGGCTGCAGGCCCGTCAGTAGCTCCTACATCTGCAGCACCTGACTTAGGTGCTCCAATGGTGATGCTGCAGGAGCAGGCTCGCCGACAGGAGGAGCAGGCCCGTTGGTTGAAAGAGCAGCAGGAGGAACAGGCTCGCCGACAGGAGGAACAGGCTCGCCAGCAGGAGGAACAGGCTCGCCGACATGAGGAGCAGGCCCGTTGGTTGAAAGAGCAGCAGGAGGAACAGGCTCGCCGACAGGAGGAACAGGCTCGCCAGCAGGAGGAACAGGCTCGCCGACAGGAGGAACAGGCTCGCCGACAGGAGAAACAGGCTCGCCAGCAGGCGGAACAGGCACGCCGATTGGAAGAGCAGCTGCGGGGCGGACAGGAGGAGCAGGCCCGTCGGTTGGAAGAGCAGATGCTCCTCATGAAGGACCTTCACGCTACCTTCGGGAAGGAGATAAAGGAGGTGAAGGAAAGGGTTGCTCAGCATGATAACCGCCTGTCGGAAGCTGAAACCCAAATCGCGAAAGCTGAAAACCGAATCGAAAAAGCTGAAACCCGAATCGACCAAGTAAACAATCGGGTTGACAACGTAATGGCTGACATGAATAAATCACTGGACGAACTCAAACTTGGGTATGGAACTACAGCTCCCGTATTAGCTACTACACCTTCGCTACGTGGGTTCAAAGTGCCACCGTTCGACGGGACTTCTTCCTGGTCAGCCTACAAAATCCAGTTCGAGGCTGTTATGAAGGCGAACGGCTGGAATAAAAGTCAGGCCATGACTGCTCTCACACTAGGCCTGCGCGACCAGGCCTTAACAGTTCTGGAAGCTCTCAGTGAGGAAGTGACTTATGAGCAACTCCTTGAGGCATTGGAGGCGAGATATGGCGACGCTCACCTGGAACACGTCTTTCGTGCGCAGCTTAAAGATCGTGTGCAGCGCATCAACGAAAACCTGCAGCAGTGGGCTCTAGAAGTGGAGAAGCTGGTGCGAAAAGCATACCGGTCTGTACCTGCGCTCCTTGAACGGAACCTGATGCAGACATTCATCGACGGCATCCGTGACCTGGAAGTCAGATCTGCTGTGAGGCTCGGGCACCACGAGACGCTTAAGGACGCCTTGGCCCATGCACTGGAAGTGGAAGCCGTGCGGCAGGATCATCGTTCCCTTCGCGTCAGGGAGGTTGCAGCAACTACAGTTCGCGACCGCAACAAAGGATACAGCCCAAGGTGCTATGGCTGTGGGGAAAAGGGCCATCTTCGATCCAGCTGCCCTAAGCGAACCCTAGAAAGGGAAATTGAACGATCTCAGGAGGGTAGTGCCGCCAACAGCACCGCCCAGCAGCAGCAGGAATACGACTTTACTATCAACAGGAAACGAGTAAAAGCCAGAACTGCGGGGCGGGTGCTGGCTGATGTTAAAAGAGCCCCAAGGATCTCGATCTCACAAACCCATGATGGGAACAGCCTAATCATAAAGGGCGAGATCAACGGAATGCCGTGTAAACTGACCATAGACACTGGAGCCTCTCGTACGGTTGTTAGTTCCCAACTTATAAGTCAGTTCCTTGGGGACTCCGCATACAACCGAGAACGCATTAATTTGGTAACAGCCACCGGTCAGCGTATACACGTCCAAGGAGAGAAGGAGATGGAGTTGAAGCTAGGCAACGTGATCTACCTGCATAATGTCATCGTGGCTGATATAATGGACGACTGCATCCTAGGCTTAGACTTTATGAGGAATAGTTGTTGCGAGATCGACGTTAAGCAAGGTGTTTTGAAATGTGGACAGGAGGAACTTTTTATGGAAGGTGCGTTACCAGGGAACGTGTACAGCATTAAGAAGATTGTTCTTCCGCCGAGATCGGAAACGATTGTTCCAGTTAGTCTTCCTCGAAACGCTGGGCAAGCCCACCGTTGTGTACTTGTGGAAAGGGTAAACAATGACCTTCCATGGAAAGTAGCTCGAACCTTGGTCAGGACCACTGACATCTCAGGTGTACGTGTGCTGGACCTTTGCGACCGGGACCAGATTATAGAAAAAGGCACACTAATTGGTACTTGTGAGGAAGTGGATTGGTTACGTCGGTGCCAATATATATCGAGTGGGACCCCCAGCAAGGATGCAGAAACGAGAGTGACCACACTTTTGGAAGACTGTCGCAGTGTTCTCTCCCCGAACGAATTGGTCAAGGCAAAGAAGTTGTTACTCAAGTACGCCGATGTATTCTCATCAAACGATGCTGACAAAGGAAAGACTGGCTTAGTTCAACACAAAATAAACACAGGAGAAGAATTGCCTATCCGTCAGCGGCCAAGAAGATTGCCGGTAGCACGTGAAAAGGAAGTGGAAACCATGATTGAAGGAATGGTGAAGGATGGTGTTATTGAACCTTCCTCTAGTCCATGGTGTTCACCAGTGGTGCTGGTGAAGAAGAAGGATGGCAGCATGCGGTTTTGTGTTGACTACCGCCGTCTGAACGACGTTACGAAGAAGGACAGCTATCCCTTGCCAAGAATTGATGACACGCTGGACATGCTTACAGGAGTAAAGTGGTTTAGCACGCTAGATCTAAAAAGTGGCTACTGGCAAGTTGAAATTGACCCTAAGGACAAGGAGAAAACTGCGTTCTCGACGGGAAAGGGTCTGTGGCAATTCAAAGTAATGCCGTTTGGGTTGTGCAATGCTCCAGCAACGTTTGAAAGGCTGATGGAACTTGTACTTACCGGGCTAATTGGCGATGCTTGTCTGGTCTACTTGGATGACATCATCATCGTGGTCCGTACGTTTGAGGAACACCTTCAAAACTTGGAACGCGTGCTCATGAAGATTCAGAGTGCCAACCTCAAGTTGAGCCCGAAGAAATGTTCACTATTCCAACGGCAAGTTAACTTTTTGGGGTTTGTAGTATCGGAAGAAGGTATCCGCACAGATCCAGAGAAAATCGCCGCTGCCAAGGATTGGCCGGTTCCAAAAGACAAGAGAAAGACAAGGTTAGAGCATTTTTGGGTTTGTGCTCCTATTACCGGCGATTCGTGAAGAACTTTGCAGATATAGCCAAACCTCTGAACAAGCTAACCGAGGAGAAGCGACATTTCTGCTGGGATGAAAGTTGCAATATCGCATTCCAGGAGCTCAAGGACCGTCTGTGCAAAACACCTATTTTGGGATACCCTGATGCAAGCAAAGAATTTATAGTTGACACAGACGCAAGTGATATAGGACTTGGCGGTGTGTTGTCTCAACGGAATGGTGACCAAGAGGTCGTGATAGCGTACTTCAGCAAGTCGTTGTCAAAACCGGAAAGGAACTACTGTGTCACAAGACGCGAATTGCTAGCTGTGGTAAAGTCGTTGCAGCATTTTAGCAAATATCTTCTGGGGCGAAAATTTCACTTACGAACTGACCATGCTGCACTAAAATGGCTATTGCAGTTTAAAAATCCAGCCTCGTAACAATAAGAATTTTCTTTAGAAAATAACTCACAGACTTTACTTAATAAAAAATTGTATCAAAATCAAATATCATTGTTGGTTAATAAATTTTATTTACGTATATATAACACATAACTGGTACACTTAAACTATCAACACTAATATAAATATTTAATACAAATAATCTATTTGTAAACTAAAATTGTTTCGGAATCACTAATCTACATTTAATGTTTTAAATGTGCCTGCAATTCCCATATAATCTTCGTTAAATTTATCAGTCTGTCTGTACTTTTCTTTTGTGATAGCATCTTTCATTTTGATTTAATGTTCTAGAAACTCTCTTGAAGCAAACACATCAACATATTTTTCTGTAGGAATATGTTTATTAATGCACAAATAAAACGTAAATAATAAATTCTTACACATAATTCTCTTTTAATGCTGTTAAAAACAAAGCAGAAAAATTAACAGAATCTGAAGAATTGAGATTAGAACTCTTAACTCCCACTCGTTCAAAAGTACTGTGCAGATTACTAACTTAATCAGTCATCATACGAGTCTCAAAATCTGTTGCAGAAACGGACTTTAAATTTTAAAACCATCATTAAAAACTAATATTCCATTAAACTGAACATTAAGCACAACATCCTCTGACTAATTTTGCACATAACGTTATTAGTCTGTAATGAATAATTATATTTACGGATCTGGTATTTAACTTTGATTGGTCAAGCAAAAAGCTTTAAACTACTTTAAACGTTAATGAGATATCCTTGAAATAAAATTTATCAAATACTGTTCTATAAGAGCACATCAAGTTATTTGTATAAATTATAGTAGCCAGTAAATTAAAAGGATAACGTCTAATCATCAATGTTGGACATGAAATATCAGGATAATATTATCCATCTGCCAATCCCCCTTTGCCTTTGTATCCCGGACAGACTTACCTTATTTTACCAATATAAAGAATAAGTTTTCCTGATTATATATAGCATTTTGAAAGAAGCTAGGCAAAAGTTTATGCCGGAATTAAAATTCAAAGATCTTTTCTGCCAAAAGCCGTGTTCTGTTTGAGGCTATATTGACTTATATTCTTTAAGTGATACGCAACTAAACGTAACTTTATGTGTTAATGCCAAGGATTTTGACGCTGTCTGGGGCAAAAAGTGGTGGACCCTAGTATTGAGGCATTGTAAGAATTGTTGGTTTTTACAAAGGGTTTGCTTTGAGCAGTAAACGTGAATACCTGTGTTGTTTTAGAATAGTTAACCCTTAGCCGAGACATCGTTTATCAAATAACTTTAACAAATAGCCTAGAAACACAAATTTGTTTCAGCGCTTAAAACAACGTGATCTAGAAACATATTATCACGGACGGCATGTAAAGAAGCATAAGGAACATAGTGAGCAGTTTTGTGAAAAAACGACATTATAATTTGCAATTCTTATATACGCCGTCGACTACAACTGTAATACCTGAGTATACTCTATACTTGTAGCGTTACATTTGCAGTCGACGAAAACGTATGACAGATTTTATATAGAATAAGTGTGACAAACGAACACACAATCCGCCTGATGGTTAGTATAATACTGTGACTCATTGAAATCCACACCAATCCTCTATTAAGAGTCAAAATTTAGATACGTTACAGCCCCTGGGGACTAAGATGTAATGCCTTGTTTCCATTAAAACAGGTCTCCGGTTCTCTACACTCAATATTCGAAAGAGAGCAGCATTGAGCTATCATTGCAGCATTGAATTGCACATTTTCTTTTCGATTATTATTGTTATTATTTTTAATATAAATTCCAAAAAACCTAACTGAATATTTGGGGACACCTTAAAAGTCATTACGTGTAAAATTAAAACATCTAACGTATACAACGGAAGTTTATTATTGTCATCATTATTCGATTAATAAAATTGCGTTTAAGTGACTTCATTAATGAATATTTTTTTACGGTTAGATAATATGCGAAATTTTTATAGCTGTTTAGGTAAGCGCCATAAGTAAGATGCTGTAATTAAAGATTAGGGTAAAAAAACGTTAAGCTTACTGTGTAAATTCACAATAGATCTGTCATTTCCGCCTAGCTCTTCTGGTAACACATCTCGCTGAATAAACTTGTGCAGTGATTCCAAATCCTTGTGTATTTGAATGCGTTGACCAAATTTTGCACTGAGAATTTGTTTGAAAATTGCAACTAAGGATTCCACAGTTTTTGAGGGAGTAATTATATGTATAGCTTTTACTCTTATTCCGTAGCCATCCTGAAATAAGCACGTTCTAATTATAAGTTTGTTCGCCACATCAGTGCAGCTTTGTTAATTCTGTTTAAAGTTATTCAAGCGTTGTGATCAATTTTCTAGTATACGTTACTGTACCAACACCATGGTGAATAGCACTTTTGTGCTATTCACCAACTGTAAATTTACTAGCTTTAAGCTTTTGCTCAATATTTCGATTTAGTAGATTCATGTATTTATTTTATATTTTAATTTATTTTCGATTAAAACAACGAGTTATTCAGAAAAGATGGAATCAAAAATTAACGTTATTGTATAAATATATATAAAATAATATATAAACGTGGCTTAAGCTACCTGTCATTAGGTGCAAAAGCTTAAAGTAAAGTCACGGTAAACACACAGTGTAAAGAATGCAGAAGCTAGTGACCTACGCAGGACAGGGTTCAATCACACGAACGTGTGCGCTAGTACAGGTTCTTTCTCTGTTTTCTCACTTCCACACTCAAGTCCCATGGAGTGGCATATGGAACGGAGGGAGATCAGGACTAACTACATTATGTTCCTTTGGCGACACAGGGGTAAATCATCTTTAAATTCCTGACTCTAAGACGCTGACTGAAAATTTCTTGACAGAAAAACCCAATAACTGACTTAGCCTTTCTCGGAGCCACATGATCAGCAGTCTCAGATCAACGAGGCGGTCAAATAATAAATTAAAAATAAAGATGACACCTAAACAATAAAATCTAACTGTACTAGCTGTGCCCAGCAGATGTTGCTATGCCTCTTTTTTATACAAAATACTTACGTATGCTTACAATATCTCACAGAAGCATAGTAAGGCGCACACAGGGAAAAAGAAATAACGACTGACAGATAATTACGTCTAAACACAAATAGCTGGATAAAGGAATTAAAAAAATTGTATAGAGGATCCTTATAAATTTAAGGCGTCTAAAAGTTATGTTAACACACTAGTCTCAAGCATAAACTAGAATATGTTTCAATAAAGAAGTTCCGTTAAAAATATGGGAACTACAATATAGGCGCCTGTAGCGCCGTGAACGCGAGATGTCTTTCGTGACAAAGAAGCTTAAGGCCCGTCACACACTACATACGGAATTCCGTTTCGTAGTCCCGAAAGGAATGAATATCCGTTAAATACTAATATTCAAATAAAGTTTAGCAACGTAGATATATACTAAAATAATATATTTATTTATTTATTTATAATATAAAGAAAAACCAAAGCAAAATTTTACAATTAATTACTCTAATTTATAAAACAGTACATTTTCGTTCGCAGTGTAGTAGCTACGTAAATGAACCCCTACTCTTTGCCCAGGGTATAGAAACCTAACGGATTTTTAATATAAGGTACTATAATCAAATAGGTTTCGTTAGAGCTAGACGTAAAATACCCAGAATATCTACGAACAGCTACCTTAAAGGTGCGTGACGTCTTCTATTGCGGTTGTCAATCCGTTTTTCAACCACGACAAATATAGCAAATTGCTCCTGCAGTTGGAGAGCTCCATGTCTTTTACGAGCTAATGATGAAGGAGAAGAAGAATAGACAATTCTTCAAACATTTTTGCGTCGTTAAATTAATACGATAATAGTATTCATCAAGTCATCAACACCAACAACAAATTAACATCAACACAAACATGAACTAGTGGGTTCCTCTCAGCACGTTACCAGTGCGACGCAGCATTCATAAAAACAAATCTACCGTTAACTTAATTGAAAATTGCGCTGGTAATGTTAACTATTTAATTATCGCTTGGATAGCGTGGTGAATTTTTTTCAGTTCCAAAAAAGAAACTCACTCGAAAATATGGTGCTTGTAACTCAGCAGTAGGACATATAATAATATTAATGTACAGGCACCATCAATACTTTGCATTAGGAAATTTATGGCTTAATTTGTGTTTAAGAATCTATTTAATATAATACCCTAAAAATCCTGGCTGATTTAGAATAAGAAATGCACCACAAAAGTCTTAAGAATCCCAGAATAACGACGTAATACAGCCTCGGTTACGCCGGACATAAAAATTCAGACTGGCGAGGAACAGCAGCGTACAAGGTGCAATAAATAAAAATATTAAATAATATAAAAAATATAATTTTCCAATACAATATAATATTGTTCTCAGGAATAAATGACTATGACTATGACTATGACTATTAACCGCATAGAGACTGATGTTCATAGTAAAATTAAAAAGAAACGTAAGAAGAAATTATTTTACCATAATATGCTTACAATTAATAATGTAAAACATTGGCGCAATTCAGCGACGTTTATTCTCTTTAATAGTTCTACCAGATTGGTCTCTATAAAGTCTAGAATAACTATTACACCTCTGCTATAATCATACGTAATCATGTATTCCGCCATCTGCAAAAAAAGAAAATACGGTTGACCCTACAAGTTATTCCTGAAATGACTAAAGTTCACACGAAGCCATGACTGATTTTAGGATGACTGATATTTTTTCAAATACCAGTGACTATATACTGAGGTGTGGCTATGGCAAAGCCTCTGACATCTAGTAAATCCGGCTTATAAAAAACTAGTTTTGCTTAGAAAAACCTAGTAAAGTCAAAGAGTTGGCAGTAAACGTTTTATATAATATTAAACACTTAATACTCATGGCCAAGAGTGATTTTAACTACCAGTTTCGGTCAACCAGCTTTTTTCAGTCAATACTGCTGGTGGAGCCACGTGTCTAAGGCTGCCGAAGTCTAATTCCCCGGTCGAACCTTAAACCTATTACGCGAGATATTAACTAAAGTGGACTGTATATGCGATTGCTTCTACGCTTACGTAAAAGCGACTACTATGGCATGCGGTACAATGCACTCGCTCTTCCCTAAACTAAAACTATTATTGTGCCAAATCGATGAAAAGGAATCCTGCCTGATTAGGAGAAAAACAAAATTGGAGCGGGTTAAACAATTATATCAGGCAGGAACTAATTAAAGGAATATTGACTCACCGGGGTTTCTTCTATTTGTGTAGAGCACTATAGCTGCAACTTCTGGAATTTCTTCTAGACAGACACTCTGGGGCCCCAGGGGTGCGTCGGGAGAGAAGCGTTGTAGTTTCAACGACGACTGCGGCGGAAAGAGAGCTGTGGTTCCAACGACTGGCGCGGCGGGAAAAGCTGTTGTTCCAATGACTGGCGCGGCGGTATGAGGGCGCGCAACGGTCGCGCGTGCCTTATATGTCCTCGGCTCCGATGATTACGTCACATTCTGGAATCATCTTCTTGCCCCTCCCACCCCACCACCCCGATGTGTCGATAGGAGGGTATGAATGATATCGTTTTTTCGGAAAGGAACAAGCGATTTGGCACCTACCGTCCGATATAAAATAAAAACGAATGGGTTTTCCACGCAACCATCTCCCCCGCCCTTGAAGGATTTCCTTCAAAATCAACTAATACAACTAGAGCTAAGATCAACTAACAAAATAACTTACAAACGCTAAGATCACCTAAATTCAACCACAATTTTAATCTGGAAAGCTAATTTAAATTATGGAAGAGGCAGGGGGCACAAACGGACAACCGGACGCAAATAAGACCCAACCGTGGTCTTAACGCGAGCTATCCTAACTACTCCGTCGGAACCGGGAAAGACCTCTTCGACAATTCCTAACGGCCAGTGGAGAGGCGGCGTATTCTCTTTGGTGAGCACAACTACAGTTCCTACAGCTAAAGGCTCAGTTGCTGTGTTCCATTTTTGCCGAGACTGCAAAGTATGCAAGTATTCCATCCTCCATCGTTTCCAAAACGATTGCACTAACCGATCTAATAATTTGTGGCGGGCGGAAATGCTAAATCTGTTCTCATCCATATCTGCGGCTGGCAAATACTTTAAAGGCGTTAAATTCAAAAAATGTGCTGGAGTTAGAGCCAGCGGTTCCGAGGGGTCACTAGACAACGTACGACAAAGTGGGCGACTATTCATTACGCATTCAATTTGAGCGAGCACCGTACTTAGCTCTTCGAAGGACAAAATCTGATCTCCTATTACTCGGTATAAATGACTCTTTAGACTCTTGATATTAGTCTCCCAATTGCCCCCAAAATGACTCGCGGCTGGGACGTTCAGAGACCACTCAATGCGGTTCTCGGCTAGAATGTGAGCGAACTCCGAATTATAATATTTGCTAGCTAAGAGCTCATGTAGTTCTGATAGAATACGTTTTGCACCGACGTAGTTCGTACCGTTATCCGAATACAATCTACTTACAGGGCCACGGCGGGAAAGAAATCTTTTAAATGCACCCATAAAGCCTGCTGTGCTTAGATCACCAACGAGTTCTATATGCACCGCTCGAGTAGTTAGACATACGAAAATGCAGACGTAAGCCTTTGTGGATCCTATACCACGCCCGCGAGTGAGCGTGACCTTAAACGGACCAGCGAAATCAGACCCGGTGTGCGTGAAGGGCTTTACTGATTGTATTACTCTACAAGATCTAAGTTCCGCCATTTCCGGAAATGACGGCTTGGGGCGTGCCCGAAAGCAAGCTATACATCTGTGCACCCGATTGCGTATTAAACTACGTGCAGAAAGAATCGAATAATTCTGACGCAAAATCGACATCAACAAGTCGGGACCAGCGTGCGAGTTCAATTTATGATGGTAATCGACTAATAAGTTCATGATATGGTCTTTACGCGGTAAAACAATAGGGTGCCGTTGGTCGAAACTCAATTGCGAGTTGGACAAGCGTCCACCTACCCTTACAATCTCATCCTGTAAAAATGGCTTAAGGCGTTGAAAGGCGCGACTACAAGCTCGATTCGATTGTAATCTTCTAATTTCTTCAGAGAAGTGCGCACGTTGAAGTTCACGTAATACTAGCGACTCGACATAGTTGTAATCGGATGCTAAGACATACGAACCTCGCGGTAACAGCTTCGCGAATCGACAAACGTAAATTACGCTACGCAATAATTTCGACCAAGAAGACAAGCGGTTCGCCAAAGCAATGATTGGAGAAACCTCGCTCGAAACGTTCGCCACTAGAGCGTGTCTCTTCTCTTCCGGCGGTTGTGACACTGACGAAGGTTCGAAGTCGGTTATTGGCCATTGCGAGGGATCCAAGTGAACCCAAGCAGGTCCGTGGAACCAAAGCGGGTGGTCCATTATTTGCATCGGGGTGAGTCCACGGGATAGACAATCGGCGGGGTTTTCCGTACCGGACACGTAATAAAAGTTCCGCGTTTCCAACTCGTCTTGTATCTTGGCCACTCGGTTCGCGACAAACGTATGCCAACGGTGGGGTGAAGAATGAACCCAGCATAAGGCGACGGTGGAGTCGGAAAAGGCAAATATCATTTCTATGTGAACTCTATCCCTACATGCGCTGATAACTGCGGTAATAAGCTTGGTGAGTACTAATATTGCGCAAAGCTCTAAGCGCGCCAGAGAGACAACCTTACGGGGGGAGACTCTCGACTTAGAACTAATGAGGCTAATCGAATTTCTACCATTATTCTGGACGTGGAAATATACAACGCCCCCGTAAGCCTTCTCGCTGACGTCTGCAAACCCAACGACCGTTATGGCGCTATTTCCATCTACGCTTATATGACGCGGTATTTTAATTTCTCCTAATAAAGGAAGCTCCTCTCTAAAGCGCTGCCACAACCGAACAATGCTGTCAGGCGGCGAGTCATCCCAGTCGCATTCCAACAACCAAAGTTGCTTAATTAAAAGCTTAGCGTATAATACCACCGGAGCTACGAAACCCATGACGTCCCATAATCTAGCAACACATGACAGCATTGTGCGCTTTGTGCATTTCTCTACGGGCGGATTCACCCTAAGGCTAAACACGTCGGACTCTGGTGACCAACACAGACCGAGCACCTTGTGTGTATCAGAATCGTCGAATTCCTTTATCGCCGAAAGACGGTGTGATAGTGGGATTGTATCTAAAACCGGACGCGAATTACTAGTCCACTTCACAAGATCGAATTGACCCGATTTCATGAGCCTTATAACCTCGGCGGTGGTTAGGGTTGCCTCCTCCACGCTATCGACCGAGTACACAAAATCATCCATATATAATCCGCTCTCAATTGCCCTCTTAGCTTTAGGATAAGAGGGACCTTCATCGTGAGCGAGCTGTCTCACCGTGCGTAACGCATGAAATGGGCTCGACTTTAAACCAAAACAAACGCGGTTAAATTCAAACACCATTAGAGGTTCCTTTGGGTTGAAACGATATAAAATGCGTTGGAATCAACGGTCGCATTCACGAACCCCTATGCAAAGAAACATTTGGCGAATATCGGCGTATAGTGCTATACTAAACAAACGAAAATTTACTATTATATTAAATAAACTGCCCTGTAAATTTTGCCCACTATAGAGGATATCGTTAAGCAACAGGTGAGTGCTAGTTTTAGTACTAGCGTCGAGCACTACACGTAACTTAGATGTAAGTTTGTCCTCTCCAATGACTCCGTGGTGTGGTATGAAATACGACGGTGTGTCTTCGTAGTTATCCAATTTCGAAGCCACAAGTGATATGTAACCTTCTCTTATATATTCGTTAATGACGCCGTCGTAAGCTTCCTTTAACTGGGGTGAAGCGAGCATCCTACGCTCCAAGCTGTAGAAACGTTTTTCCGCCATTTGACGCGAATCGCCGAGAGATAAAACATCTCCTTTAAAGGGTAGCGCTACACTATATCTACCGTCGCGATCACGAACGGTCGTGCTTACGTAAATTTCCTCGCATAACCTGTCATCTGAGCTAGCTATGAATGGGACGTTCACCTCCTCCATCTCCCAAAGTTTGCGGACTAACGACTCGAGCGGTTCGACAGCCATACCACAATAAGAGGTTGCCGAAATACTATCTATGATGGGGGCGGAGCCAAGGATCACATAGCCCAATACGGTTTCCAGTGCGTAAGGCGCGGCATGCGAGGAGTTGTCCCTGACCTTATTGTTTAACAAAAGATGAGGGAAAAGCGATGCTCCAGTGAGCATGTCTATGTTTCCAGGAACGGCGTAAGTGTCGTCCGCCAGAGTCAAATTCTTAAATTCAATCATTGCCGAGGTGTCAACCGAAACGGTTGGCAACCGTTCAGTGACCCTATCTACTACTAGTGCATTTATATCAAAGTTAACATTACGATCTATCCGAGAATACATTTTAAAATTTATATATCCCTGGGTCGCTTTACTAGTACCTCCGATGCCCTCAATTACCGGACATGAAAGTGACCTATTTATTACTAAGCCTAAGCGCTGACAACATTGTCGCGTTATAAAGCTATTTTGGGCTCCGCTGTCCAGCAGTGCACGGACGCTTTGTTCGCTTCCACGCGAATCCCTAACCAAAACACGTGCCGTACCCAGTAACACGGTTGAAGGAGGCTGTGCTCCCATATTTGCCAATGAGCACAGAGCGACATCACCAGGTCGACCGCTAGAATCGTTGACCTTAGTAGGGGCGAATTCCTTGTCCGCTTTACTTGACGCCGCTATGTTGCTATTTTCAAAATGTAATAGCGTGTGATGTTTCCTGGCGCACTTGCTACATACGGAACTCGAATTGCATTTTGCAACTAAATGCTTATCGCTTAAGCAGTTCAAACATAGGTTGTTTGTCTTTACTAATTTATAACGCTCGCTTGGTGAATATTTACGAAAAGTCGCACAATTATATAAATTACCGTGTTTATCTTTACATACTATACAAGTATGCTGGAGTGATGTTGGCGTAGCGGTTACGTAAGTTAACAACCCTGCTATTTTAGATGGTTGAGTCTGTCTACGGTCGACGCACCTTTTAATCTCCTGTTTAACGTTCGGAGAGCGCTGCATCACCTTTATTCGATCTCGCACGAACGATGCTAATGAATGAAAGGAAGGCATCTCCGAGCTACGATGCTCCATTTCAAACGCACGCACGGTGTCGGGGTCTAATTTCTTTAATGCAAAATGGAGAAACACCACGTCCATAAGATCATTAAATTTCAAATTCTTAAGTGCAGCCACCGATGCCACAAATTTATCTAGCAACTGCTCTAAGCCGTTGATGTTCGCGGATGATATAGGTTTAAGATCGAATATCTGGTTCAAATATTCGTAAGCTAACATTCTCCTATCTTCATATTTAGTTTTAAGCGTTTCGAATATTAATAAGTAATTGTTTGCTGTAGGTGTAAAACCAGAGCAGATCGACTGTGCCCTGCCACTAAGTTTACTAATTAAGTAATATAATTTTTCGGCGTCCGATAACGATGGGTTATTGTGTATATTGTTTTGAAAACTACTGAAGAAGAAGGGCCACGTCTTAATATCACCATTGAATACCGGAATATCTATTGGCGGCAACCTAATCGAGTCACTTGGACGTACCTGTGTTTCCGGCTTTGCTTCGTTTTGAGATTGTAGGGATATCGCAGTTCTTTTCACGTGACACAACATATCTTCGAATGCCAGCAGCGGTTGGTAGTTCACTATGTATTTCGGGTCGATTTGTAATTCCAAATGATTAATTTGGTCTAATATTCTTTCGTAATCTATCCGCAAAGAATCTATCGTTTCGATTTCATTCAAAAAGCTTTCCCGCACTGCTTCTATATTAATGTTCTTTATATAATCACTTATATTCTGCATACGCGAAAAGAGTATGTCCCTCTTGGCATAAAGCGTTTTAATTTTGATTTCACTTCCACTAACTGCCATTTTAAATTATTATAATAAAGTTATATTAATCACAATTAATCTCACAACGCACAAACAATGAAGGATGGACACTCGGTATGCCGTATTACGTAATTAAATCGAACACCTGCGCAGCGAGTCGAGGTGACGCGTCATTTGCATTCAATAATTTTATCAAGATTGTGAGGTAAGCGTATCAAACGGTTCCTATTACACTGTTTCAATTATTTAATAGGCTTAAAATTTAATCAAATACGAGCGCTATAAAACGAATAATTCTGTTTGCGAGTACCTAATCAAATTTTAAATTTAAACGAACACTATTTAAGTCTATTCCATAAATTAGAGTGCATTATCTAATTAATTAATTCAACAATTCGACCAAATCCTGCCGAAGTGACCATAAAATGGTGGAGCCACGTGTCTAAGGCTGTCGAAGTCTAATTCCCCGGTCGAACCTTAAACCTATTACGCGAGATATTAACTAAAGTGGACTGTATATGCGATTGCTTCTACGCTTACGTAAAAGCGACTACTATGGCATGCGGTACAATGCACTCGCTCTTCCCTAAACTAAAACTATTATTGTGCCAAATCGATGAAAAGGAATCCTGCCTGATTAGGAGAAAAACAAAATTGGAGCGGGTTAAACAATTATATCAGGCAGGAACTAATTAAAGGAATATTGACTCACCGGGGTTTCTTCTGTTTGTGTAGAGCACTATAGCTGCAACTTCTGGAACTTCTTCTAGACAGACACTCTGGGGCCCCAGGGGTGCGTCGGGAGAGAAGCGTTGTAGTTTCAACGACGACTGCGGCGGAAAGAGAGCTGTTGTTCCAATGACTGGCGCGGCGGGAAGAGGGTGCGCAACGGTCGCGCGTGCCTTATATGTCCTCGGCTCCGATGATTACGTGACATTCTAGAATCATCTTCTTGCCCCTCCCACCCCACCACCCCGATATGTCGATAGGAGGGTATGAATGATATCGTTTTTTCGGAAAAGAACAAGCGACTTGGCACCTACCGTCCGATATAAAATAAATACGAATGGGTTTTCCGCGCAACCAACTGCTCTTGACCAAACTTTTAAATCAAAAATAATTTTTATTGTTTCTTCAACGTCATTGAAGCCCATCATGAGTCATAGGACTCCCACATGTAATGCCACAAGGCACGCTCTTGAACCACCTGCATCTTTGCATTGGCTCGATGGCCAACATACACTTCAGTTACCACTCGTAAACGATATTTATAAAGTATTTTAAAATATCGAATTAGTCTTGTATATAAATTGATATATTCTTGCGCAATAGTGAGCTTATTCTGCGTCTCTGGCACGCGAACGTCAAATAATTAAGTTCCATCGTGACTATAGGATGTGCAAAACGGTCAAAATAAGGTAAATATAATAAAGTCTATAAAATTCATAACAAATAAAAGTATTAAGGTTTGAAATGAAGAGACAAAAATTCTTACTGCAATTGTCCATCGCAAGTAGCTCATTATTTCGTAATCAAAACGTTTTCCGACACACTTTACCATGTAAATTCTGTAATAGTCATCAGTCATTTTAGGTGATAAACCATCCCATCTGAAAATGCAATTTAGTTATATCAAACGCTTTCGCAATTGCAGTCACGCTTCTTCCTTATCAATATCGACCCATACAAAGTTCGCCGAAAATATCATGATTTTGATTAGAGATGAAACGGATAGCTGTTTGGCTGGATACCGGATACCGGATATTCGGCCGCCGGATATTTTGCCAAACATTGCCGTATGGTGCGTCGTAGACATGCGTCGTACTTGCAAGATTGAGTACCAGGGCATCAAAGTACGTGCACCTTCATCTGAAGGTGGACGTACTTGGGAGCCCTAGACACATGTGTTGGCGACGCGCCTATAAGAATATTTCAATTTATTAGTTAACCGATTACGAAAAGCTTCTAAAAAGCAAGTTATCGAGCAATAATATTCTAATAAGAAAATGCTTAGTTGAATCTTAAATAAATATCGAATATGAAGGTCTTGGGTTCGACTCCCAGGCCGAAATAGTTTATTGTTTTCCTAGTAATATTTTCTTAATAAATTCATATAGGGAATTTTTAAGATATAAATTATGTTACCGGATTTGTTCCCCGGTTGAAATCATCTTTCCAATGATGTTAATTTAAAGAAATATTAAAATAAAGTTAGAGACCGGATTTGTTCCCCGGTCGAGATGATCGCTGTGCATAAGTAGAATTAATGGAAATTAATTGCATAAGTATTGTCTTATATGAGTTTGATACGTTTTGTATGAAAACAAATGCCTATTTTCTATTATTGATTTATGAAAACATTCACTTATATTGTTTGATAAGAAACATGACAATTGATAAGAATATGATTAGAAATAGTTTTCAACGTTTGAGAATTGTGTAGAAGCATTTATTCACCTATTATTGTTGATATTAGACTTTCCATTTTTACTGATAGTCGGTAGCCGTGCAAAAGTTAGTTGTTCAAATAGTGTGAGATCATAGACGCACGCTAGCCACGTACTTAGGAGGCCAAGTATGTAGAAATTTAAATATTTGCAATTTCAGAAATTTATGTAAAAATGACTTGTAAAACATTTCAGATTGATTGTACATGTATTGATTGTACTTCTTTTTATAATTTACTGCGCTGATCTTGTCAAAGTTATAAAGTATTCTACGTACCACGGCTACGCTGATGATGTGCAAATATACGTGTCGGACTCACCAGATAAGTTACCACAAGCTGTCACACGGCTTAATGAGGACTTGGACAGAATTGCTGACTGGTCGATAAGAAATGCTCTTGTTTTAAACCCCTCAAAGTCAAAATATATGGTCATGGGCACAAAGACGCAAATAAATAGAATTCGTGGTGACCTAGACGTTAAGATTCATGGTAAACATATAATGCGCGTGGATGAATCCAAAAACCTTGGCATTACCTTCGACACTAATCTCAGACTTGAAAATCATGTCCTTAATATGGTAAAAAACTGTTTTTATCGTTTAAAGGTTTTATATCAAATCCGTGACCAACTTTCTGTACCATCACGCATTACTCTTTGCGAGTCATTGGTTTTGTCTAGGCTCAACTACGGGGATGTTGTTTATGGACCCCGGATTTTCAGCAAAACAAAGCGACTAATACAACGCGTGCAAAATGCATGTTGTCGGTTCTGTTTTGATGTACCTCCCAGAAATCACATTACACCCTTTCTGAACAATGCTTCCATGCTCAATATGGACTCACGTAGAGAGCTACATTTAGGGGGTCTAGTATTTAGTGTTATTAAGTTTAAGAAATCAGAGTACTTGCATGCAAAGATAAAGTTTGCTACGCAAGCAAATTCTGGAAAACAATTGAGATCAATAAGATCAGCACTCCTATATTACAGCCATAAAACAGCAGCATTTACCGGCAGTTTCCGATATATGGCAACGAAGTGTTGGAATAACATCCCACCACCAATAAGAAATCTTAACACCAACTACAAATTTAAAAATAAATTCAAAACATATCTTCTAGATAAACAAAAACAAGGTATTCCCAAACACTTCGTTTGCCAGCTATAAACCATGGCATGTTATTTCCTTTTTTTCTTTTACTAACTCATCATGGTTTTAAATCATTTGGGTACTAGTCTAAATTGGATACGCAGTCCTACACATCTTTTTCGTAATTTTTTACTAAATTAAACCCAAGATATAAATCATAGAGCTGAAAGGACACATCTTTCAGACATAATTACACTACAATAATATTAACGTGCAAAAAATAATTGTTTTTTTCCTTATTTCTTTCTGATTGTACTATTGTGCTCATTTTCTTCTCGCCACCTCGAGGGTAATAGCTGAAAATCAGAGTTTGCTCTCTGAGCAATATTAATCGCTGAGCTATGACCCATTTGTTTAACTGCAACACACATGTATATTTAGATCATAAGTTTATGTATATTTTTTTTCCATAATACCTTGATTGTATATCTTGTTTAATCACTGAATTTACGTGTGTGATTGGAGATACAAATAAACGTTTTATCTATCTATCTATCTATCTATCTACATGTAAAAAAGGTGAATTCTGTGTTATTTTTATGTGAAAATTCCTGTGAATAAGTGAAATAATGATAGTTTTGTATAAGAAATTTAAAAGTGTTTCAATAGTGAAATGTATAGAGAAAATGTAAATTAAACTAGTGTATTAGTTAAGATATGTATAATTTCAAGTGGAAAACATTTGAGTAAAATAGGCATATTTTGTTAAATAAATAAAAGGTTTTTTGTGATATGAAAATGTAACGTATATCGTAGTATAGATATTTTTTGTGCTATCTTTACAAGTAAATTGTATAACTGTATGTCTTATACAAATAAAGTTATTGAGTAAACCGTGAGAGAGTGATAGAGCAAATTGATGTAATTGAGTTGCACAAGCGCACGAATGGCGCAGCTCACTTTCGCGTATAGCTCTGGGGTAGCTCAGTAAATGAGTTTTCTTGCAATTCGTTGGGGAAAAAGTGCAAGACCAGTAGTCAATAAGAAGAAAGAAAAAGTGTAGGGAAGTGATAGGGAAAAGTAATCACTCTCTCACGGAACGGTTTGAAGATAATTGCTGTTTTATTCCCAAGAAATTCGTCCCTCAAAATTATACAGTCCACATCGAAGAATTAAGGCGTTGGGACCGGGACGACTTTGGAAGACCCGTAATCCCCGCCTGAACCTATTTTCTGAAAAGGAAGAGGTTATCGCCCTTGTGTGTTACTCCGTTGCGGAGATCACATACGTTGTTCCCGAACCCAACGTAGGCGTTATAGGAGGCCGGATCGAGAGAAGCCTCAATTCCTCCCTTCTGTTTCTTAGTTGGTTGGTTGGTTCCTTTTCAAGATTTATATAAGTATAAGCGCCAAAAATCAGGGCTCCAGTTTCTTTGAAGTATTTTCTTTCTGCATTGAAAATTGATCCGTAAGATCATATTAATAAGAAATGCACCGCATATCCTAAAATAGTAAACTTTCAAGCCCTGTTGGAAGAAAAAATACTTGCATAGAGCATTGATCCGTAAGTTAACATAAATAAAAAGCAGAAACGCGTTTACAAAGAAAAACTTCCAAACATTTAAAGTAAATATACCTTGATAGAACATTGATCCGTAACATAATATAAATAAAGAGCAGAATCACGTCGAGTGTCGACAGAGCGAGAATATTCAAATACTTTGAAGTCTTGCGAGTATTTTGGGTCGGCACATGGTCGGCGTATTTGCAAGTAAATACCTGGTATAAAAACCTGGTCGCGTAAATACTCACCTTCCCTAGTGCATCGCAAGAAGCGAAAAGTAAAGTTAGTGCAAAACGTTCGCGATCGTGACCCTTATATTTGGTGGACAGGTATTGCTACACAATACCCAAGTTTATCAAAGTTTGCCAAAATCTGTCTTTCACTAACCTGCAGTAATGTGTACAGTGAAACACTTTTTTATGAAGCAGGCCTTGTTTATGAAGACAGACGAAACCGTTTTTAACTTTCAATGCAGAGAAATTAGTATTTATTCATCATAATTTGGCCTCAGCTACGTAGTACTATTATTAATTGTGCCTTACGTGTTATTATTTATTGTGCTGTACGAAAACTAATTTTTTAAGTTTTAAAATGAAAATTTTGTGATAACTGGTTATATTTGTTGTGACATAAATAAAGTACTTAACTAAATTTGATATAATGTGTGGTGGATTTGGCGTTGGCCTTCAACCACCAAACTGCTGGTTCAAATGTATTAAATAATGTTATGCGGTGCGGCTATTAATTTAAATAGAATAGTGGACTGTATATGAGCGCGGTGCGAGCGGTGAATGGAATTTAATTTATTCGTGATACTGCAAATCCCCTAAATTCGGGATATAGGAAAGACGAAGGACGATATAGGAATGCATGTGCACCCTCCTGGACTTCCGCTGATCTGCCTCGTGTCTCGATGGCTGCCGGCTGTCTTCACACTTATCAACTTCACAGATAATCACGAAATACAGCGTTATTGCAAATGTCTATACTTTTTACTATATGCTTGTATAATTCAATATCCAAATTACACAAGGGCGGGAGCGTTGATGCGAGATATAAGCGGTGCGGTTGATTGCGTGTCTTCTCCACTTGTGTGAGCCCGTTAACACATGAATGCACATGCTGGGCATAAAGCGGTAGATAGGAAACCGGAAATGGGCTTTGCAGTAATAATTAACGAATCCCTTATAAGCGTTAAGCGATAGTGCAAAGTGGCGCGAACACTCCCCTGGCCTTGAGGTATCCTCAACTAGTAAGTAAAGTATAAAAATATAGATATACATAGATAAATACTTATATAGTAGCGAAATGAAGCGACTTTATGACCTAAGAATTAAACTAAATATATAAACGATAATGCAAAATTAACTATATTAATCACTGTGTTGGTAAAGGACACAGTTTGATAAGAGGGCGTTTTAAAGTGGAATTCTTAAGTTTAACTTGCGCAACGCGTACCACACCATCCTTACCGGGAAACAATTCGGTGACAACGCCTAGAGGCCACTGAAGCGGTGGAGTATTATCCACGTCTATTAGAACAATCGTCCCTACAGAAATGGCAGTAGAGTTCTTATTCCACTTCACTCTACTCTGTAATGTATGTAAGTATTCGAATCTGAAGCGTTTCCAAAAGGACTGAACTAAAGAATCTATTAAAGAAAAGCGTGATAACAGATTAATACGTTCATTGCTTAAATCTGCAGCTGGTAAGCATTTTAAATTTAGAAAATGTGCGAGTGTAAGTGCGGTAGGTTCCGATGGATCACTGCTTAATACATAAAACGGGCGAGAATTTATGATACACTCGATCTGACAAAGAGTAGTAAGCATTTCTTCATGCGTGAGGATTTGCTTACCTATTACGCGAAAGAAATGGGTTTTTACAACCTTAATATTGGACTCCCACAAACCCCCGAAATGTGGAGCGCTTGGAGGGTTGAGTTTCCAAACAATGCGATTATCAGTGAGCACCTGACTGAATGCCTTATAATATTCTTCTGATTTTAAAAATCCATGTAATTCATGTAAATATGAACGCGAGGCGACAAAATTAGTACCGTTATCGCTGTATATAAATCGACACGGACCTCTACGAGAGATAAATCTCTTAAAAGCGTCTAAAAAACCCGCCGAACATAGATCAGACGCTAATTCTAAATGCACTGCCTTAGTAACGAGGCATATAAATAAACATAAATAAGCTTTCTGGCTTCGTATACCACGTTTACGCGTCAATGTGATATAAAGTGGGCCCGAAAAATCCACACCTGTGTTTGTAAACGCATTACACTGCTCTAGGCGGCAAGCAGGCAAGGCAGACATCATGGGGTAAATAGGTTTGGGTTTATGTCGAAAACAAATGTTACACCTATGAATGCGGTATCTCACTACACGGCGAGCTGATAATATCCAATATTTCTCCCGTAATGCAGCAAGTAAATACTGAGGACCAGCGTGGAAATGTTTATAGTGATAATAATCAATTATAAGATCAACAATATGCCGCTTTTTTGGTAGCAATATTGGATGCTTTTGGGAATCCGATAAAGACGAATAATCTAACCGACCACCTACTCGAATTACATCGTCCGTGATAAATGGCGATAACCTTCGTAATGTTGATGAACATGATTGTCCTTTTTTAATATTTTTTATATCTTCGGCGAAAGCGATGCCTTGCACAATTTTAACAACTGTGATTTCAGAAATCTCTATGTCGGATGCGGTTATAATTTTATTTATGCGCGGTAATGTGTTTAAAAACCTTAAAACGTAAACAACGGATCGTAAATACTTATTCCAATTAGAAAATTTTAAGCTTAACGAGATAAATGGGTTTTCTTCCATGTCACTGACTCCAAGCGACACAGTCTTTTCTTCTGGTAAACTGATATGAGTTGATGCAAACCTTTGCACAGGCCATTCTTTACACGGCAAGGAAACCAACGAAGGCCCATGTAACCAAAGGTCACAATTTAAAATTTGTGAGGATAGCAGTCCACGCGAAATATGATCTGCAGGATTTTCCGAGCCGGCGATGTTGTAAAAGTTATCCGGTAATAAATAGGACTGTATTTGCGAAATACGGTTAGCAACAAAGGTGTTGAACTTATGCGGTGAAGAACACGCCCAACAGAGCGCGACTTCCGAATCTGAAAACGCATAAATGTTGTCGATCGGATGCCTCAATGACAACGAATCGTAAACGGTGCGTACTAACTTAGCGAGCAAAACCAAGACACACAACTCAAGCCTGGCTAAAGTTATAACCTTTAATGGGGACACCCGAGATTTAGAACATAGGAGCGTTATAATTGAAGGATTATTTCCGTTAACAACATGCGAATAGATGACACACCCGTAAGCTTTTTCACTAGCGTCGGCGAAGGCTAGTAGCGACACATGGGATTTTTCATTTACGCCGATATGACGTGGAATATGTAAATGTGAGATTAAAGGTAACTGTGATATATATCGCTGCCATGTATTGACAATATTAGTGGGTGGAGTCTCATCCCAGTTAAGTTTAAGAACCCACAAGGCTTTAATTAATAATTTGGCGTAAAGTATTACTGGACCGACAATCCTAAAACATCGTACAAGCGAGCGGTTGCGGAGAGGATAGCGCGTTTGGTACAACCACGCCACCGGTCCAAACAACGTTTGGACCGGTGGCGGCGAAACAAGAAAGGAAAACTTATCGGTAGCGGGATACCAACGAAGACCTAAAATTTTTAAAATGTCATTATCATCAAATGATACCGAGTCTTGTTGACGATGTGATGCTGGTATATGTTGTAAAAGCTCCTTGCAGTTACTTGTCCACTTAATCAAATCGAATCCACCTCGGCGAAACATTTGGATAAGTTGAGTGGCGGTGTTGACTGCGTTGTTGACTCAAGGCGCGGAGGAAACGAGGTCATCCATATAAATATCCCTTTCCACTACAGAAGCAGCAAGGGGATAGGACTCCCTTTCGTCAGCGGCTAACTGGCGTAAAGTGCGAAGTGCGAGGAAAGGGGAAGAGCGTGATCCGAATGTGACGCGATTATATTCATATGTTCGTATAGTTTCTTCTGTAGAAAACCGATATAAAATGCGTTGAAAAGCACGATGGGATTTTTGGACTTCGATACACAAGTACATTTGCCTAACATCTGCAAAGAAAGCGATGCGATAAACTGTAACGTTTAATAAAATATTAAAAATGTCTGTTTGTAAATTTTGCCCGGTGTGCAAAATGTCATTCAAAGAAATATCGTTATCCGACTTAGCACTAGCGTCTAAAAGGATGCGCAACTTCGTTGTACTTTTATCATTCCGTACGACAGGGTGATGCGGCAAATAAAAAGAAGGTTGTATACAATCATTATCAGAAACAGCGGATAAAATACCCTTATTAATGTATTCCCATATAACAACATTGTATTGATCGCGAAGATCGGGATATTTGTTAAAGCGTTTTTCCAAAAGTAAGAGGCGTTTTTTTGCATTCATTAAAGAATCACCCAATATGTCATGCCTTTTCTTAAATGGCAGGGCAACCACATACCGTCCGCCGTTTTGGCGGTAAGTAGTAGAAGTATAAATGTCTTTACATTCCTGCTCATCACGGCTCAAATATATTTTTTGCGGAAGTTCTTCAATTTTCCAAAATTTTTCCATTATATCATTAAGACAATTTTGATTTAAATTTATATCGTAAGAACAGGAAACAAATGAACGCGGGGAATGATGTGATATAGCGACTTCAGCATCACCCATAATAATATAACCGAGTGATGTTTCTATGGCACTAGGCCATTGCGAATGAATTAAGTTTTCAGGCGACAAAAGTTTTATGTAGGTATTAACCCCCAATAAAATATCTATAGACCCAGGTTGATAAAATTGATCATCTGCTAAGCGTATTTTATCTAAATAGCGAATTTTTGAAACATCTACTATCGAATCTGGCAACTGATCCGTGATGATCGGAACGACTAATGGTTCAATATGATAAAATTTGTTATCATTAAAACGAGACGTGAACTGCAATGAAGTGACTCCTAAAATCTTTTGGGACACACCACCGATTCCGTGTACTTCGGTAAAACGATTTTTATTCGAAACGGTAATAAATAAGCGTTTACAACAATCCTTCGTAATATAGTCGCTTTGGGATCCGGGGTCAACTAAACATCGAATAAAATGTTCATTGTCGTACTTATCTACGACCTTTATTTTTGCAGTCCCCAATAAAGTAGTATAGCGCGGGAGAGTACTATAATCGCGAGAAATATTACATGAAGAGGTAAGTGTTTTTTCATTTTCCTCCGTATTCGAATTGTGAGCGACAGAAGAATTTACCTTATCGTTAACTGCGCGGTAATTAATCGAATGCGCGCTGCATGCATTAGCGTTACGCGTCTGCACAACCTCTGAGTGTAACGTATTGCTACTACAAAAAGCAGTCTTAAAACCATTCTGATGCGGGTCAGAATGAATTAAAGAATGGTGGCGCCGCGCGCAGTATATACACTTACGCTTCGATTTACAAAAAGAAGTCGAGTGTTTATTACTTAAACAATTAATACAACAATTGGTTTGTTTAATAATATCGTAACGTTGTCGTGTATTTAATTTTAAAAAGCGTGGACAAATATACAGGTGTTCATGATCATTTGATTTACAAAAGATACATGAATGCGAAGGATCTGTATTAATAAATGTTTTACTAAATTTATTTGAAAGTGATTTGTTTCGATTATTATTGGAGGTAGATAAAGTATGCGAATTATTAAATGTATGGCATATAGCCCTATTCTGTTCGTATAAAAATTGTACTAAAGAAGCGTAGTTTGGTATGCTAATTGTGCGACAAGACATTTCAAATGACTTAACAGTGTCATGATCTAATTTTCTAAGTGCAATATATAAAAACAAAAAATCAGCTAAGTCCTCAATTTTTAATTGCTTTAGAGCATTAATTGAAGCATCAAATTTGTCCATAAATTTATGATAACCTCCTGTTGTGTTTGCGTTCACCTGTGTTAAATCCAATATTTAGTTAATATACGTAGATGCGAGTGTGCGTTCGTCATTATATCTTCTTATAAGCGCATTCCAAATAATGGAATAATTTTCTGCGGTAGGGGCTAACCCGGCACAAACTAATAACGCCCTGTCACTCAGTTTGTTAACCAAATAATAAACACGTTCGGCATCAGTTAATTGTAAATTGTCGTGAATTAATGTCTTAAATTGTTGATAAAACATGGACCACTGGCGTATGTCTCCGTTAAATGACATTAATTCAATTGGCGGAAGTGAAGTTTTTAATTTAGTAGGAAATCTATTTTCTAACGTAACAGTGGAAGACGATGTGGATATTTTCGTAATTTGGCACTTAATACGACTATATAAATCTTCAAATGAGTTCCAAGCCTCGTAATCAACGTCTGCATTAGGGTTTAATTTTAAATGTTTAATATTATAATTATCTAGAACTTCTTGAAACTCACTACGTAATTGTTCTATATTCGAAGCGATGCTAAGAAATAAATTCTGCTTGTCCAAGGAATTAAATGAGCCCTTTGAGGTCTCGTAAATTTTTTGTAATCGTTCGTAAATATAATTACGTTTAGCGATAATAATTTTTAAACTAACTTCTTCATCCGAAACCAGTTTAGATTCTTTGCTTCTCGTCGTCATTTTCAACAAACAAATGCGGACTAAAATTATTGCGATAAGTGACGGTAGAATTAGTTACCCGGGGAACAAAACAATCGCGTGTTACTAGAAAGATGGCGGTTAATCAACAAGAAAAATATCATTAATGGAATAATGAAGCGGTGTGGTATGCGTTACAAAGGTATTATAATACGTGTAATAAGCGATGCGGGACAAATATAAATTTTAGTTAGTATAATTAGAACTACAATTTATTATGATTTAATAATATATACGCATATAATTTTTTGGAATATATAAAAAAATGAATTTACTTCTCCGGGCCTAGAGGTTAATTTAATCCGGCTCGAAGGACCAAAAAATATATGGTAGATTTGGCGTTGGCCTTCAACCACCAAACTGCTGGTTCAAATGTATTAAATAATGTTATGCGATGCGGCTATTAATTTAAATAAAATGGTGGACTGTATATGAGCGCGGTGCGAGCGGTGAATGGAATTTAATTTATTCGTGATACTGCAAATCCCCTAAATTCGGGATATAGGAAGGACGTGAAGGAATGCATGTGCACCCACCTGGACTTCCGCTGATCTGCCTCGTGTCTCGATGGTTGCCGGCTGTCTTCACACTTATCAACTTCACAGATAATCACGAAATATAGCGTTATTGCAAATGTCTATACTTTTTACGATATGCTTGTATAATTCAATATCCAACTTACACAAGGGCGGGAGCGATGACGCGAGATATAAGCGGTGCGGTTTATTGCGTGTCTTCTCCACTTGTGTGAGGCCGTTAACACACGAATGCACATGCTGGGCATAAAGCGGTAGATAGGAAACCGGAAATGGGCTTTGCAGTAATCTTATTGGATAATAATTAACGAGTCCATTATAAGCGTTAAGCGATAGTGCAAAGTGGCGCGAACAATGTGTTTTTTTA
Source organism: Parnassius smintheus behrii (assembly GCA_036936625.1). NCBI lineage: Eukaryota > Metazoa > Arthropoda > Insecta > Lepidoptera > Papilionidae > Parnassius > Parnassius smintheus. The sequence continues at coordinate 28,603,515 of JAUPFT010000017.1, forward strand.
ATCCGGTATTCGGCCGGACATTTGTTTTTATACGGTATCCGGCTGGATAGTAATTTTAGGCCGGATAAGTCGAATACCGGATAGTTACCGGATATCCGTTTCATCTCTAATTTTGATTGGAGATTAAACCTTCCGCCGTTATTAGTAAGAGAATGATTTGCTATATAACACTCGACGCATCAATTTTCTCTGTTACATGCGAGATGTTCATAATATAACTTATACTGTGATATAATCATGTTGTGGAAAATAACCGTAATATTTCCTTGTAATCCAGTATCTCGACGCCCAATTATTGGGACTACTCCTATAAGGGCTGGCAACGCACTTGCGATTCCCCTTGTTTTACCGTTGTTCATAGTGACTGTTGATAATAGATGAGTTGATAATAATCATCAGGTGAGCCGCATACCATGTTGCCCCTTCTGCTATAAAAAAACTGAGTGATGGAATGTCCTTCCACCCATCGTCGAACACTTCAGAAAAATAGGTCAAAAACAAGACGGTTAAGTATTAGGAAAGCGTTCTGTACGGTACGGTGATGAACAATAATCTAACACTAAAAAATTACACTCTAACATGATGTCTGTCTTACGCAAAACCCTGTAAACCGATTTGAATGTAACTTTTAATCACAGCTGATGTTATAAGGAGTAACAGTGGTAGAGCCACGCGGCAGCTTTCCTGTTGCACGTATGCGCCGGCTCAAACCGGGATGGTACCACGACCTCACAGAATACCGGCGTGAGGTGGAAGCTCTGCTTCCGCCTTTCGTCTGGTGAGTGCAGGTGGCCGGAGGTCCAAATTCCCCCTCCCATCAACATGGTAGCGGAATCAAATGATGATAAACTACCCCACGAGGGTACCAGCACCCCTGAAGAATCCCTCGCTGAACATCCACGACCATGTTTCTCCACTTCTGAGCGTGGATGCTCAGGGCAAACGGAGCAACAAGACCAAGGCGACACCTGCCACGCTGTCCATGAATTTCTGCAATATCAGGGGACTTCACTCTAACCTAAACCTCGTCCACTACCATCTCGAGACGGCAAGGCCGGCTCTACTTTTTCTGACCAAGACGCAGGTGTCCTCTCCGGCTGATGTCTCGTATCTCTCCTACCCGGGGTACAAACTGGAACACTCCTTTGTGCCTCGGGCTGGAGTTTGCGTTTACGTTAGAGAGGACATCTGTTCTTGACGCCTCGGCAGACTTGAAGGTTCGGACCTGTCCATCCTTTGGCTACGCGTAGACAGTGACGACCATCCGCGCGTCTACGGGTGCCTCTGTAGGTCCCATAGCGGTAATGCCGAAACAGACCGACTCTTCAACCACGCCCAAATGGCTACAGATTCGTTGCTACAGCGGATCCCCTCCGCAGAGATCGTGATCCTCGGCGACTTTAACGCCCATCACGCCGAATGGCTTGGTTCACGTTTAACCGATCATGCAGGGAGATCTGTTCATGATTTTGCCTTGGCATATGGTCCGACACAACTGGTTACTTCGCCTACGCGGATTCCAGATGTGGAGGATCATGCATCTTCCCTGTTGGACCTTCTGCTGACCTCTCACCCGGACGGATATCAGATATCCGTCGACGCCCCTTTAGGCTCCTCGGATTATTGTCTTGTTCGGAGTGTGGTGCCACTCACATGGGGCTTGTTTGCTTCTCTCCTGACGATCCCAACTTTGTTGCGGATTCTGTTGCTGATGTGGTACTTCAGGGTATGGAACTTTTTATTCCTTACTCTGTAGTGCCCATTGGAGGCAAATCTCAGCCATGGTTTAGTAGCTCCTGTGAAATAGCATCATGCTATAAGCAGGAGTGCTACCAAGCCTAGGCTGACGCATCAGTATCCCGGGATGTAAACACCGGCGCTCTAAAAAAAAAGTATAATTCCGCCTCTAGTTCCTTAAAAAGAGTCGTTGCCAAGCAAAGTCAGACAGAGCACATAGGCAGAATTGGCGAGAAACTAGTTCGCCTTCCTTCTGGAACCCGTGCATTTCGGTCTCTCGCCAAGGCTGTCCAGGGGAATATCTGTCAGCCATCTTTTCCATCTCTGCACAGGGAGTATGACTCACTGGCCCATACCGCGAAGGAGAAAGCTGATCTTTTAGGCTCTTTCTTTGCGTCCAACTCGATTCTCAATGACGGGGGAAGTACGCCGCCGACCATCCCGTGTGAGTGCTCCATGCCGGAAGTGCAGTTCACACAGCGCTCGGTTCGCAAAGCATTCCTCTCCCTGGACATCCACAAGTCGAGTGGGCCTGACGGAATCCCTCCCATTGTGCTGAGGACGTGTCTTCCAGTGTTGGCACTGGTTTTAACGCGTCTTTTCCGGTACTCCTACTCTCTAGGCGTGTTCCAAAAATCATGGAAGACGGCTTTCGTCCACCCGATCCCTAAAAAAGGCGACCGCTCAGATCCGTCCAATTACCGGCCTATCGCTATCATCTCCTTGTTCTCCAAAACAATGGAGTCCATTGTAAACTGCCAGCTCATGAGGTACCTTGAGGATCACCAGCTGATTAGTGACCGCCAATACGTTTTTCGCCGTGGGCGGTCAGCTGGTGATCTTCTGGTCTACCTAACTGACAGATGGGCGGAGGTAGTAGAGTCCAAGGGGGAGGCATTGGCCGTTAGTTTGGACATTGCGAAGGCCTTCGATCGGATTTGGCACAAAGCGCTTCTTTCGAAGCTCCCTTCCTATGGGCTTCCCGAGAAATTGTGCGATTGGATCACCAGCTTTCCTGCAGATCGGGACATCAAGGTCATTGTAGACGTTGCAAGCTCCGATTGCAAGATTTCAAGCAATGCTGGTGGTCCACAAGGATGCGTGCTATCGCCAACGCTGTTTCTACTGCATATCAATGATATGTTGCAAACCCGTAACATTCATTGCTATGCAGATGACAGCACTGGTGATGCTCTTTACACCGGCCGAGCTAATATTTCTCTGGAAAACGTCTCCGAGTGCCGGGACAAACTTGTGTCTGAAGTCGGGTCTTTGCTGAATAGACTCTCGGATTGGAGGCGACTAAATCTAGTCCATTTTAACCCCCAGAAAACACAAGTTTGCGCGTTAATCGCTATAAAGAACCCCTTTGTCGTATCTCCTCAGTTTCAAGGCACTCCCCTTGTTGCCTCAGCTAGTTTCGGAATTCTCGGCGTTGACATATCAAGTGACGTGTAGTTTCGTCGTCACTTGGAGGAGAAGGCCAAATTGACCTCCAATAATCTTGGCAGGCTCAGCAGAGCGGAACAGTATTTCATGCCGGCACACCGCCTGCAACTTTACAAGGAGTAGGTTCGGCCGCACATGGAATACTGTTCCCATCTCTTGGCTGGGGCTCCTCAGTACCAGCTCCTTTCACTTGACCGCATCCAGCGTAGAGCGGCTCGAATCGTCGACGACCGAGTGCTTTCCGATCGGCTCGATTGACTGGCACTACGAAGAGATGTTGCATCTCTTTGCATTTTTTTTCGCATGTACCATGGAGAGTGCTCTGAGGAATTGTTCGGATTAATCCCAGCCGCCAAATTTCGTGAACGCACTACGCGGCAAACGTCCCCATACCATACACACCATCTGGATTCTTGGCGGTCCACCACTGTACGTTTCAAGAGGAGTTTTCTTCCGCGTACAACCTCTCTGTGGAATAGTTTACCACCAGTGATTTTTCCGGACCGTTACGACCTGAGGACCTTCAAGAAAAGAGCGTACTCCTTTCTAAAGGGCCGGCAATGCACCCGCGATTCCCCTGGTATTGCGGTTGATCGTGGGAGGCGGTAGTCACCTTACATTAGGTGAGCCGCATGCTCGTTTGCCACCTCTTCTATAAAAAAAGTAACGTAGGCATCTTTTATAAAAAAAATTCCACGCGGACGAAGTCGCGGGGAATAGTTAGTACTTACATAATATCTGAATACTTGTATTCAGCCTTTAAATCTATATATTTATAGAACTGCGGCATCAACGTCCTAAGAGTGCAATATCTGTCTATTTTTGACTTTGCACGCTCCACTGAACCCTTGCTGAAAATTATTCTTCTCTCTAAATATTCTCTGGCTGAAACAAACAATTTACTAAAAAATCTTATAAATAATTTATGAAAATAATCTATATCTTCACATGCTTCATATTATCATACCGTACCGCTCTAACTCATACAACTCGGAACTGCATAATATTGTACACAAGCTAATTTGCATACATTGCCGAGATTTTATATTGTACATCTTTATTTATTAAAAGTACTTTTAACCAGATTGTCAAAAAAGTGGAAGGTAAAAGGCTGAATACCTCACATTTCGTAAGCGCTTCACCTGTAACTCCAGCCAATTAACACAGCAGATTCTCTCAACAGCCAAGATAAAATTCTAAGCATATTATATCTGGTTTTCCAGACAAGGTGAAAAAAAAGTCAATTTATATTAAATAGCTGAGCGAGATATATATATGCCGTGTAGTGGCGGTTAAGAATATCCACTACCCCATATCTTCCCGTGGGTGTCGTAAAAGGCGACAGAGGGAAACAGGCAGGAGATGGGCAGCAGCATTTTCCTGATAACAGCAACTGTACGACAAAAAAAAACTGCGGTTGCCAACCCGCTCGCCAAGCGTGGCAACTATGGCAATATACCCCCTATGAACAATTACACAAATAGACGGCCCCCAGTCCCCGGCGGCCCCGCTATTCCTGGCTACGGTGGCGACCATGGTAACGGCGGGGCAGGGGGTGCTAAGAATCTCCGGTGGAGGTTCGGTTGCCACCTACGACGACTCGACCTGGCAACATTTAACGCACGCACACTGAGGACTGACGAGAAGATCCTGGAGCTGAAAGAAGAGATAGACAAGTTGCGCTGGAGTATTATAGGATTATCCGAGGTCCGAAGAGAGGGGGAGGACACGGTGATCCTCGAATCCGGCAACTTGTTCTATCACCGGGAGGGCGACCATCTGTCCCAAGGAGGTGTCGGATTTATCGTCCACAAGTCTCTCGTCAACAACGTTGTAAAGATTGGGAGTGTGTCGACGAGGGTCGCGTATCTGATACTCAGAATCACCAAACGGTATTCGCTGAAGGTCATACAGGTTTACGCACCAACCTCGGCACATCCCGATGAGGAGGTGGAGGAAATGTATGAGGATATTTCTAAAGCCATGCATTCCTCCAAAACCCACTACACGGTGTTGATGGGAGACTTCAACGCAAAACTAGGCACAAGAGAAAGCGGTGAGCTGAAGTTAGGAAATTTGGAGTAGGGCAACGGAACCGAAGGGGCCAGTAGCTGGCCGACTTTATGGAGAAAGAGGGACTCTTTAAAATGAACTCTTTCTTCCAGAAGCGGCCCCACAGGAAGTGGACCTGGTCGAGCCCCGACGGTTCGACAAAAAATGAGATTGACTTCATTATGACGACCAGACGCCAACTGTTCAGTGATGTCTCAGTGATCGCAAGGGTGAAAACTGGCAGCGATCACCGAATGGTTAGAGGCACACTGAACCTAAACGTTAAGTTGGAGAGGTCTCGTCTAATGAGGTCAACGCTCCGTCCCCCTCGTGCTCTAATCCAGAATCCCGAAAACTTTCAGCTCGAGTTACACAACCGCTTTCAGTGCCCACAAGATTGCAATGCAGTGGACGATATGAATGACAAGCTCGTGGAAACTGTCCATGCGGTCGGAGCTAAGTTCTGCAAGACCCGCCGCAGAAGAACACAAAGACTCTCCGATCACACTCTCAATCTCATGGCTGTTAGACGGGAGATGAGGCTGCAATCGTCAACAGATTTGACAGCATACAGGCAACTGAACAGACAGATCTCCAAATGCATGCGGCGAGACTTACGCAACTTTAATACTGCTCGTATTAAAGAAGCTATCGAGCGGAACCAGGGCTCCAAAGTCTTTGCCAGAGATCTGTCTGCCCGTAAGAGCCAACTGTCAAAGCTGAAGACTGAGTGTGGCAACATCGTTTCCGGGACACCTGAGATTTTGAGTGAGATTGAGAGGTTCTATGGGCAGCTGTACACGTCATCGTTGGAGCCACACGCAAGTGTGAGTAACGATCCAAGAGCAAGTCTTATCCGACACATTCCGATGATATCCCGGACGACAGTCTAAGCGAGATTAGAATGGCTCTCCAGCACCTTAAAAACGGCAGGGCCCCAGGCGAGGATGGAATTACAGCGGAGCTTCTGAAAGTGGGTGGAACACCGGTACTTGAAGTCCTTCAGAAGCTCTTCCATTCCGTCCTCCATGATAGCACTACTCCAGAGGCGTGGAGCAGAAGTGCGGTGGTCTTGTTTTTTAAGAAAGGCGACAACGCTCTCTTGAAGAACAACAGACCGATTTCCCTTCTGAGCCGCGTTTACGTGCTGTTTTCGAGAGTCATTACGAATCGTCTCGCACGCAGACTCGACGACTTCCAGCCTCCCGAACAAGCCGGTTTCCGAAAAGGCTTCAGTACCATAGACCACATACATATCCTGCGGCAGATTGTACAGAATACCAAAGAGTACAATTTGCCACTTTGCCTGGCGTATGTGGACTATGAGAAAGCCTTTGATTCCGTCGAATTTTGGGCGGTGCTGCAGTCCCTTCAGCGGTGCCAAGTTGACTGTCGGTATATCGAAGTGCTGAAATGTTTGTACAGTAGGGCTACGATGGCTATCCGAGTACAGAACCAGAGCTCGAAACCTATCCAACTGCAGAGAGGTGTAAGACAGGGTGACGTTATATCCCCGAAACTCTTCACCGCTGCTTTGGAAGACGTTTTCAAGCTACTGGACTGGAAAGGATACGGTATTAACATCAATGGCGAGTACATCATTCACCTTCTATTTGACGACGGTATAGTCCTTATGGCAGAATCGCTGGAGGACTTAAGCACTATGCTCAATGACCTCAATAGTGCCTCCCAACGGATAGGTCTTAAGATGAACATGGACAAAACAAAGATCATGTTTAATGTCCATGTCACACCTATGCCGGTAGTTGTTGGGAGCACTATGCTCGAAGTTGTTGACGAGTACGTTTACCTGGGACAAATAGTCCGACTAGGTAAGTCCAACTTCGACCGAGAGGTCAATCGACGGATTTAACTCGGCTGGGCAGCGTTCGGGAAATTACGACATATCTTCTCGTCAGGTATACCTCAATCTCTAAAAACTAGATTGTACAACCAGTGCGTGTTGCCAGTGATGACTTACGGATCTGAGACGTGGTCCTTCACTGCTGGCTGTATGAGGATGCTCAAGGTCGCTCAGCGAGCTATGGAGAGGGCTATGCTTGGAGTTTCTCTGCGTGATAGACTCAGAAATGAGGATATCCGCAGTAAAACCAGAGTGACCGACATAGCCCAACGGATTAGTAAGCTAAAGTGGCAATGGGCCGGCCATATAGCTCGAAGAACCGATAACCGATGGGGAAGAAAGGTTCTCGAGTGGCAGCCTCGTACCGGTAGGCGTAGTGTAGGGAGACCCCCCACTAGATGGAGTGACGACCTGGTAAGATATGCAGGAAGTCGATGGATGCAGGTGGCTCAGGACCGTGCTTTGTGGCATTACATGGGGGAGGAGGAGGAGGAGAGATGTTCAGCAGTGGACTTGTGAAGGGCTGTAATGATGATGATGATGAGCGAGATATAAGATTCTATTGAATTGATAGGTAGTAAATAAGACATCTGTGGCCTTAGAAAAACTTATATCAGATTTAGAATCTAAGACCAATTTGCGTTGTGAATATGAAAATGAAGTAAAAATTGGCTTCTAGAAATCAAAGATTGAAAACAAGGAACAACAGCCACTTATTTTTAATTTGAAAATTGTAGAAATTAACGATATACGGAAAAACGTAATGAAAACTTGATCACCATTTTTGAAAGTTATGACACTGCAATCAAACATACCACCGTGTTTGTAGCGGTGCTGTCGTCGCGCCACATGCGAAACACACCGAGTTTAAATCACGCTATCACAGTACCAAAGTTACGGTGCTGTATGTAGAACAGCTACGAAACTTTCTGTATAAAAATTTCGGTAATGTCATAAAATACTAGGCTTCGGGAAGCAACGTTAAAGGTATGACGACTTGCCGTCATATACTCGTATTGCGATCGTCTTTCCTCCCTTTTACAAGAGGTCAGGATCATGTATTTCAGACTTTACGGGCTGATTGTGAAGAAAAAGACAAATAGACCACTCGTTTGATATTTTTTAATTGCAAAGTTGTGGGTGTTTCGTTCCAAGCGATTTTGTTAGAATATCTGTATTGACAACGTTCTTTTAAAGAAAAACTTTTTTGAGCCAAGTAACATTGTAAAGATTTAAAGGATATTATTTAAAAGTGAACAATGATACCTCTCGGTAAATGCTAGAACAATTACAATATTATTAACTAAATATACGGATTACTAAATCTAATATAGCGATTTTTACACAATTATCGATACTTGAGTTTCCCTATATATATGAAACTTCATAGGCGACATTTCTAAGGTGGTGTTAAAAATGTAGCTTTTGTCTACTTTTAAGGTTTTATTTAGTATATAGCAATGACAGCTGTAAACAAAATGGAAGTTTCTGTCCTTAACATCGAAATAACTGTCGTATATTCATGTTATTAATACACAAACAACTATTTTTCAATGTTTTGTCCGTCTATCTGTCCGATCAAATTTACGAAATTTTAAGAACAGATACAGGGCAATACCAGTAGGGATCTAGGTTGTACTTTATCCGAAAATATTAAATATCTTTTTGAAAAAAAAACTAAAAATTCATAAAACCAATGTTCTCTGATTGTCTTACATCTAAACTCATCATTCATCATTACAGACCTTCAGAAGTCCACTGCTGAACATAGGCCTTCCCCAAGTAATGCCACAAAAGAATAGCACAAAAAACGATGCTGCCACTCTCAGTCTTCAGCTTTGACAGTTGGCTCTTTCTGGCAGACAGATCTCTGGCAAAGACTTTGGAGCCCTGGTTTCACTCGATCGCTTCTTTAATACGAGCAGTATTAAAGTTACGTAAGTCTCGTCGCATGCATTTGGAGATATGTCTGTTAAGTTTCTGTTTGCTGTCAAATCTGTTGACGATTGCAGCCTCATCTCCCGTCTAATATCATCATCGTCTTGAGATTAAGAGTGTAATCGGAGAGGTTTTGTGTTCTTCTGCGGCTGGTATTGTAGAACTTAGCTCCGACCGCATGGACAGTTTCCACGAGATTGTCATTCATATCGTCTGCATTGCAATCTTCTAGGCACTGAAAGCGGTTACGCAACTCGAGCTGAAAGGTTTCGGGATTCTGTAGGCACGAGGAGGACGGAGCGTTGACTTCATTAGACGAGACCTCTCCATCTTAACGTTTGGGTTCAGTGTGTTTATAACCATTCGGTGATCGCTGCCAGTTTTCACTCTTGCAATCACTGAAACATCACTGAACAGTTGGCGTCTGGTCGTCATAATGAAGTAAATATCATTTTTTGTCGAACCGTAGGTGCTCGACCGGTCCACTTTCTGTGGGGCCGCTTCTGGAAGAAAGAGTTCATCATAAATAGTCCCTCTTTCTCTATGAAGGCCGAAGGCATCTAAAATACGCCTCATTAATAGATCATATCCAGGCGAAGCGGGGGCGGATTACTAGATAATATACAACATATAAAAATCTATAAATAAGGTACGTTTGCAAAGTAACACAAATCAATATTTTAGTATATAATTAATTTATGCATATTACGTCATATAATAGTATCATTAAAAATAGGAGTTCAGTTTAGTTGAGTTTATTATTTTCTGGAACTAGATGACCTTTAAAAAATTTCTAATTAAATATTAATTAAATACAAAATCACATTTTTATATATTTAAAGAGAGATAGATGGCTACGCTATTATCATCTGTTCTTAAAAATAAAAGACAAAACGTTCGACGCAAGTGATACGTTCGTAAAGAACATTTAAATTAGGAGAATGACATGTTTTCAATATTCGAGAGCGCAGGGATTATACTTGAAAATTTAAAAATAAAGTCACAGCCTACATATGTCCAACTGCTGGGCAGAGACCTACTCTCATTAGCGCAAGTAAGTGTTTGCCATTCAGCCTCAATGGGTATCCGTGAACTACAAGTTTTTCCTTAAAATATAAGCTTCGTCATGTGATCGGCGTTGATGAAAAACAAATCGAGAGTAAACCCGTATATTTGAGAAGTATTAGAAGTAAGAAATAATGACGTGCACAAGGGGTAAGCGAATTATATATTTTTCGATTCTTACCGAAATCGACGAATTTGAAAATAACACCTTTAAAATTGAGTTACTACATACTCGGTGGTGAAGAAAAACCACCGTGATCAAAATAAAACAAAAAAAATAATATTATGAGTTCATCAACACGCAGGAGAGCAGCGTTATGATTTCTTCTTTGTAATAAAAAACTTCTCGGAAATATGAAGATGTTTGTGCCCAGCAGTAGGTCTTATTAGCCGTGTAGTGGCGGTTAAGAATATCCACTACCCCATATCTTCCCGTGGGTGTCGTAAGAGGCGACAGAGGGAGACAGGCAGGAGATGGGCAGCAGCATCTTCCTGATGACAACTGTGACGTAATAAAAAAACTGCGGTTGCCAACCCGCTCGCCAAGCGTGGCAACTACGGCAAATACCCCTCAATGAACAAATACACAAAAAGACGGCCCCCAGTCCCCGGCGGCCCCGCTATTCCTGGCTACGGTGGCGACCATGGTAACGGCGGGGCAGGGGGTGCTAAGAATCTCCGGTGGAGGTTCGGTTGCCACCTACGACGACTCGACCTGGCAACATATAACGCACGCACCCTGAGGACTGACGAGAAGATACTGGAGCTGGAAGAAGAGGTAGACAAGTTGCGCTGGCATATTATTGGATTATCCGAGGTCCGAAGAGAGGGGGAGGACACGGCAATCCTCGAGTCCGGCAACTTGTTCTATCACCGGGAGGGCGACCATCTGTCCCAAGGAGGTGTCGGATTTATCGTCCACAAGTCTCTCGTCAACAACGTTGTAAAGATTGGGAGTGTGTCGACGAGGGTCGCGTACCTGATACTCAGAATCACCAAACGGTATTCGCTGAAGGTCATTCAGGTTTACGCACCAACCTCGGCACACCCCGATGAGGAGGTGGAGGAAATGTATGAGGATATTTCCAGAGCCATACATTCCTCCAAAACCCACTACACGGTGTTGATGGGAGACTTCAACGCAAAACTAGGCACAAGAGAAAGCGGTGAGCTGAAGGTAGGGAAATTTGGAGTGGGGCAACGGAACCGAAGGGGCCAGCAGCTGGCCGACTTTATGGAGAAAGAGGGACTCTTTATGATGAACTCTTTCTTCCAGAAGCGGCCCCACAGGAAGTGGACCTGGTCGAGCCCCGACGGTTCGACAAAAAATGAGATTGACTTCATTATGACGACCAGACGACAACTGTTTAGTGATGTCTCAGTGATCGCAAGGGTGAAAACTGGCAGCGATCACCGAATGGTTAGAGGCACACTGAACCTAAACGTTAAGTTGGAGAGGTCTCGTCTAATGAAGTCAACGCTCCGTCCCCCTCGTGCTCTAATCCAGAATCCCGAAACCTTTCAGCTCGAGTTACGTAACCGCTTCCAGTGCCTGGAAGATTGCAATGCAGTGGACGATATGAACGACAAGCTCGTGGAAACTGTCCATGCGGTCGGAGCTAAGTTCTGCAAGACCCGCCGCAGAAGAACACAAAAACTCTCCGATCACACTCTTAATCTCATGGCTGTTAGACGGGAGATGAGGCTGCAATCGTCAACAGATTTGACAGCATACAGGCAACTGAACAGACAGATCTCCAAATGCATGCGGCGAGACTTACGCAACTTTAATACTTCTCGTATTAAAGAAGCGATCGAGCGGAACCAGGGCTCCAAAGTCTTTGCCAGAGATCTGTCTGCCAGAAAGAGCCAACTGTCAAAGCTGAAGACTGAGTGTGGCAACATCGTTTCCGGGACACCTGAGATTTTGAGTGAGATTGAGAGGTTCTATGGGCAGCTGTACACGTCATCGTTGGAGCCACACGCAAGTGTGAGTAACGATCCAAGAGCAAGTCTTATCCGACACTATTCCGATGATATCCCGGACGTCAGTCTAAGCGAGATTAGAATGGCTCTCCAGCACCTTAAAAACGGCAGGGCCCCAGGCGAGGATGGAATTACAGCGGAGCTTCTGAAAGCGGGTGGAATACCGGTACTTGTAGTCCTTCAGAAGCTCTTCAATTCCGTCCTCCATGGTGGCACTACTCCAGAGGCGTGGAGCAGAAGTGCGGTGGTCTTGTTCTTTAAGAAAGGCGACAACGCTCTCTTAAAGAACTACAGACCGATTTCCCTTCTGAGCCGCGTCTACGTGCTGTTTTCGAGAGTCATTACGAATCGTCTCGCACGCAGACTTGACGACTTCCAGCCTCCCGAACAAGCCGGTTTCTGAAAAGGCTTCAGTACCATAGACCACATACATACCCTGCGGCAGATTGTACAGAAGACTGAAGAGTACAATCTGCCACTTTGCCTGGCGTATGTGGACTATGAGAAAGCCTTTGATTCCGTCGAAATTTGGGCGGTGCTACAGTCCCTTCAGCGGTGCCAAGTTGACTGTCGGTATATCGAAGTGCTGAAGTGTTTGTACAGTAGGGCTACGATGGCTATCCGAGTACAGAACCAGAGCTCGAAACCTATCCAACTGCAGAGAGGTGTAAGACAGGGTGACGTTATATCCCCGAAACTCTTCACCGCTGCATTGGAAGACGTTTTCAAGCTACTGGACTGGAAAGGATACGGTATTGACATCAATGGCGAGTACATCACTCACCTTCGATTTGCCGACGATATAGTCCTTATGGCAGAATCGCTGGAGGACTTAAGCACTATGCTCAATGACCTCAATAGTGCCTCCCAACGGATAGGTCTTAAGATGAACATGGACAAAACAAAGATCATGTTCAATGTCCATGTCACACCTATGCCGGTAGTTGTTGGGAGCACTATGCTCGAAGTTGTTGACGAGTACGTTTACCTGGGACAAATAGTCCGACTAGGTAAGTCCAACTTCGACCGAGAGGTCAATCGACGGATTCAACTCGGCTGGGCAGCGTTCGGGAAATTACGACATATCTTTTCGTCAGGTATACCTCAATCTCTAAAAACTAGATTGTACAACCAGTGCGTGTTGCCAGTGATGACTTATGGATCTGAGACGTGGTCCTTCACTGCTGGCCGTATGAGGACGCTTAAGGTCGCTCAGCGAGCTATGGAGAGGGCTATGCTCGGAGTTTCTCTGCGTGATAGACTCAGAAATGAGGATATCCGCAGTAAAACCAGAGTGACCGACATAGCCCAACGGATTAGTAAGCTGAAGTGGCAATGGGCCGGCCATATAGCTCGAAGAACCGATAACCGATGGGGAAGAAAGGTTCTCGAGTGGCAGCCTCGTACCGGTAGGCGTAGTGTAGGGCGACCCCCCACTAGATGGAGTGACGACCTGGTAAGACATGCAGGAAGTCGATGGATGCAGGTGGCTCAGGACCGTGCTTTGTGGCATTACTTGGGGGAGGCCTATGTTCAGCAGTGGACTTGTGAAAGGCTGTAATGATGATGAATGATGAGTAGGTCTTATAAAGGCTTAATTTGGAACTGTCTTTGTCTTAGTCCTTGTGAATAGAAAGGTGCTATTTTCAAAAAGTACAACTCAAATCTTTGAATTTATTAACTAGTATAGCTCTACATCATAATTTTACTACGCTTATATGTAGTTTAAGCAATTCATATTACATTTTCATTGGTATAATATAGGAGGTATTTTGGCTTATCTTTTTGAAAAATATTTGCATGACGCTGGTTAACTATTGTACTTTTTGTAACTAAAAACAAAACTCTCACAAAATTAAGGCGTAAAATAGCAGCTTAATGTTGCTGTTTTTCATATGGTGAGTCTTTATACATAGCCGGAGACCCTTTTTACTGAATTCAGGCATTCTATCTTACTCCTCAGGGATGATATATATATATATATTTTGATTTTTAATCGATGATAAATGTAGATATCTATGGGCCACAGAATTCATGTACTTGTTTGGCACCCATATAATTAAATAGTTTATAATAAAAAATAAAAATATCAATTTCTTTGCAACTTTCCGCTAAACAAAGAAGTTTGTTTGTCACAAACAAAGAAGTCTGTTTAGCGGAAAGTTGCAAAGAAATTGATATTTTTATTTTTTATTATAATGGATTTCCGCAAAGTAACGCCTGATTCTATCAATAAATAGTTTATGACAGATGTAAATTTTTTTATAGTGAACGGCTGACAAGCGTGCACACAGTCCACCTGATGGTAAGTAATTGCTGTGGCCCATAGACATCTACATCTATTCTCGCTTGCGAATCGAAATGCAGATGCGTTATCAGCTTTGATGACTAAGATGGAATGTCTTTTTTCCAGTAAAAAGGGTCTCCGGTTCTCTACACTCACCATACGAAACACAGCAGCATAAATCTGGTATTTGAGGCTGGTATTCTGTGAGAGCGTGGTCCTTTCCGGTCGAGTCGTCCCATTCGTGCTACAACTATACAATTAATACAGCTGCAACATGGATCTACCACGTAAAAATGCCCATACTGACAACGAGATTAGCGTCAAATTTTTGAGACGTTGTGCTGCAATCACCAATTCGCTTGGCAATTAAAAGCGGAGTGGAATTAGCAGTAGTAAAATTGTTTTAAATATGTCCTACAGTACGACAGACACCATGTCCAGCATCTTATGGCCAGATGAATATATAAAAGTGGACAGACAGACCTCTGCAATGATTGTATCGAAATAAATAATTAACTGTACTTCTATGAATAGAATTTACATGCACTGTGACTTTGGCCTTCAATTTCTTCAACCCTCACCAGATGTCTATTTTTATTAAGATTTGTATCATTTTTAAGCAAATCGAGTTATTAAATTCGTGTTCTTAGAACAAAAGTCATTTGTCATTTTTCCGTCTTTTAAGTTAACCAAACAAAACAATTAAAAGCACTTAATAATACATATATCGTAACAATTCACTTTGAATAAATATTAAAAAATGCCATAAATAAGTATTTATAGAATCATCTTGGATACATTTTGAAAAAAATATTTTTAAATATACATATTTTTAAAATACTTACGATAATCCTTTTTCTCAAAATGATTTTGTTTTCCCACCCACTCTTGTAAAATGTTGATAGCTTGATCCATACTTCCTGGATTAAACAAATTGTAATCCTTGCGAATGGTTTGAAGTGTATCCTTATTAAACTCGAGCAAAGTGTTCATCGGTAGCGATTCCATTTTTTAGCCTCCAGCTGAAATTAAGCACCTTATCATTTGAGTGCCAGATAAGTACTACAGAAAATTTGCTTCGGTGTTAAATAATAAATGGAAGCAACATTTATAAATTATGGATACCTATAAAAACTGCTTTACTAGTAATAACTACACAAATAACAAACTAAGGCTTTATGTATTTTATTTTTTATTTTTCACCTTATTTTTAAATAAATAAAACAATTATTCACTTTAGCACTTCCATTAACTGAGTTTCATTAGTAATTAAATCCAAGGCTGTAAAGCGCAAGAGTTTGTTGACTAAATTTACCTGAATATATCATTTTATTTTGTATTTATATGTACATAATTATATATCACCATTATTGAAATAAGTTACACAGCGTGTTCAAGCAATGGCTTTTATGTGAGTTGCCGGAGACGTACCTGCAGTTATACACATATATGGGGTGTTCAGGCGGCTAACTACCGAAGTACTATTGCATAATATTTTGTCCCATATAAGGAACTTCTGAGAGTATATATATATATATATATATATATATATATATATATATATATATATATATATATATATATATATATATATATATAGTATACTAGAGCAATCAAAAGCTGAGTAGCGTATCCCGTTCAATAAGACAGGGCTCGAAAAAGGTTAGAAATAAAAACATTAAATCGTCCCTATTCCAATTGTATCAGGTTTACGTTATTAATTTATTATTAACCGTCTCTTCCCGCGTGGGAAAGGCTCACAATATATATATATATATACATATATATATATATATATATATATATATATATATATATATATATATATATATATATATATATATATATGCCTCGGAGTAATAGTAATCTGAGATTACTTATGATCTTCGATGAATTAGAGATCAGAGAATCAGAATCATCATTTATAGGTAGTATAATTTGAGAGCAGGCAGCACAGAACACTATTACTCCTAGGCAGGCAGTGCCAGTTGTCACTTAACAAAGGCCTTTTGTGTTTGGGCATACGCCATGTTCAAACAACAATAATTCTTAAAGTAATAAACATACAGCTGTAAACTTTATGTTGCATTGTAGCTTAACTCAAAATCTGTTGATCTAGTATAAAAATAAGAAGGGGTAAATGGGGTTGTTTTTGCAGTAATTTACAATAATTTGTCGATTAGCATATTTTTTTGATATTTATTTGAAGTTAAATTTTTTTTCTTCAAAGTTACAAGTATGTCAACAAAAGTTTTGATAATGTAAACGATAAACAATATTATTGGCCTCCGAATGAGTTAATTTTTATCTCAGTATGACTAAAACTTTCAGAGATATGACTTTTTTCGTAAACGAGTAGAGAATATCTCAAGAAAAAAACAAAATGGCTGCCAAATAGAGGGGGAGGAGATTAGACCTCAGTGTGTAGTGTATTTTTATATTAAAATAGCTGTATTATAAGTACCTAAAATATCGCTAGTCCGTGACCGGACACACTGTATATATATATATATATATATATATATATATATATATATATATATATATATATATATATATATATATATATATATATATATATATATATATGTATATATATATATATATATATATATATATATACACAAAGTTAAGGTCCATATAAGGATACAATAGCATTATAAGTCTCTTAAATGCATAATGGCAGAATTGTGACTTGAAGTCCAACATATAAAAGACTTATGATAGTCAAGGTCTATGAAATAAAGCAAATATGTATGTAGAAAGAATGTAAGAGCATTATATTGATAGAAGTGGTACTTGAAAAATAATTATTATATTGGTGTGTAGACTGCTTAACAGTGTCAGAGACTACGGTAAACGAGCACTTGTTAATCGATATGTATTAAACATATATCATCTTAGTGCCGGTGGTAAGCGGCTTTGTTGTAGCAATACGACTTGCACGTGGGTATCGCACACCCCTACTGATTGTGGGCGGCGTCTTAGCGCATAGCGTTATGATAGTTCGTCTATCTTTCGGATTAGGGAGAATGTGTTTGGTAATACTTTTAAGTGCAAAAAAATACTCATAATTTATTGGAACAACTTTTTGTTGGATGGTTACGGAATAAGAATAAAAGCTATGCTGATATGATAATTACTCCCTCAAAAACTGTCATCAAAATTCTTCGTGTAAAATGAGGTCAATGAATTCAAAAACGCATATATTTGGAATAACTGCATAAGGTGGTCCATAGAGATGTGTTAACAGAAGGGCTAGACGGGGATGAGAAACTATTGCTAAATTATACGGTATATTTAACATTTTCACTTTTTTTTATTATTATGGTATCCTATTTATCGTGCTAACCAAAAGCAGCGATAATTTCGCCGTATATTTCTGGTACATAGCTTAGGATTATGCATCATTTCACAAAAAAATTGTTGCATTTTATCACACCTTAGTAAATAATTCCATTAATGAAGTCATTTAAACAAGTGAAAGTATGTTATTTGAATAATTATGATAATAATAAACTTCTGTTACATAAGTTAGACGGTTTTATTTTGTATTGGATTATGTAGTGTAAAATAAGCTAGATAATAATGTCTGTGGAGTATTTATATGTTTTGTTTTTATTTTTAATTTTTTTAAATAATTGTAAAGAATAAAAAAGACAGATGTCACAAATATTGGAGAAACAAGAGAATGTTGTTCTGCAAATGTATATATAGCGTTTTTCCCTTAAATTGTATCACTTCATTTAATTTGATTATCTAATTACGGTATTATAATTTATATATTATGAAGACAAAGATTTTTATTTAAAAACTGCGTCCTAACTACCACGCGCTCTGCGCGTGATCATTTGGTGACCATGCGACGTGATTATCCAATGAACAAGTAATATGAAGAAGTAAGCTTTGGACAAGCCAACACAAATTGTAATTGCCGAGAGAGCCTGCAACGAGAGCTAGCTGCACAGCAACAAAATCAGGAAAGTGACCACTCTATAACACTTTTATAACCTACTTACCCTGTGCATCCTTCTCACAACTTGACTTTAGGTTGCCGGCCGGCCATTTTTTTATATATCGCAGTGAACCTAATGTTCATGTCTTATTTATCTAAGGCTGTTGCATAAATAAAAGTTTCATCGGTAAATTACAACAAAATTGTTCAAGGCCAATTAATTTTACTTATTACAATTAATAAGCTAAAACTAAATCTACCTAAACTTTCTTTAAGCACACGTGGCATTTGTCGGATTGTAAATCACCATAAAATTTGGTTAATTTATACTAATATTTCATAAGATAAAATTTTATTTTATATATCGATTTGAATTTTAGGCTCCCAAATACTTTTTCCGTACAAAGCTACTTAAACTTCTAATTTGTACTTACTACTACTTGGTACTTACTACTACTCACGTGGCGTACCTTGCAAAGAATTGTAAATCACCATAAAATTTGGTTAATTTATACTAATATTTCATAAGATAATATTTTATTTTATATATCAATTTGAATTTTAGGCTCCCAAATACTTTTTCCATAAAAATCTACTTAAACTTCTAATTTGTACTTACTACTACTTTGTACTTACTACTACAAACGTGGCTTACCTTGCAAAGAACTGTAAATCACCATAAAATTTGGTTAATTTATACTAATATTTCATAAGATAATATTTTATTTTATATATTAATTTGAATTTTAGGCTCCCAAATACTTTTTCCGTACTAAGCTACTTATATTTCTAATTTGTACTTACTACTACTACTCGCCTGTTGCTGCAGAGGGCTGTCTCCGCTGCTGCACTCCTCTTCTCTTCACGTCCTCCGACCGTGGACCGCTACTGCGCCGCGCTTAAGTCGCAAGTTACGTTTATTTTATGCCTTTAATTTGCAAGTCATCGTAGCAAATTCTTAGGAATTTCAACTTTTCATACTAACTTACTAATATTCAAATAATTTCACGGATTAAGCATTTACCTATCTTGATTTTTAATTTATTTTCTTCATTTCTCTTACAATGCCTAAAAACGGTACAAATATGGATGAGCTCATGACTAAACGGGCTAACGTTGAGCAAAGAGTAAAGTTATTTAAAATTTTTGTAAATGATTTAATTGAAGTTAAGAATCCTACACAAAGTCAAATTACTGAGCCCTCTGTACGTTTAGAAAAATTTGAAGGTTTATTTTTTTATGACTTGCAGACGGAAATTGAGGTTCGTGATACCTCCCAGTTTAAAGTAAGGGAGGAAATGGAACGTAGCTTTTATGCGCCTATGACATTGGCTAAGGATTTATTATCATCCTTTAAAAAAGATAGACATCATTCTTCAGACTCAGGCCAGCCTCCTCTTAGGATTCAGCCAGGGTTTCGCTTACCAGAAATTACAATTGCCCATTTTGATGGCAGCTATTATAAATGGCTTGAATTTAAATGTATGTCTCCTTAATACATGATAATAAAACCATAAATTTTATACATAAATTTCACTATCTTTCATCTTACCTGCAAGGTGAGGCAGCCCAAGTTATTAGTAATATAGAAGTAACTGAATGTAACAACAATGTGGCTTGGGCCCTCCTCTGCGAGAGATATGACAATAAAAAACAGCTGGTCTCACAACACATGAATGCACTATTTAATAGCTAGACTCAGACAGCTAAGTCTTTGCGTAACACTGTAGATCATGTTTCAAAAAATCTTAGAGCCCTTAACACTTTAGGTGTTCCCACTACTAATTGGGATCTAATAATCGTTCATATGATTGTCCCTAAGCTTGATAGCAATTCTAGACTAAAGTGGAAAAATATAAATCTTCATTAAATTGTGATTTACCTTCGTTAGATAATTTCTTTAAATTTTTGAAGGCTCGAGCTAATATTCTCGAAAGTGTGAATAATAATAAACAGGAAAAAGGCGAAACATTCAATAATTTTAAGCAACAGAAGTTACTCGTAAAATCTCTTGCTATTTCAATGGAACCCAGCTCGTCTATGTGTGGTGTCTCGTCATCTACTGCCAGCGCTGCCAGCGGAGCGGCGGGTGCGGCGGCGTCGTGCGTATACTGCTGTGGGCCGCACCGCTTAGATATCGAGGAGCGTATCACCAAGGTGGCCAGGTTGAAATTATGCTTAAATTGCCTACGTAAGGGACACCCTACGCGGCTATGTAGGTTAGGCCCTTATTTTACTTGTAAGCGGCAACACAATACACTTTTACACCGCGGGGTTCCTCAGGCAAGCAATGCATCTGTAAATATGACTACAAATGAGACTGAGCTAGCAAATGAAGCCCCTGAAGTCATTGACACTACAGTCAATGTATCGGTACAGTCCGTTTCCAGTAACAACCAAGTCTTGCTATCCACTGACCTTGTAGATGTGTACAATCCCATCACCAACAAGTATGAGATGGCGCGCGCCTTATTAGATAGTGGCAGTCAGGCTTCCATACTAACTGAAAATGTGAAACGCAAACTTTGCTTGCCCAGTGAATAAACAAACACAAATATAATAGGCGTAGGTGATAAACAACTTACCTCAGGCGTCAAGCGTTGCTCCGTCCGCATTAAGTCTAAATCTACTAACAACACGCTTACCTTATGTTGCTTAGTGCTACCTAAAATATCTGGCGATCTACCTCATGTCCAACTTGATATATCTCAATTAAACTTACCTGTCAATATTAACCTTGCTAATTCTAACTTCTTTCAGCCTGCTTCTGTAGATCTATTTATTGGAGCTGACGTATTTTGGCAATTAATATTAGGCCAACAGATCACTCTAGGCATAACAAACCTATACTCACAGATACAAGGTTTGGTTGGATATTATCTGGCCCAATTTCTTCAAAGTCTGTTAGCAAGACAAATGTTCATGGCGTTTTATTTACTCACTTGTCCCTTGAAGAGCAAATCACTACATTTTGGCAGGTTGAGGATATCCCTGAATCTAATAAGGTATTGTCCAATTTGTACATGGTATGTGAGAAGCACTTTTTAGAAAATACTCGTCGCATGGACGACGGTAGGTTTTGTGTTCGATTACCTCTTATTTCTGAACCTGATTGTTTAGGCGATTCTTATCAGTTAGCTAAAAGGCGCCTCCTAGGGTTAGAAAGACGTTTTAGAAAAAATCCAGATTTAAAATTAATGTATTCTGATTTTATACGTCAATATTCAGATCATGGACGTCTGTCTACCGAGGTTATTTCATCTCCATAAAATTACATAAAATTATCTTGTTTACATTGCCTTACATACAGGGTTGGCCACAGGAGAATAAAATAAGATATGATTTAAATTTATTAATGAATAATTTATCATGTAATAATAATTTAAATTTGACATTTAATTGTAACAATTATACCAATAGAATTAATTTAATAGATATTAATAATTTAATTAAAAAAAATTTGACTACAGATAGGTATTATCTATCCAAATATAATTTAAGACATATAGCACATGTGCTATCTTATTATTTATATATTAACTCAGCCAAGGACTTGGCTACCCAGACATCTGCTCCTATTGAGCAGCATAATGATTTGACATGTAGTTTGGAATCCGTTCCAAGTAATTTAAATTAGAAAATGAGACAATAGAGGTAATCTCTAGCAGTTATAATAATTTAAATAGTTTAGAATGTAGCTTACAAATCCTTAATAGTTGCAATGGTATAACTCCAGAAAATGATAATAAAAATTGTTTACACCTGGTGCATCAGAATATACAAGGCATGATAGGCAAAGAGCTAGAAATTGAATTGTTTTTAAATAGCAACAATATTCATATTTTATGTATTACTGAACATTGGTTAAAAGCTCATAATTTAATGTTTAACTTTAGTAATCACCAGGTGCTCAGTTCTTTCAATAGAGAAACGATTTTAAGAGGTGGCTCCTTAATATTAGCTAGTAAATTACTATCATATAAAGAACGTAAAGATATTGTGAGCCTCTCTGTTGAGGGAACTGTAGAAATGGCATGTGTTGAGTTTGAGCACCTCATTGTTGTGAGCGTTTACAGACCCCCATGTTCGTTATATGATACTTTTGAAAAAATTATGGAGGAAGTTTTCGCTAAGCTTAATAAACAGAATAAATCTGTTGTAATATGTGGAGACTTTAATATCAATCTCCTAGAAGCTTCCTCCACTAATATTAAATTTAGATCATTGTTTAAATCTTATGGTCTTTTTAATTTATTTTTGGAGCCAACACGTATTGCTGAATCTAGTGCAACATGTATAGATAACATTTTTACAAATGTTAAGCCGTTCAATAAATGTATAATTCAAAAATTGAGCTCTGATCACTGTGGACAATTTGTTTCATTACCTTATGTTCACAAAAAGCAAGTAGATAAAAAAGTAGTGTTTGTTCCAGTAAATGTACATCGCTTGGAGAAGTTTAGAAGTAACATAGTAAAAAAACTTCCGATACTTTCATACCAAAATAATCCAAATTTTTTGTATGCAACATTATTTAAGCTCATTTGCAATGAATTTAATAATACTTTTACTTCTAAAACATTCTCCTTGAATAATCGTAAAGCATTTAATGAATGGGCGACAGTAGGAGTCCATAAGAGTAGACAAAGGTTATATGAACTTTACAATGAAAGGTCATATAATCCTAGCGTCGAATTTAGGGAATATGTAAAAAAATATTCCAAAATATTTAAAAGAGTGTGCTCCTTAGCCAAGTCATTGTATTTAAGCAACAAAATAAAGACTGCTTCTAATAAAATTAAAATGACATGGAGTATAATTAATAGTGAAACTGGTAAGGTCAACTCTCGCAATTCAAACTACCAGTTAAGTTTTAACAATAAATTAACTAAATCAGATCAGGACGTTGCAATGGTTTTTGAGAAATATTTTACTGATATTCCGATCTTAACCACTAAGTCCCTGAATTCTTCTCCTACCGTCGCCGAATCATTACTTAAACAAAATGTAAATGTGTGTACAAAGAATTTTACATTTCATAAAGTTTTATCAAAAGATATTGTAAAATATTTTAAGACTATTGATATTAAGAGAACCGCCGATCTGTGGGGGATTTCTGTTGAAGTTATTGCGTCTATAATAGATACAATCGCACCTCAACTATCTATTATTTTTAATAGTAGTATCAAATCTGGTGTGTTTCCTGATTTAATGAAGCATAGTAAAGTAATACCTTTATTTAAATCTGGTAGTACATTGGACCCCGCTAATTTTAGACCTATTTCTGTACTGCCAACACTTAGTAAAATTTTTGAAAAAATTATTCTTGATCAATTGTTAACTTTTTTAATGTAAATAAATTACTTCATAAAAACCAATTTGGTTTCACAAGGGGTCGCTCGACAACTGATGCTGGTGTTGAGCTGATTAAATATATATTTAATGCATGGGAGAATTCACAGGATGCTTTGGGTGTGTTCTGTGACCTATCCAAAGACTTCGATTGTGTTCACCATGAAACATTAATCAGGAAACTTCAACACTACGGTGTAAGAAATGATGCTCTTAAATTAATTATTTCATATTTAAGTGACAGAACACAAAAAGTTGTTATTAATAGTATGAGTTCTTCCGGGTCCATTGTACAAATGGGCGTGCCTCAGGGCTCAATTCTCGGCCCTTTTCTGTTTCTTGTATATATTAATGACTTACCTTACATAGTAGGGGATAACCATGATATAGTATTATTTGCTGATGATACTTCATTAATTTTCAAATTAAAACGACAGTTATTAAATTACGACGAAGTAAATAATGCTATAGCTAAGTTAGTCAATTGGTTTAATGTTAATAATTTGCATTTGAATGGAACTAAAACTAAATGTATGAAATTCTTAACTCCTAATGTTAAACATGTCAATACTAATGTAATTTTAAATGGGAGGAACTGAGTCTTGTTGATACCACCATTTTTCTTGGAATCACACTGGACGCAAAGCTTCAATGGCTCCCCCATATATCAAAACTAGCTAGCAGACTTAGTTCTGCAGCATATGCTGTAAAAAAGATTAGAACTCTTACCAGTGTTGAAACAGCTAGAATAGTTTACTTTAGTTATTTCCATAGCATTATGTCGTATGGTATTTTGCTATGGGGACACGCGACTGACACTGAAATTATATTTATTTTACAGAAGAGGGCCATTAGAGCAATATATAATTTAAAACCAAAAGAGTCACTGAGACAAAAATTTAAGGAAATTAATATATTAACTCTGGCCTCTCAATACATTTATGAAAATGTAATGTACGTACACAAAAATAAAAGTAGTTTTGCGAAAATAAGTGATATTCATTCCGTAAATACTAGGAGCAGACACAAGCTGGTAGTACCAGTTACTCGACTCCACCGAGTCAGTAATTCATTCTTGGGGCGATGTATACGCTTTTACAACAAAATCCCAGAAAATATACAAAATTTGTCATACACGAAGTTCAAAAATGTTATTAAACTAAGTTTGTATAAAAAGGGTTATTATAATATTAAGGAATTTATAGATGATAATAACCCCTGGGAAGGGTGATCGCTACCAAGCTATTTCTAATTTGTCTTGTGTTGTTGATTGTAAACATGATTGTAAGCTATTATTAAAAAAAAAATAGTCCCGCTGGGTTTCTTGCTGGTTCTTCCCAGGACAGAGGTTTCTTTTGCAAACCAGTGGTAAATTAAAAAAGTGACTTTCAATAAGTATTTTTATAATCTACATTGAATAAGAAAGTTTCTATTTCTATTTCTATTTCTATTTCCAGCTTATTTCATCCCGCACCATGCGGTGATAAAAACAGACAGCGAATCGACAAAAATTTGCGTTGTATTCGACGGCAGCGCCCCCTCTACCACAGGCTTCTCTATTAATGACCTCCAAATGGTGGGGTCTCCTATTCAGGATTCTTTATTTAATATTATACTCAGATTTTGTCTTTATAAATATGTACTCTCCGGAGACATAGAAAAATGTACCGACAAGTTTTTATTGACCCCAGGGATCGTAATTTACAGTTAATTTTAAGGCGCGAAAATTACAGAGAGCCCATACGAATATTACGTCTTAATACAGTGACCTACGGTTTCGCGAGCGCAAGCTTTCTAGGTACCCGCTGTCTGTGGCAGTTAGGAGAGGAATGTCAGGATCATAAAATTAAAACTATAATTCAAAACGACTTCTTAGTCGATGATTTACTTACCGGTTCTGATTCTCCTCAAGAATTACGTTATATTAAGGAAACCGTAGAGTCCGTTTTATCGAGTCATCAGTCTCATCCGTAGTCCTCGCCTGGCTTCGCACCGAGCCTAGCAAATTACAAACTTTTGTAGCCAACAGAGTCGGTGCCATCAGTTCCTTATGTGGCTCGAGTTCGTGGCGTGATGTGAGTGGCGTTTTGAATTCCGCCAACCTGCCCTCACGCGGAGTATGTGACGACCGTCTGCAGCACCTGTCCCTGTGGTGGCGCGGCCCAGACTTCCTCATGCTGCCGACCTGTGATTGGCCAACATTTCGCACAGATCCGTGCGACGATATTCCCGAATTGATAGTCAATGTTACTACTTTAAACCATGATAGACAAGATTTAATAGATTTCGATTCTTACTCATCTCTTACTAAACTACAACGCATTTTCGCTTATGTCTTACGCTTCATAACCTGTTGTAAAAATAGAATTAAACTTATCGATGTGCTTCAGGCTGAGTAACTTACTCGATCATTTGAAAAGCTAGCATATCGCTCTCATCGGGAATCTTTTCCTGACGAATTAAAATTATTACAAAATAATAAGCCGTTACACTCTAAAAATAGTATTTTACCTTTAAGTCAGTTTCTACGCAATGGTTTAATCCGTCCTACTCGTTCGAAAAACGACATCCTATCTTAGTCCATGGCAAGCATCGCTTCACTCGGCTGTTGTTCGAGCGTGAGCATCTGCGCCTGCTGCATGCCGCGCCGCTGCTGCTGCTGTTGCCCGTACGTTGCACTGTGTGGTCCGTCGCTGGCAGAGATGTTGCTCGTTCTGTCTATCATCAGTGTGTCAGATGCCGTGGATTTGCTGCTAAACCAGTAACCACTAAAATGGGAAACTTACCTTCCGTTCGCGTAGACGCTGGATATCCTTTTATTAGTACTGGTGTATACTTTGCGGAACCATTTTCTATAGTTAATCGTAAAGGTATAGCCTGTAAAATCGTAACTAAATGCTATTTATGTTTATTTATTTTTATGAAATATAAATGCCTTCATTTATAAGCAGTGAATGATCACAGCAAAGATGCGTTTGTATTAGCTTTACGTCGGTTTATATCTCACAGAGGAAAGCCGTCAGATATCTATTGTAACAACGGCACGAATTAGGTGGCAGCCTCGAAAGAACTAGGCAATTTTTTAAACACGAATTCGCGTTCCATTTCCGAATTTGCTTCAAACGAAGGCATAAAATTTCATTTCTCCCAGGCTTATGCGCCGCACTTCGCCGGTCTATGGGAGGCGGGCGTAAAATCCATTAAATTTCATACTAAACGAACCCTTGGTTCTACACATTTAACTTGTGAAAAGCTGGCAACTTTATTTAGTCAAGGTGAATCCATCCTGAACAGTGTCGCCCTCTATATCCAATGTCGTCCTCTCCTAATGATTTCCATCCACTCACTCAAGGTCACATCCTCATCGGACGTGCTTTAGATACGATACCATCACCTAATCATACTTCAATGATTTTCAACCGGCTTAACAGAATTAAACAACTAGAAAAATACCGTCAGCATTTTTAGAATAAATGTAAGCTGGATTATATATCTGAATTTCAACAGCGATATAAATGGCGATTACCAGCTCGAGAATTACGGAATGGAGAATTGGTTTTACTCAAAGATGACAACGCTCCTCCACTACAGTGGAAACTCGGACGTATCATACAGTTTTACCTCGGACCAGATGGAATAAACCGTGTGGCTGACGTTTTGACGTCCACCGGAGTCCTCAAACGTTGTATTAAATACCTGTGTCCTCTACTGGATCTCCAATACGAAGACTGAAAGCTGAAGCTTCCAGAGGGGCGGAGTATGTCCGTGGAGTTTTTATATGTCTTGTTTTTATTTTAAATTTTTTAAATAATTGTAAAGAATAAAAAAGACAGATGTCACAGATATTGGAGAAACAAGAGAATGTTTTTCTGAAAATGTATATAGAAAGAAAGAAAGAAAGACCTTTATTCACTGGAACTCTACACATCACAAAAATAAAATAATAAACAGTTAAAATTTAGCAGATTAATATTAAAAGTGATGTGGTGTGTATCGAGCCAGTGAAAAGGTTATGACTCAGCGTAATGCTGCAGGGTAACCTACAGCGCTGATGATTCTGTGAAAGCCACAGATACACGCACGATCCGCCTGGGTGTATTTTACGAAATACGTTTCCATAATAAATTAAAACTAAACGTTGCTCGTCAATATACCTATATATAATTAGTCCTATGTATAAGTACATTAGAGATACACACGTACGTAGAAGACATATTATACGCATAAATTTAATATAAAAATGAAAAAATAAAAATTTCAAAATACATACACATATACACAGACACATATAACACACACACACACATATATATATATATATATATATATATATATATATATATATATATATATATATATATATATATATATAAATACATACATACATATATACTTGGTAAATACATACTAAAAACAAACAAACATATAATGCTCAACGATGCTGGAATAAACATCTGCTGTAGGCTTAAGGTTGAGCTTTTTGTAAGTGTAATAAATGATTTTTATAGTATGATTTAAGATATATAGCGTTTTTCCCTTAAATTGTATCACTTCATTTATTTTGATTATCCAAGTACGATATTATAATTTATATATTATGAAGACAAATATTTTTATTTAAAAACTGCATCCTAACTACCACGCGTACTGTGCGTGAACAATAATTTTAAATGACTTATGAGGGCTTTCCTAAATACTTAGTAATATTAATATTATTTGAATTTATATCTCTTGCTACTACATTTTGAAATCTAAATATATTTCTTAAAAAGTCGCTGCGAATTCCTGATTTGATAAAGTCACATCATTGTCCGATTTCAAACTAAAATAATCCTTGATTAACTTCTCCATGTCCTCCTCCTTCTTGGTGGAAATGTGGTTAACAATCTTGATTGGTTTAATGCCACCTGATATGTGACCATGTAAAACCCATCCAAGTTTGGTGAGCGATGCTACAGGTAGGTTCTTACTTCCTGAAATTAATTCCCGAGTAACTATGAGATGCCAATTGTCCTGGCCAATTGATATGGTAGGTCTGGACCTCTCATAAATCAACTCGTCCTTAATCGGTGTCAAATGAAAACACCGTTGCAATAATTCTCGGCTTACTGACTGCGGAGAAAGGTTAAGTGACTTAATTGTTTGTACACTTATCTCTTCTAAGTCTTTCGAGAAAATGCCTTTTATTTTAACGTTTAAGCGATACGAACTGTCGTCGTTAATTCGCTTACCTCCTATGGCTTCAATACGTAATTCTTCTTTGCGTTCGCGAGGCGCTAACTTCTGAGACATCTACTCCTGTATGAGTGTCATGGTTGATCCTTCATCCAGAAGAGCTGTGGTCTTGACCTTTCCTTTAGGTCCATACAACTCGACCGGTATAATTTTTAAATATGCACATGCCAGTGCATTCACTGTACTAACAGTTGTAATTTGAGCCTCTTTACCCCCCTCGTCCCCTTGCGGCGAGGTATTTTTATTGGGGTATTGATGTAGCATTCGATGATGTGCCATTCTACATCCCTCTACACCACATTTTTTCGCTCTGCACTCTAACCTCCTATGGTTAGGTGACAAACATTGGAAACATACTTTCGCCTTTTTAACCGCTTCCCATTTTTCGCGATTATTCATATCCTTAAATTTGTAACAACTCACTATAGAGTGTTCCTTGTTTCATATAACACACTTATGTGTTACCCGACTTACAGGCTTATCCTGGGTATCATAACCACTTGTCGGTTGTGCCCTTTATATTTTCTATTTATATTTTTATACAGTTTGCTTGATTTCAGGACGTTTCCGATTTTCAGGCACATTTTCATTGCTTAAGGATCTTCCAAATTGTTCACTCAATGAATTCAAAAATTTGGCCATCTTCTGTAACTTTGGCTCCAAAGGATGCTGAGATATTCGAACCACTTAAATTTAATCATAGCTCCAAGTTTCTCCACTATACGGCTTACTAACTCCGGTGAGTATAAATACTGTGGTTGGTTCAACGCTTGTATTACAGCAACCACGTTCGTTATGCGACTTGCAAAAGAACCTATATTTTGGCAATCTTCTGCCAATCTTGGCATACGCTTTACATTCTCGATTTCGGCTAGAATGAGCATCTCAACCCTACTGAATCTTCTTTCGAGAGCGTTCATTATTTCTTCAGGTTCACACAAAGTAAACAACAATGCCTTAACCGCTTCCTTAGCGGTGCCCTTTAATGCCCTCCTAAGGCGTGCGACATTCTCCACCCCTGAAAATTGGCTTCCTGTGTCTTCAAACACCGTTTTGAAAATTATCCATTCACTCGGGTCTCCATCGAAGACCGGTAATTCCGGTCTTCGATGGAGACCCGGGTAAAGGAAATGAAGCTGGGAAGACTTATCTTTTCCCGCTATCTTTATTGCACTCACAATCGCTTCGGTCAATTCTGACACCTCACTCGCGTGTGCTTTCTGTGCATTTCCTAGGTTGCACTCGACCTCCGCCCCTTTGCGGCGTGATCCATTACACGCTCCCTTATCAGTAATGTCGGATTGCGTTACACTAACCGGCGCGCTCATTATGGTCTGCTGAACCCAACTCCTTACGAAAGGTTCCACCTGAGTATTCCGCTCTTCATCATCCTCACTCGAGTCGATCTCCTCTTCTCGGTTGAGACGTGCCAACTCCAATTGAGACTTGGCAAAGGCAGCAGCTGCCTGTGCTCGTTCGAGCTCTGAGCGTTCGAATTTAATCCGCGCCTCTAATTTGGCTTTCAGCCTCGCCGATCGCGATGACCTACTACCTCTATGTGACCCTTTGTCACTAGTGTGCCCGATTACTGTTCTTAACGATGCCGCTTCTTCGGTCCTTCGACCTACTTTTTCGACTATCGTTTCACTCTTGGATATAACGGATTTCTGTGCGGTGCTGGTCTGCGTACCACTGGTGTCCGCCCTATTGCTTGTCGTTGCCACGAACGCCCCTGAGTCCCACGTGCATATGGACGTATCGGTGGTGGCTCCACTTGAAGGAGTTGCCCCACTCGAAGCAGTAGCTGTGGTCGCTCCAGATGATTTCTTTTCCGCCTCTTTAGCCTTTCTTGAGAGCCCTGTTCTTGTCCTCCTTCCCTCGCTTCTCTCTGTCTGGTCTTGTACTTTCTTCATCTTGCAGGAAGGTGATTGTTGGCCTACTGTCCCTAACTATCCCTACGATCCCTACAACCCCTTACCTATAACATTCCTTCTACACCCCAACCTAACCCCACTAACCCTTCCCCCCTTTATCTCCCAAACCTACAACCCTACTACCACCCTAACAGCCCTATCAGCCCCATCAATCCTGGACGGGGGCCTACCTTGGTGAGCCGTCCAGGGATGAAGTCGTGCAGGAATGGAATGGAGGAAAGGTTTAGGAACTGTCCCGCCAAGGAATATGATGAAACAGTCGAGCTAGTAGTGCAAGCGCAGTTTCCCCCGAGAGAACTGCTCCACCAGAAGGTGTTGTGCCAGAGCCCAACCGGTTTGGCACCGTTAGGGGGTCGGGATGTATGCTGTGCTCGCCGACCAGTCGCCGGTGACGCCTCGCGCAGGCACTTTCCTCCAGCCGCGATGCAGTCAGGTGCCCACATGAGCACCCTCACCTGGCAGCAGCAGCGGTGGATGCTTCTTCTTCTTTCTTGCACCTGAAGAGATGCTTCTTCTTCTTTCTTGCACCCGAAGACAGTGAGTGCGTCCTCTTGATTGGTATCCAGCAGTTCACATCTGATCCTTTGATCCTGGCTGCGAAGGACCAATTTTAAAGGAACAGGAGTTTACAGCTGGTTCCTTAAATCCTCGAAGGATCACTTGAAAAGGAACCAGAGTCGGGACAGTCGGGTCGTTTGTTCCAGCTGGTTCAGCAGCGGATTTCCTAACCTCCTATGACACCTACGTTGGTTTCGGGAACAACGTATGTGAACCCCGCAACGGAGTAACACACAAGGGCGTCGACCTCTTCCTTTTCTTCAGAATAGGTTCAGGCGGGGATTACGGGTCTTCCGAAGTCGTCCCGGTCCTAACGCCTTAATTCTTCGGTATGTGCCGCAACAGCGACACAGTGGACTGTATTTCACTTTTTAAGGATTCCTTGGGAATAAAACAGCAATTATGTTCAAACCGTTCCGTGAGAGAGTAATTACTTTCCCTACGCACTTTTTCTTTCTTGATTATACAGCTGGTGCTGAACTGTCCCGAACTTTCCCGAAGTTTTCCGAACTTTCTTCAACTTCCCCCAGACGAATTGCAAGAAAACTCGTTTACTGAGCTATCCCAGAGCTATACTCGAAAGAGAACTGCGCCCTCTGTTTACCCGATTACACCACTTAATTACATCAATTTGTACTATCACTCTCTCACGGTTTGCCCTATATCTTTATTTGTACAAGACATACATTTATACATTTTATTCATAAAGATAACACAAAATATCTATACTATGATATACATTACATTTTTATATCACAAAAAACCATTTATTTATTCAACAAAATATGCCTATTTTACAACATATGCACCAAGTTAGAATTCTTAAATATCTAACATATAAGGTTGAAACAATGTTCTTCACTTGAAAATATAAATATCTTAACTAATACAATAGTTTAATTTACATTTTTCCTATACATTTTTCCATTTAAACACTTTTAAATTTCTTTCACAAAACTATCAATATTTCACTTATCCAAAGGAATGTTCATATAAAAATAACACAAAATTCACCTATTTTGCTCATACAGTCAATCTGAAATATTTTACAAGTCAATTTTACATAAATTGCTGAAATTTGCAATTATTTAAATTTCTACCTGTTTTGACCTCTTAAGTTAACGTGCGGCTATGAACTCACGCTATTTGAACAACTGATTCTCACACGACTTTCAATTGTCGGCAAAAATGGCAAATTTAGCACACACTACTATCAACCAATACTAGGTGAACAACTGATTCTTCATGACTCCCAAATTATAGGAAATCATTTCTAACTAGAATCTTACCAGTTATCATGTCTCTTATCAGATAACACAGACAAAATATTTCATGAATCAATATATTGAAAATAGACATTTTGTTTTCATACAAAACGTATCAAACTCATATAAGATAATCTTATGCAATTGATCTCCATTAATTCTATTTATTCACAAAGTGATCATTTCGACCGGGGAACAAATCCTGGTCTCTAACTTTACTTTAATATTCCTTTAAATTAACATTATTGGAAAGGTGATTTCAACCGGGGAACTGAACCCGGAAACATAATTTATATCTTAAAAATTCCCTATATGAATTTATTAAGAAAATATTACTAAGAAAACGACAAACTAGTCCGGCCTGGGAATCGAACCCAAGACCTTCCAATCATTAATTCGATATTTCTTTAAGATTCAACTAAGTGTTTTCTTATTAGAATATTATTGCTCGATAATTTGTTTTTAGAAGCTATTCGTAATCGGTTAACTAATAAATTGAAATATTCTTATAGACGCGTCGCCAACACCCGTTATGATGCGGTAAAATTAATATTACTATTGTAAGCTGTAGATTATAAGGAATAAATCGACATGCATTTTATTAAGAGTCGCTAAAATTTGTAGCGGGCCCATTCTACATACAAAAATAAATTGTCTTCTTACATTACCAATATAAATTGACAATGATGTGACTTTATCAAATCAGGAATTCGCAGCGACTTTTTAAGAAATATATTTAGATTTCAAAAGGTATTAGCAAGAGATATTAATTCAAATAATATATTACGAAGTATTTAGGAAAGCCCTCATAAGTCATTTAAAATTATTGTTCACGCACAGTACGCGTGGTAGTTAGGATGCAGTTTTTAAATAAAAATATTTGTCTTCATAATATATAAATTATAATATCGTACTTGGATAATCAAAATAAATGAAGTGATACAATTTAACGGAAAAACGCTATATATCTTAAATCACACTATAAAAATCATTTATTACACTTACAAAAAGCTCAACCTTAAGCCTACAGCAGATGTTTATTCCAGCATCGTTGAGCATTATATGTTTGTTTGTTTTTAGTATGTATTTACCAAGTATATATGTATGTATGTATATGTATGTATGTATGTATATATATATACATATATATATATATATATATATATATATATATATATATATATATATATATATATATATATATGTATATATACCAAGTATATATGTATATATATATATATATGTATATATACTTGGTATATATACATATATATATATATATATATATATATATATATATATATATATATATATATATATATATATGTATATATATGTATATTGATTAATGAAATATTTTGTCCATGTATATGTATGTATGTATGTATATATATATATATATATATATATATATATATATATATATATATATATATATATATACATATATATACATACATACATATATACTTGGTAAATACATACTAAAAACAAACAAACATATAATGCTCAACGATGCTGGAATAAACATCTGCTGTAGGCTTAAGGTTGAGCTTTTTGTAAGTGTAATAAATGATTTTTATAGTGTGATTTAAGATATATAGCGTTTTTCCCTTAAATTGTATCACTTCATTTATTTTGATTATCCAAGTACGATATTATAATTTATATATTATGAAGACAAATATTTTTATTTAAAAACTGCATCCTAACTACCACGCGTACTGTGCGTGAACAATAATTTTAAATGACTTATGAGGGCTTTCCTAAATACTTAGTAATATATTATTTGAATTAATATCTCTTGCTAATACCTTTTGAAATCTAAATATATTTCTTAAAAAGTCGCTGCGAATTCCTGATTTGATAAAGTCACATCATTGTCAATTTATGTTGGTAATGTAAGAAGACAATTTATTTTTGTATGTAGAATGGGCCCCCTACAAATTTTAGCGACTCTTAATAAAATGCATGTCGATTTATTCCTTATAATCTACAGCTTACAATAGTAATATTAATTTTACCGCATCATAACGGGTGTTGGCGACGCGTCTATAAGAATATTTCAATTTATTAGTTAACCGATTACGAATAGCTTCTAAAAACAAATTATCGAGCAATAATATTCTAATAAGAAAACACTTAGTTGAATCTTAAAGAAATATCGAATTAATGATTGGAAGGTCTTGGGTTCGATTCCCAGGCCGGACTAGTTTGTCGTTTTCTTAGTAATATTTTCTTAATAAATTCATATAGGGATTTTTTAAAATATAAATTATGTTTCCGGGTTCAGTTCCCCGGTTGAAATCACCTTTCCAATAATGTTAATTTAAAGGAATATTAAAGTAAAGTTAGAGACCAGGATTTGTTCCCCGGTCGAAATGATCACTTTGTGAATAAATAGAATTAATGGAGATCAATTGCATAAGATTATCTTGATACGTTTTGTATGAAAACAAAATGTCTATTTTCAATATATTGATTCATGAAATATTTTGTCTGTGTTATCTGATAAGAGACATGATAACTGGTAAGATTCTAGTTAGAAATGATTTCCTATAATTTGGGAGTCATGAAGAATCAGTTGTTCACCTAGTATTGGTTGATAGTAGTGTGTGCTAAATTTGCCATTTTTGCCGACAATTGAAAGTCGTGTGAGAATCAGTTGTTCAAATAGCGTGAGTTCATAGCCGCACGTTAACTTAAGAGGTCAAAACAGGTAGAAATTTAAATAATTGCAAATTTCAGCAATTTATGTAAAATTGACTTGTAAAATATTTCAGATTGACTGTATGAGCAAAATAGGTGAATTTTGTGTTATTTTTATATGAACATTCCTTTGGATAAGTGAAATATTGATAGTTTTGTGAAAGAAATTTAAAAGTGTTTAAATGGAAAAATGTATAGGAAAAATGTAAATTAAACTATTGTATTAGTTAAGATATTTATATTTTCAAGTGAAGAACATTGTTTCAACCTTATATGTTAGATATTTAAGAATTCTAACTTGGTGCATATGTTGCAAAATAGGCATATTTTGTTGAATAAATAAATGGTTTTTTGTGATATAAAAATGTAATGTATATCATAGTATAGATATTTTGTGTTATCTTTATGAATAAAATGTATAAATGTATGTCTTGTACAAATAAAGATATAGGGCAAACCGTGAGAGAGTGATAGTACAAATTGATGTAATTAAGTGGTGTAATCGGGTAAACAGAGGGCGCGGTTCTCTTTCGAGTATAGCTCTGGGGTAGCTCAGTAAACGAGTTTTCTTGCAATTCGTCTGGGGGAAGTTGAAGAAAGTTCGGAAAACTTCGGGAAAGTTCGGGACAGTTCAGCACCAGCTGTATAATCAAGAAAGAAAAAGTGCGTAGGGAAAGTAATTACTCTCTCACGGAACGGTTTGAACACAATTGCTGTTTTATTCCCAAGGAATCCTTAAAAAGTGAAATACAGTCCACTGTGTCGCTGTTGCGGCACATACCGAAGAATTAAGGCGTTAGGACCGGGACGACTTCGTAAGACCCGTAATCCCCGCCTGAACCTATTCTGAAGAAAAGGAAGAGGTCGACGCCCTTGTGTGTTACTCCGTTGCGGGGTTCACATACGTTGTTCCCGAAACCAACGTAGGTGTCATAGGAGGTTAGGAAATCCGCTGCTGAACCAGCTGGAACAAACGACCCGACTGTCCCGACTCTGGTTCCTTTTCAAGTGATCCTTCGAGGATTTAAGGAACCAGCTGTAAACTCCTGTTCCTTTAAAATTGGTCCTTCGCAGCCAGGATCAAAGGATCAGATGTGAACTGCTGGATACCAATCAAGAGGACGCACTCACTGTCTTCGGGTGCAAGAAAGAAGAAGAAGCATCTCTTCAGGTGCAAGAAAGAAGAAGAAGCATCCACCGCTGCTGCTGCCAGGTGAGGGTGCTCATGTGGGCACCTGACTGCATCGCGGCTGGAGGAAAGTGCCTGCGCGAGGCGTCACCGGCGACTGGTCGGCGAGCACAGCATACATCCCGACCCCCTAACGGTGCCAAACCGGTTGGGCTCTGGCACAACACCTTCTGGTGGAGCAGTTCTCTCGGGGGAAACTGCGCTTGCACTACTAGCTCGACTGTTTCATCATATTCCTTGGCGGGACAGTTCCTAAACCTTTCCTCCATTCCATTCCTGCACGACTTCATCCCTGGACGGCTCACCAAGGTAGGCCCCCGTCCAGGATTGATGGGGCTGATAGGGCTGTTAGGGTGGTAGTAGGGTTGTAGGTTTGGGAGATAAAGGGGGGAAGGGTTAGTGGGGTTAGGTTGGGGTGTAGAAGGAATGTTATAGGTAAGGGGTTGTAGGGATCGTAGGGATAGTTAGGGACAGTAGGCCAACAATCACCTTCCTGCAAGATGAAGAAAGTACAAGACCAGACAGAGAGGAGCGAGGGAAGGAGGACAAGAACAGGGCTCTCAAGAAAGGCTAAAGAGGCGGAAAAGAAATCATCTGGAGCGACCACAGCTACTGCTTCGAGTGGGGCAACTCCTTCAAGTGGAGCCACCACCGATACGTCCATATGCACGTGGGACTCAGGGGCGTTCGTGGCAACGACAAGCAATAGGGCGGACACCAGTGGTACGCAGACCAGCACCGCACAGAAATCCGTTATATCCAAGAGTGAAACGATAGTCGAAAAAGTAGGTCGAAGGACCGAAGAAGCGGCATCGTTAAGAACAGTAATCGGGCACACTAGTGACAAAGGGTCACATAGAGGTAGTAGGTCATCGCGATCGGCGAGGCTGAAAGCCGAATTAGAGGCGCGGATTAAATTCGAACGCTCAGAGCTCGAACGAGCACAGGCAGCTGCTGCCTTAGCCAAGTCTCAATTGGAGTTGGCACGTCTCAACCGAGAAGAGGAGATCGACTCGAGTGAGGATGATGAAGAGCGGAATACTCAGGTGGAACCTTTCGTAAGGAGTTGGGTTCAGCAGACCATAATGAGCGCGCCGGTTAGTGTAACGCAATCCGACATTACTGATAAGGGAGCGTGTAATGGATCACGCCGCAAAGGGGCGGAGGTCGAGTGCAACCTAGGAAATGCACAGAAAGCACACGCGAGTGAGGTGTCAGAATTGACCGAAGCGATTGTGAGTGCAATAAAGATAGCGGGAAAAGATAAGTCTTCCCAGCTTCATTTCCTTTACCCGGGTCTCCATCGAAGACCGGAATTACCGGTCTTCGATGGAGACCCGAGTGAATGGATAATTTTCAAAACGGTGTTTGAAGACACAGGAAGCCAATTTTCAGGGGTGGAGAATGTCGCACGCCTTAGGAGGGCATTAAAGGGCACCGCTAAGGAAGCGGTTAAGGCATTGTTGTTTACTTTGTGTGAACCTGAAGAAATAATGAACGCTCTCGAAAGAAGATTCAGTAGGGTTGAGATGCTCATTCTAGCCGAAATCGAGAATGTAAAGCGTATGCCAAGATTGGCAGAAGATTGCCAAAATATAGGTTCTTTTGCAAGTCGCATAACGAACGTGGTTGCTGTAATACAAGCGTTGAACCAACCACAGTATTTATACTCACCGGAGTTAGTAAGCCGTATAGTGGAGAAACTTGGAGCTATGATTAAATTTAAGTGGTTCGAATATCTCAGCATCCTTTGGAGCCAAAGTTACAGAAGATGGCCAAATTTTTGAATTCATTGAGTGAACAATTTGGAAGATCCTTAAGCAATGAAAATGTGCCTGAAAATCGGAAACGTCCTGAAATCAAGCAAACTGTATAAAAATATAAATAGAAAATATAAAGGGCACAACCGACAAGTGGTTATGATACCCAGGATAAGCCTGTAAGTCGGGTAACACATAAGTGTGTTATATGAAACAAGGAACACTCTATAGTGAGTTGTTACAAATTTAAGGATATGAATAATCGCGTAAAATGGGAAGCGGTTAAAAAGGCGAAAGTATGTTTCCAATGTTTGTCACCTAACCATAGGAGGTTAGAGTGCAGAGCGAAAAAATGTGGTGTAGAGGGATGTAGAATGGCACATCATCGAATGCTACATCAATACCCCAATAAAAATACCTCGCCGCAAGGGGACGAGGGGGGTAAAGAGGCTCAAATTACAACTGTTAGTACAGTGAATGCACTGGCATGTGCATATTTAAAAATTATACCGGTCGAGTTGTATGGACCTAAAGGAAAGGTCAAGACCACAGCTCTTCTGGATGAAGGATCAACCATGACACTCATACAGGAGTAGATGTCTCAGAAGTTAGCGCCTCGCGAACGCAAAGAAGAATTACGTATTGAAGCCATAGGAGGTAAGCGAATTAACGACGACAGTTCGTATCGCTTAAACGTTAAAATAAAAGGCATTTTCTCGAAAGACTTAGAAGAGATAAGTGTACAAACAATTAAGTCACTTAACCTTTCTCCGCAGTCAGTAAGCCGAGAATTATTGCAACGGTGTTTTCATTTGACACCGATTAAGGACGAGTTGATTTATGAGAGGTCCAGACCTACCATATCAATTGGCCAGGACAATTGGCATCTCATAGTTACTCGGGAATTAATTTCAGGAAGTAAGAACCTACCTGTAGCATCGCTCACCAAACTTGGATGGGTTTTACATGGTCACATATCAGGTGGCATTAAACCAATCAAGATTGTTAACCACATTTCCACCAAGAAGGAGGAGGACATGGAGAAGTTAATCAAGGATTATTTTAGTTTGAAATCTCTGGAAGTGTCTGCGCGAAAGCCCGCGAACGACCCAGAGGAACGAGCTTTAAATATTTTGAACAAAACGGTACGTCGTATACCTACCTACCACCTAATAGGTACGAGACTGCTTTGTTATGGCGCACAGATAATGAGTGCATGCCATCGAATAGAGCGCAGGTTGAAAGTCGCCTGTTTAATATCGAAAGGAAGCTCGATAAAAATAGCGAGTTGAAAAAAGAATATGAAAAGCAAATTGAAAATCTCATCGTTAACGGTTACGCAGAGAAAGCGAACCATATTTCCATTTCCCCACGCACGTGGTATCTTCCTCAATTCGCAGTGACTCATCCACAAAAAAGGAAAATAAGAATAGTTTTAGACGCCGCCGCAAGGACGGGCGGACGTTGCCTCAATGATGCATTGTTAACTGGACCGGACTTATTGAAGTCGTAATTTGGCGTTCTGCTACGATTCAGAGAAGGAAGCATGGCAGTGATGGCAGACATTAAAGAAATGTTCCTGCAAGTGAAAATCCGGGAAGAAGACAGGGACAGTCTTCGATTCTTATGGCGGCACAATCGTGACGCGCCACCGGAAGAGTATAGAATGACGTCACTCATATTTGGAGTGGCATCATCACCATGCATCGCTATATATGTGAAGAATGGGAATGCGCAGGATAACGCACATATCTATCCAGAAGCAGCTTCCGCGACGGAAAGCAATTTTTATATGGATGACTATCTATAAGCATTTACCGACGTGACGACGGCCGAAAGGATAGTAAACGATATGTATGAATTACATAAACGTGCTTCTTTCCAACTGAGGGGAAGGGCTAGCAACCGACCCGAGGTTTTATGTAAAATGGAGAATAAATATAAGAGCGACAGTGCTTCACTAGGAGATAAGGAGCACACAGAACGCACTTTAGGTTTGATCTGGAATATCAAACGGGATATAATAAGTTTCTCCATAAGTCTTCGTAACACACCGGAAGAGGTGATGGAAGGTTTACGACCGCCTACGAAGAGGGAGATAACTAGCGTGTGCGCTGTGTCTTCGATCCTTTAGGACTCGCATCACCCATAACGATTCAAGGGAAGTCGCTAATCCAGCAAGTATGGAGGACAGGCATCTCTTGAGATGAAGAAGTTCCACACGAATTACACGTGTTATTTTGTAAATGGATATCGGAAGTGAAGAAATTAGGTAATTTAGAAGTACCTAGACCCGTTGCTGAAGGCGTCGGCAAGAGAGAGTTACACACTTTCACGGATGCCACGGTGTATTACGTCACCACGGACGAGCTAGGAGAAAGGCGGATTACGCTGATTGCCGCAAAGGCAAGAGTAGCACCGCTGAAACCAATTTCGATTCCAAGGCTTGAATTACAAGCAGATCTTATGGGCAGTCGCTTAACTACATCAGTTAGTGAAGAGAGAAAGTACGAGATGTCCAAACGAATATTTTGGACGAACTCACGTACAGTCTTAGCGTGGATTAAGTCAGATCCTCGCGCTTTCAAACCATTCGTTGCTCATCGATTGGCTGAGATCGAAGATCACAGTAAACCATGTGAATGGCGATGTGTTCCGACGTTACAAAACGTGGCAGACGACGCCACTAGAAGTTTTCCTTCCACCTTGGATGTAAGTCATCGCTGGTTTCAAGGACCTGAATTCCTCAGGACAAGTCCCGATTTATGACCCAAACAAGTGGACACCATAAATGGCTTATAAACGGGTGAAGAAAAATCGCCGAAAGGCGTAAACGCGCTAAGAAAGCAAGAGCCGTTAAGTCTACCCAACTACGGATGATTTAGCAGCTTTAGGAAATTCGATTAGCACGTAGTTGCCCCAAGCTACCCTACCTTACAAGCGGTAGAAAAATTCAAGAGTTTAAGAAAGTCGGTTAAAGGACCCGACAACACAGCCGAAAAGTCGGTTATGTGTTCCAACGAAAATTTAGCAAAGTCGGTTAAAGGACCCGATGGCGCGTTGGACATGACGCTCTTAAAAAGAGCTGTATTATTAATTTCGAAGTTCGTTCAAGACGAGTGTTTCCATCGGAAATAAAATGCTTGAAAGCAGGCAAAAGCGTTGAAAGAAGTTCACGCTTAAATAAATTATCTATGGAAATAGGAGGAGATAACTTACTTCGTTTAAATTGGCCATTACCTTTCAAGTCTAATTTGACTGAGGAAAGTAGAAAACCTGTCGTATTAGACGGTTAACACGAAATCGTTAAAATGATGATTAGAGAAGTTCATCATCATTTTGGACATGCCAATCACCAGACGGTGATGAATGAGGTGAACCAAAAATTGTATGTCTTGAACTTGCGTAACGTAATACGAAGTGTGTCACATCACTGTCAGTGGTGCAAGACATACAGGTCAAAGCCGCAGAACGTGCAACAAGGAAACCTTCCTCTGGAGAGAATAGCTCATCATGAACCACCTTTTACATGCTCAGCCGTAGATTATTTCGGACCTATGAGTGTGACTATAGGAAGGCGACACGAAAAACGTTGGGGTGTTTTATTTACGTGTCTGACCACCAGAGCAGTACATCTGGAATTAGCAGCCTCATTGACACCAGCGTCAATGATAATGGCGTTGAGGCGATTTATCGCCAGAAGAGGAAAACAGGCCGTTATATACAGCGTTAACGGGACGAATTTCAAAGCTGCCTCTCAAATGATGGTGCTGATGCACGGGGGGGGGGGAGGTTTTTGGCGACGCGTCTATAAGAATATTTCAATTTATTAGTTAACCGATTACGAATAGCTTCTAAAAACAAATTATCGAGCAATAATATTCTAATAAGAAAACACTTAGTTGAATCTTAAAGAAATATCGAATTAATGATTGGAAGGTCTTGGGTTCGATTCCCAGGCCGGACTAGTTTGTCGTTTTCTTAGTAATATTTTCTTAATAAATTCATATAGGGAATTTTTAAGATATAAATTATGTTTCCGGGTTCAGTTCCCCGGTTGAAATCACCTTTCCAATAATGTTAATTTAAAGGAATATTAAAGTAAAGTTAGAGACCAGGATTTGTTCCCCGGTCGAAATGATCACTTTGTGAATAAATAGAATTAATGGAGATCAATTGCATAAGATTATCTTATATGAGTTTGATACGTTTTGTATGAAAACAAAATGTCTATTTTCAATATATTGATTCATGAAATATTTTGTCTGTGTTATCTGATAAGAGACATGATAACTGGTAAGATTCTAGTTAGAAATTATTTCCTACAATTTGGGAGTCGTGAAGAATCAGTTGTTTACCTAGTTTTGGTTGATAGTAGTGTGTGCTAAATTTGCCATTTTTGCCGACAATTGAAAGTCGTGTGAGAATTAGTTGTTCAAATAGCGTGAGTTCATAGCCGCACGTTAACTTAAGAGGTCAAACAAGTAGAAATTTAAATAATTGCAAATTTCAGCAATTTATGTAAAATTGACTTGTAAAATATTTCAGATTGACTGTATGAGCAAAATAGGTGAATTTTGTGTTATTTTTATGTGAACATTCCTTTGGATCAGTGAAATATTGATAGTTTTGTGAAAGAAATTTAAAAGTGTTTAAATGGAAAAATGTATAGGAAAATGTAAATTAAACTATTGTACTAGTTATGTATAATTTCAAGTGGAAAACATTGTTTTAACTTTCTATGTTAAATATTTAAGAAATTTCAACTTTGAACATGTGAGTAAAATAGGCACATTTTGTTGAATAAATAAAAGGTTTTTTGTGATATGAAAATGTAACGTATATCGTAGTATAGATATTTTTTGTGCTATCTTTACAAGTAAATTGTATAAATGTATGTCTTATACAAATAAAGTTATTGAGTAAACCGTGAGAGAGTGATAGAACAAATTGATGTAATTGAGTTGCACAAGCGCACGAATGGCGCGGTTCTCTTTCGTGTATAGCTCTGGGGTAGCTCAGTAAACGAGTTTTCTTGCAATTCGTTCGGGGGAAGTTGAAGAAAGTTCGGAAAACTTCGGGAAAGTTCGGGACAGTTCAGCACCAGCAGTATAATCAAGAAAGAAAAAGTGCATAGGGAAAGTAATTACTCTCTCACGGAACGGTTTGAAGATAATTACTGTTTTATTCCCAAGGAATCCTTAAAAAGTGAAATACAGTCCACTGTGTCACTGTTGCAGCACATATCGAAGAATTAAGGCGTTGGGACCGGGACGACTTCGGAAGACCCGTAATCCTCGCCTGAACCTATTTTGAAGAAAAGGAAGAGGTCGACGCCCTTGTGTGTTACTCCGTTGCGAGGTTCACATACGTTGTTCCCGAACCTAACGTAGGTGTCATAGAAGGTTAGGAAATCCGCTGCTGAACCAGCTGGAACAAACGACCTCCCTCTGTCCCGACTCTGGTTCCTTTTCAAGTGATCCTTCGAGGATTTAAGGAACCAGCTGTCAACTCCTGTTCCTTTTCAACGGGAATACTGAGAAATTAACATGGAAAATTTAATAGTACAAAACAGATGGAAAATTCGGACAGATATGCACCGTGATAAAACTTTGTTTTTATAAGTTTTAGTTGATTAGTAAGTACTTACACATCTTAAATAACATTAAACCAAAAATGAATGGGTAATAGCAAACCCATTTATGGCATGTAAAATGTATTGAGCTGGTTGTATTTAGATAGAAAAAAGGCATAAACATGGTTGTGTGGGATTTCTCTTTGTATTGATTGATTGGTTAGCATATTCCGGACACTATTTAAGTCTAGTAATGTCAACAACGATATTTATTAAGCTAGACATTTTAAACTGATTATGTAAGAATGAAAATTTCACTGTATTAATTATAATTGATTATCATCATAAAGCGGTATACACAGACAGGCGCAGTTTGTAAATTTTGTTTTAAAATGGGTTAACTGATTTGTTAATGTACCTCTAATACTACTAAATCTAAAAAGACTAGATGATGTCATGTTTATACATGTTATAACACACTAATAAAGAGTGAGAAAATAAAATGTTTTCAACTGGTTATGTAAGGATAATAAAAACACATGTATAATTTCAATTGAATTTATCATTTTGATTAGTAAGTATAAAT
Source organism: Parnassius smintheus behrii (assembly GCA_036936625.1). Classification (NCBI taxonomy): domain Eukaryota; kingdom Metazoa; phylum Arthropoda; class Insecta; order Lepidoptera; family Papilionidae; genus Parnassius; species Parnassius smintheus. The sequence goes on from JAUPFT010000017.1 coordinate 28,648,011, forward strand.
CCCAAATATTATTAACGTCAAAATAACTTGAATCAGAAGGACATTTACTATGATCAGATTCGGTATCTATAGACTGCATTAATTTGCATATTTCTGTTATTATTTTGTATTTGCCTACGGGCAGTTCTGCAAGCTTTCAGCCTCCAAGGCGTTACAGATTTGATCTGATTGCTTCGATCTACCTGAAAAAAGTTAATGAATAGCACTAAATAGTAACTCTTATCAAAGTATAGTTTTTTTCTACATTTATTGTTTTGCAATTTTTATGCTTGTAACGGTTAAGTAATAATTTAGATATGAGATAAAACTGTTGCCTTCAATGTCAATAAATAGTATATTTCCATAGTTCTGTTAACACTTTGTAATTTCTGCCTGTGTCCTAAATAAAATATATTATTATTAAAAAGAATACCAATAATTAATCAGCTCCAGTTAATCAAATACACAGTAATAATTATTTTTATTTAAAAAACTTTATTGCACTTAAAATGTACAATTGGCGAACTTAATGCCTTTAGGTATTCTCTACCAGTCAACCATGAGCTAAGCAGAGAACTTTAGCAGGTGCAATAAAATATGTGGATAACTTATACGTAAATGTAAATATATAAATAGTCATACCATAAGTGTAAATACAAAAATAAATATACACAACTACAATTAACGTAAGTAATATATGACTAATGATAATTATATGTTTGTAAATACGTAATGGTAATTATGTATTTACAAACAACAATATTTTGACCATGTACAAGTTGTCTAACTTTTTATTTTACTGGTCTCATGTAAGATAACAAGATATTATTTTTATATTAAGTACCTGATGGCAAACAATATTTTTATTTAAAATTTTATGTGTGGTAGAGCCATGCTGCTGTTATATTAGTAGTATATTTGTAGCACGAATGGGTTGGCTCAAACGGGGTATGACCACGCCCTCAATAGTTGTGAGCGTAGAGAACTGGAGACCCTTTTTACTTGAAACGAGGCATTCCATCACAGTCCTTAGGAGTGACAACGCATCTGCATTCTCTATTGAAGATAAATGTAGATCTACGGGCCACAGTAACCACTTACCATCAGGTGGACCTTGTGCTCGTTTGTCACATTATCCTATAAAAATATTCCTTCCTCCAGAGTTAACAATCCGGAAGGCCCATTTTGGCGGTTGGGTCATAAATGTGTTATTTTTCAAATTCTCATTTATTTTTAGTGTAAAATGTAAGTAAAAATAGTTTTTTTACATATTTCAAATAACTTGACAGTGTATTTATTTCAAATTCACACAAAAATATTTTTGAAATATTGTTCGAAATGTCATACAGATAAAATATTATTATTTTTTTAATATTTTTATATTTTGGTATGAGTAACGAATAGAAACACATAAAACATAAAAATATACATATTTCCAAACATTTTCATATAAATTTCTCCAAAAACAAAAGTGTAGAATTCAAATTAGTAGTAATTTTGTCACTAAAATTGAAGTATATACTACTACTATGCTATAAAGGGTAATTATGAATTTTATTACAATTTCTAGCAACCAAAAGTAATTTTATTCGATAGTTTATACATTCAACAAGAATTTCTGTAAGTTTTATCCGTAAATATTGTCTCAAAGTGAAAATATAGCAAAATTTGCAATATAGCAAAAAAATTTCTAACTTACAAATTTTCCCGCCATTAAGGTCCCGAGGGAACGGGAGTATAACATGTCGCGCGCTGTCAGAGCTTACAGGAGCATCCCATTCTGTCGCAGGTTATGGTCCAAACATATCAAGTAGATAACCATTGCCTTATATTATTATGGAAACTTATACCATAGTATATTATTATTCAAACTATGTATTTTCTTCTGTACACATAATTACAACTTTTTGTACACATAAATATATGTATATTTTCATATTGTCTATCTACTATGGCTGGTATAAATCCAGAATACATGTCCGGCTTACCAAATAAGCCACTTAGTATTAAGCAACTAGCTGATTACATAAGGTACCTATTTGTATACAAAAAAGTTAAATGAATTGCTATTCAAAGCCGGTGAAGCTGCATCCAATAGATGAGTTTCGTTAAATCCCTCGACCCAAAGATTCTACTTTCTATTTATTTCTAATTCTCTTTTAACATACACAAAAACTTCTTTGTGTATATTTTATGTAATTTATTGTTAGTCTTCATTTATAATAAATCATTTAAAATCAGTTATTTAGTTAAGAATTTACTAATAACATAAAACTTAAAAGTTTTAGGTGTGTTTGTTTTTTTATGATAATATCAACATAAATTAAAGATTTTTTAAAACTAGATGAAAAAGTAATCTCTTGAGTTACATCAAAGACATTAAAGTAGTTTAAATCTCTTTGTATTACATACATACCCTTATGTTAATTAACTAAATGGCGAACTTACCACGCCACCACAAAAATAAAAAGGAGATGTGGGATATTTATATTTAGCTTCTTGCATGATATTATCCACATAATGTTTAATACTTGTGCATTGATTAGACTATAAATATTATCGCACGGTTCTTGTGTTTCGTTGGCAAACCGTTAAATGTAGTAGTATTAATTATAATTTTAAATAGGAACTTGAGATTACCCCTGAGACATTTTAACACAAACTCAGTTTATAATATGATATATCTTAATATATATAAATTACGTGTCACGTTGTTTGTCCGCGATGGACTCCTAAACTACTAAACCGATTTTAATCAAATTTTCACACCGTGTGCAGTTTGGTCCAACTTGAGACATGGGATAGTTTTTTTTGCCCATGAGTGACCCACAATTTTTTTGCGAATTTAAGGATTTTTAATAGGACATGACAAAGGGTCGTCGAAAAGGGCAGAACAATGTCTGCGTGACCATACATATAATATATATATATATATATATATATATATATATATATATATATATATCTTTAGGCTATATATAATAATAAATTGGCAAGATACCATTTTGATGATGATTTTTTGTGTGTGATACTTTTGCGGGCCGCTAAAATTTCTAGTGGGCCCAAAAATGATTGTCTCCTTTGTCCTTACCGCGTTTGCGCTTTTGCAATTAGTTATACTGCCCGTAATTTACAATTTATTTCTAGCTGTCTTAATTTAATTGCTTAAATGTAGCACACACTGTGGATCACACTCTTTTTAATATTTCAAAATAATACTTGTCACATTCTACAAACGTATCGTGAAGATATTATGATCTTTCATGCTAAAGTTTATATAACCTCCGTCTGCTAATTTAACTTTCTATGAATATTTAAGAGGGCATATATGAATCGTGTCGAAAACTTTGTTTTAGAGTTTTTTCAAGGGTGATATCGTAATGATGTAAGCAGATTGTTTGCAGAAAATTACGGCTTTAGAAAGATGAAGTCTTTGTTTAGTGCAATGCGACGCAAAATCATAGTTTTTATGACAGTTTTTTATAGCGAAGATTTTTGAGAGAGAATCTCTTCGTGTTTTAAGAAAGTATGCGTCAGAACTATCTTTCAGGCCGAATACAACTATTATTATAAGTTAAATACTTTATTTTAAGTGTTATTATAATAAAATATATAGTCTTTTAGTGCAAAACAAAGTCTAAATTATGAAAATATTTTGATTTAGTATTAAAAAACAATACTATAAAATCAACAAAACTGTCCACTTCAATTTCATCTTTCCACGTATTTGTATATAAACTTATCTATAAGTATTGGTTTAAGGAATGTATTCGTTGGTTATTCTTTTGTCGGTGGGAGGTGTAATGTAGTATAGCCTCACAATATGTCAGTGTTAAGTTTAGAATAACATTATAATCTAATTAAAGTCATAGATGGAACAACACATCTCCTCATTCACCACCTTCTAACAATACAGCAAGTTTGGAAAAAAGGAGACAGTAACCAACGTGAGGGTTTTTATTAACGTTAAACTCAGCTGTGATCTGAAATCAAGACCCGACACTCCTATATGAGAAATAAAATTGACACAGTGGTCTTAAATATATTTCTCAATTTATTATTGAACACCGATCACTAGGCAAAGTTGCTTTAGTAGTTATCTGGCACTCAGATCATCAGGTGGTGTTAATTTAAGCAGGTGCTTGAATAAATGGATTCGTTACCGATGAACACTCTGCTTGAATTTAATAAAGATACACTTACAATTATTCTTAAGGACTTTAATTTGGATTAGCCAAGAAGTATGGATCAAGCTATCGACGTTTTACAAGACTGGGTGGAAAAACAAAATCATTTTGAGAAAAAAGATTATCATAAGTATTTTAAGAATATGTATGTTTAATAAATAATAATTTAAAAAGTCTTTATTTATGCTTTTTTAAATTAAATTTAATATTTATTCGAAGCGATATCAAATAAATTTAAAACATATTACAAATAACAATCGCATATTAGTGTTTAAAAAAAACGCGAATTCAATAAAGCATATAGTGCCATCGTTAAAATGCAGGTATATTTCTGTCTCAAAATTAATAAATGTTTCTCAACTCAAGTGCACGACCTTTGAAATAATCTTGAGGTTATGATATTATTAATAAAATGCCTTAAGGTGTGGCATAGGTTTATGTTACTGGCTGAGTGACCCACTATCAAATAAACGATATAAATATCTATTAAACGAAATTAGACTATCAAGTATACAATAGGTAGGTACCAAAGGTGGTATACAATAGGTATGTGTGTACTTCAGACGCTAAAATCTGAATGTTTGCGGCCCATGACTTGAGATCGTGATTATAGTAGCACTACTCATTAATTGTGAAAATATTTTGAGTAAAATTAATAATTAAGACATAGTAAGATTGGTGCTATTACGATATTTTAAGACTTTTGAAAAATCATACATTTGACACTGCTCTCGTTGTTAGTATGGATACTTTCGGAATCTATTCGAAGCCGTAAGAACTTCATGGGTTTCTTAAAGATACCAGTTTCGATTATTATTTACTTTGAGAAGTGTATAAAAGTGAAGTAATGCACTCATGAATGCATAATGACCTCAATTGTGCCTCCCAACGGATAGGTCTTAAGATGAACATGGACAAAACAAAGACCATGTTTAATGTCCATGTCACATTTGTGCCTGAAGTCGAGTCTTTGCTGTACAGATTCTCGGATTGGGTGCGACTAAATCTAGTCCAGTTTAACTCCCAGAAGACACAATTTTGCGCGGTAACCGCTAAAAAGAACCCCTTTATCGTATCCCCTCAGTTTTAAGGCACTCTCCTTGTTGCCTCAGCCAGTATTGGAATCCTCGGCGTTGACATATCGAGTGACGTGCAGTTTCGTGGTCACTTGGAAGAGAAGGCCAAATTGGCCTCTAAAAAGCTTGGCGTGCTCAGCAGAGCGGGACAGTATTTCATGCCGGCACACCGCCTGCAACTTTACAAGGCGCAGGTTCGGCCGCACATGGAATACTGTTCCCATCTCTGGGCTGGGGCTCCCCAGTACCAGCTCCTTCCACTTGACCGCATCCAGCGCAGAGCGGCTCAAATCGTCGACGACCGAGTGCTTTCCGATCGGCTCGATTCACTGGCACTGCGAAGAGATGTTGCATCTCTTTGCATTTTCTTTCGCATATACCATGGAGAGTGCTCTGAGGAATTGTTCAGATTATTTCCAGCCGCCAAATTTCGTGAACGCACTACGCAGCAAACGTCCCAATACCATCCACGCCATCTGGATGCTTGGCGGTCCACCACTGTATGTTTCAAAACGAGTTTTCTCTCTGCATGACTAACTTAGAAATGAGGATAACCGCAGTAGAACCAGAGTGACCGACGTAGCCCAACGGATTAGGCCGGCCGTATAGCTCGAAGAACCGACAACCGTTGGGGACATAATATTCTCGAGTGGCAGCCTCGTACCGGTAGGCGAAGCATAGGGTGACCTCCCACTAGATGGAGAGACGATCTGGTAAGACATGCAGGAATTAAATGTATGCAGGTGGCTCAGGACCGTGCTTTGTGGCATACCTTGGGGAGACCTATGTTCAGCAGTGGACTTGTGAAGGGCTATTATGATGATGAATGCACTGATGAGTTCTATAATGGTACCACAAACTAAAATTATCTAAGAAGAAAGCTAAAATTTTACAATCATGCATACGTTATAGAAGAATCGCTATGCCCTTGTTTGAGCTGTTTTTCAAAATAAAAAAAAGACGTGTGGCACTCGGGGACTGCCGCGGTAAAGCTATTGCATAGCATTTTGTATCAACTTATGCAATTATAATTATTTATTTATTTTATTTATGCAGTATTTCTTTTTCTTTGATATTAATTCAAGTTACACTTTTTGAGCGTGGTGACCGTTAAGAAAACAATTTTTTTTCTTTTATTAAATAAATAAATAATAAATGTACTTTGTTCATTCATATTTAAAATACTTTATACACAAATTTTACAAGTACAGCTATTCACTGTTGTACATAAATACCTATACACCTATATATTTTCTCATAAACAGCTGCTTATGTATTCGTCCGATTTCGGAGCAGCTCGTCTCGATTCGTGCGAGCTTCGTAGAGTCGTACAATACGTCTAGTTGCACGCACACAAACACCGTGTCGAAGACTGCCGAAAAGAAACGACGTTAGACAATGCACGGCCTTCAAGCCACGCCTCCGTGCCCGTCGGAGTGGGGAGCGTGTGGTTTTTTCGTTACGGAATAAATTTCTGGATTCGGTCCCCGCGCTCAAGGCCCGCGATAGAAGCTATGCAATAGCTTAACAATTACATAATTGTGATCAAGTGTGGAGGATAACTTCAGCAAACGACTTATCGACTTACGTTATACTTAATTCTGATATATAAAAAGAAGAAAGATGAGAAGTAACATATTGATACAACTTATCTTAGGGAAAACAATACGATTGAGGAAAAAATGTTTAAGAGAAGTGCAAACTTAGTTATAAGCGCTGTTAAGGAACAGCGCTTATAAGGTACCGCGCCAATAAACTACTTAACATTTAATTTTTATACCTTATTCGGCGCATCTCCGAGGCATTTTTAAGACAAAGAATGTCCAATACCCCAATGTATATTGGTGGACTTCACAAGTCTTCCATATATTCATGTTTTTAATTTGTCAGACATGCAGGCTTCCTTATGATATTTTCTTTCACCATCAAAAACGTGACAAATCAGCGTTTGAAATTATAATGAACAATTTATTATGTGTTTACAGAGAGCGCTTACCTCCTGAACAGCTCAGAGACGAAATGAATTAAAACTAAATCTCAGTTTGATGTGATGAATGACATCTATCAACATCTTTCAAAACATCTATCACAAAAAATAGATGATGAATGAATGACATCTATCAACGCAGCTTTGCAAGCTTTTCAATATCTTTTCAAACATTTACAGGGATGCCTATTCATAAGAACTTAGATTTGTTTGTATTTTTCTTTTAATAAGAAGTCCAAGTAAAAGTTGGCCATATTATTCAACAATCATTCGATTTCAACATTCATTGCAAACATTGAAAGAACACTATCGTTACCGTCACAGCCCATTAAATTCCACTACGAAACATAGGCCTCTCCCATAGAACACCTCATTGTAGAATATTTGCCATAGCTTCCACGCTTGGCCAGCGGGATGGCAACCGAAGTTTTTAGGGTTCCGTAGTCAACTAGGAACCCTTATAGTTTCGCCATGTCTGTCTGTCCGTCTGTCCGTCCTCGCCTTTAACTTCCGTATATAATTAAAATTTGCGTGAACTTCCGTATATTACAATGGCATGCAATATACTATCACGGAAAAGCAAGAAAATTCGCTACACAAAAAAAGCGCTTTTCCTTATGAAGAGGACGCGTGGGGGGGCTAAAACCCCGACAATCTTCGATATTTTAGGGTTAGTTATCAAGCCTTAAAAGGCATGCACGACAAAATCGTGGTACGTCACCTGTCACGAGCTCCCGGTCTATATAGGGAGACTGAGGTTTTGGATGTCCTTATGTCATAGTTAAGAAAGCCAATCTTCAGTCCTTCAGCTTTTAATTGTTAAGTTTTGTTTCGATTTCCTAAGAGTTATTAACTCAGTCTTGCCGTCGTATGCTTGAATTTGGATTCAATTTTATTGATCACCGGACACCAAGCCGATGCTTGCACCTAACCATCTTCTCTATTAAAGTTTAAAACTTTAGATTTTATTTTATATTCAGTAGCCTTACGAATTGTTCTTAGAAGTAAGTGGTGTTCTTTGGCAAATACTTGGTGTCTATCAAATCTAATGTGATCTTAAGACCGGGGGCAGTCGAGGATAATATGGTCCCAGACTGAGGATTTCCCGGGGTGCTGGTGTTTTTTGTCCTATATGTTCCTTATAATTTTTTTGTTTTCCCTATATAATATGCGAGATTGAGAAACTTCATTCTCAATTAATAAAGCTGCAATCAGATTACACTCGGACATAAATGGAAATAAAGGACATACCGAAATAGGTAATATACTTTATTAGTATTTAGTTGACGTGAAAATGTAACGTTGTATATTTTACATTAAAATGGTGCATATCTCTGGTATAGAAAGAAGAAATCTGCACGATATTCTACTTACCCATGAGGTACATAATTCTACCCTGCAAACGAGAAACATTTAACCCCATATTTACTTCTATTACGCACTAAACTGTCTAACTTTCAAGATTTTTATAATAATTTCTTATATATTTACGCGAACACTACATATTGATTAAAACTACTTTTACAAATTTTATCGCGTTTGATATAAAATTTTTCCTGACGTTTTCAATGCTAACCGGCACACATGGTCAAGGGGGATATATAGTTGATATGAAGCATCAACGTTCCGGGAAGTATGCAGTTTGTGGTCACATCGTAGACGGCCCTAATCATTACATCAGATTTGATAGACGACAAATCTTCGCGAAAGAACATCGATTCCTAACAAGGATGATATCTGAGGCTATTGAAATTATTAAACATCATAATTTCAATAAAATAAGGACCAGAAATATAATGCGACTTGATAATATGACTTATACCGGGTATTTTTGAAACGCTCCCGACAACGAAGATAGACGATAGTATTAAGCATGCCTATAAGTATGAGAAAAAAATTTGATCCCGATGAAAAATATATAATTTTTTTACAATGTTTAATTAGCTTTGTTCACGCTCTATCATGTTAATACACCTAAATAAAACGATAATTTCATAATAAAATTCGTGAAAATACCTAAACATAAAACCAGCAGTGAAAGTTAAATGCCTGAAATCAGCTGATAAAGGACCAAAAACGCGCGGCTCGCAGCCATGAGTAGATAAACGGAATATCTACGCGTATGCCGCCCGCGATCGTACCAATACCCAATAATTTACAACACTTGTCCATATACCTAACTTATCTACTTAACCTACTATTTTGCCACTGTGCCAGTCTCTACCTAGCTACTTTAATTCTAATTCACAGGTTAAATAAACTAAATAGCTGGTTCGATTCCCCGCTTATGAAAAATTTACTTAAATTATCAGTCGTCTAGGTATGTTTATTATTCTGATATATTCAGTTATGTACCTATTCAGATCACGTCAGTAATAAGTTATTTATAAAATTAGGTGTGAAAGAGCTAACCAATCTAGATCCTTAAATAAACCTGCCCATACGTTAACCGATCATTGTGTTTGGTGCTCCGTTGACGAACGGCGTGCGGGTTAACCTTGGAATACGCGTGGCGTATTTCTTTGGTTCCACACGCCGTTCCTGATAAATGTCGACTCGTTCGTCCAGATGACGTGCTCCATAAAACCAAGCACACGTTGTTGTTGGTCTAATAACCAACGGCAGAAAACTTGCACTTTGTGCACTTTGTATGGGCGAGTTCGGTTACACTTTAACACCTAGTGAACTATCCACTCAACTCGACTGGGCGGCGTTCGGGAAATTACGACAAATCTTCTCGTCAGGTATACCTCAATCTCTGAAAACTAAAGTGTACAACCAGTGCGTGTTGCCAGTGACGACTTACGGATCTGAGACGTGGTCCTTCACTGCTGGCCGTATGAGGACGCTCAAAGTTGCTAAGCGAGCTATGGAGAGGGCTATGCTCGGAGTTTCTCTGCGTGATAGACTCAGAAATGAGGAAATATGCAATAAAACCAGAGTGACTGACATAGCCCAACGGATTAGTAAGCTGAAGTGGCAATGGGCCGGCCATATAGCTCGAAGAACCGATAACCGATGGGGAAGAAAGGTTCTCGAGTGGCAGCCTCGTACCGGTAGGCGTAGTGTAGGGCGACCCCCCATTAGATGGAGTGACGACCTGGTAAGATATACAGGAAGTCGATGGATGCAGGTGGCTCAGGACCGTGCTTTGTGGCATTACTTGGGGGAGGCCTATGTTCAGCAGTGGCCTTGTGAAGGGCTGTAATGATGATGATGAATGATGAACAGTCCAGTATGATAAACTTGTTTCATCCCGATGCCGTAACAATTTAACGTTACTTTATAAAACTGTTTATTCATAATGCACACGAATCACTCCCACGAGATTTTACAAGACACATTAACATGTCGCCGTATTCACAAGCACTATAAACGTACGCGTTAGGCATTATGAAAACAAAAACCGTTACAATTTCGTAAACACACGAAACTCTCTGAAAAACTAAAATTAAGAAATGCCTAATCTTGAATATGCCTAACGTAAAATAACCCGTACGGTGACATGGGACAAGAAATATTTTAATACTGAGTTTTAACTACAAAACAACGAAATATCATCATTATCACCGTCATTGTTCTAAGTGTAGGGTTGCCGCCCACTAGTGGAGTCGATGGATACAGGTGGCTCAGAACCGTGCTTCGTGGCATTACTTGGGGGAGGCCTATGTTCAGCAGTGGACTTGTGAGGGGCTGTAATGATGATGATGATGATGATGATGATGATGATGTGATATGATAATTAATGTTAAAGTACACGAGTTATGTATCTATAGATATAGTAATATAATCTATTCCTAAAAAGCTAATTTACTTAAACAAACGCATATATTAGTTTATTTTACAAAAAGAGAAAATAAAACGAAAAAATGACTGCTAGCAAAATTTTGTTAGAAGTTAACAAAGTCTCAAACAAAGGTGATTGCGGAGCGCGGCGGTGGGCGTCACCAACTAGGCCCGATCTTCCCGACTTAGCAAGTTTCGTTGTCTGCGAGCTGTGACTCGTGCGTACGAGTTCGTACTGTTAAGTGCTAGGCACACATTAACGGCGTTCGATACATTTCTTAGAAGATAGCCTACTGTTCTGTTTTACTGTGGTATACGAGGAGCCCGGGTTCGATCCAGACCTGCGCTAATGAAATTATTAATTGCAGTTTTTAGTACTGCTTACCACGTGCTCGGCGGTTATGGAAAACTCAGGAAGCCTGAACATCTCATAAATAAAAAAAAAAATTCGAAGGTAGAAGGTAGAAGTTCACCAAACACGCATTGGGGCAGCGCGGCTTACAATTCCTTGGCCTGAAAATCTCTCAGAAATAAGGGGAGGCCTGTGTCCAGCAGCAATATAATTGTATAAATTGAAAATATTCAATAATAGAAACAGCTTAATATATTTATACACACATCGAATTCGCTTATTATTCATTTCCTGTAGTAAGAAAAAAGTGTCGCATAATATAATGCAAAGAAAAAAAAGTTTATTAAGTTCAAACACTATTTTATAATGTTCACTTATTTGCTTTATGATCTTTATGATAGGGTTTTTACTGCTTCAGACAAATAAGCAGAAAAGGAACCCTATGAGCTATTACTGCAACAATTGGCCAAATATTCAATCACTACTTAATTTCAAGCGTTGTCACATTCACTTTGAATTAAAGTGAGAGACAGCACGGGATTTAAAATTAAGTAGCGTTTGAGTATTTAGACAAATAACTATTAAATCCGCTATGAAATAAATTCATAGTTGTGTTCAGGTTTGAAGGCAATATTATACTTATAATTATAGCAAAATCTGGAATAGTATTCCCGTACCAGTAAGGAGTTCTGTGAGAGGATATGAGAAAACGAAATCGTGTCATTTGCGTCTACAATCATAACTATAAAAAACTATAACAAAATTAAAGTTGTTTATAAATTAATAATCGATAATTGTTATATTTTTTTACATTTTTATATATGTATGTAATGGTGACATATAAGTACCCATGTTCCACTCATCTCATGCTGCATGCATACTGCGCTTAAGGTGGCTTCCACGTACTTTGAACGATAAGGGTTCTTTTTGCTTGTTTCAGAGAAAGAATATTTAGAGAGAAGAATAATTTTTTGCAAGGGTTCAGTAGAGCGTGCAAAGTCAAAAATAGATATAATTTGCACTCTTAGGACGTTGATGCCGCAGTTCTACAAATCTATCGATTTTAATACTGAATACAAGTAATCGGACATTGTGTAAGTATAACTTGTTACTAATTTTTAATAATCCTTAATCATCCCTTTACCGTGTACAGTAAGTTCTGTAGAACGTCTCCCTAGCAGTAATATTTTTGATCTATTTCTATGAAAAATTGTCGTGGTTTCTCATGGTTAGGGGAAAACTCCTATCACTTTCATCTTTTTCATAGAAGAGAGGGCAAACGACAATACGATTCACCTGATGGTAAGTGTCAACCGCTGCTTTAAGCAACGGCAATGCAAAGGAAATTGCACGTGCGTTGCCGGCCTTTTTAAATAGTAGTCTTAATAACTGGATATCAAGGCATTCGGCTAAATGCCCGGATAATATAATTTATTTTCTATTGGATGATGACATTATGAAGATGCTACATCTATATATTTAAATAAATATAAATCTTTTGGTTTATACTAAAGAGGAAGATGAGTTTCTGCTATTGAGAAATCTTATTAATATAATATGTATTATGCATTTTCAGATGGGGTGGTATATTACCTAAAATGAATGATGACTATTACAGAATTTATGTAGTAAAGAATGTTGGAAAATGTTTTGGTAAGGATATTATAACGAATTACTTTCGATAAACAGTTGCTGTAAGAACTTTCGTCTCTTTATTTAAAACCCTAGATCGAGTTTCATAATCACAAATATGTTACTAGCACTGAATATGTAACACATTTCATCAATTATACAAATAATTTATGAAGTGAAATCCACATTAAGTATTTCATAGATTTTTTATGATAAAACGAAAGTGATAAACGAATTTTAAGTCTACTTGATGGTAAGTGATTATTGCGGTTCGTGGACATACGCAGATAACTTCATAAAAAGAAGGATACATATGGATTGTCACATCTGAGGTCTAAGGTGAAATGCCTCACAGCCTGTTATTATAAAAATCAAAAAATGTTTATTTAGTAACAATAGGTTGACGGTACAAATATAGGAATTTAGAGATCTACTTTTAAGTATAAAATACTTGTGTAGTAGGAGACCTAGCTCAATCTTACTTACCATACTATTTAATTTTAATAAAATTTTAAATTTAATGTAATTATAACCTATATTAATATTCCTTTACAGGCGAAATAACGAAAACTAACAATAAACTACGAAATGTGCGGTACGCTAAACAATAATGACACGACACGTTATGACTTTCCCGCTAACCGAGTAATTTTTGATCATAAGTTGATAAGTGTGCTTTTGTCATATTCTGATCAACAAAAACGTAATATGACCAAAACAAAAGTTAAAATATAACAGTTATCATAATCTGATTAGTCTTCAATACGGGAGTAATATTTTGCATGTAGTTATCCTGATATGACCAAATGAAACAGCATTTTTTGGCGATTATACCTATATTAATAAGTCATACCGATCAAAAATTTACTTATCATTGTCTGACCATGGTACTGTTTAAAATATAGAATATTTTCAATTATTTTATTAATTTTGATATTTTGTAAAGAAAAAAGTCACGTGGTTGATAATTTTACATAATTTGGTAAATACATTTTCATAAAAATATTTTACATTTCAACTAACTATGTCAAAATTAAGGGGAAATATAATTTCAAATGGCTAAGCAAGATCCTTCGTTATGCCAAAAATATTGCAGCATTAATTTTGAAATAAATATATATAAAGTTATATATAAAGTTATATAATAAATTTATAATAAAGTAAAAAGAAATTACCTAAACTGTCGGCGCGTAAGCTTGATTCCTGTCGCCCCATTAGTATCGCTCCGGCTTTTGAAGGGAGAAGTTGTGTCGCTTACGATCAGAATACACATTACGCAACAGGACGACGTAAAATTAAAATGGGAAATAACTGTTATAAAAATAAGAAGCGACTGGGTTGGCGTTAAGAAACAGGCATAAATATGATAAACCTAATGAAATAAGTATCTAACGACCTATCTACTTACAGTATTAGTGATTACAAACATGTCGGTACATAGTATACGACGCGCGGGCAAGTGGTGACGAAATTAGAATTTGAGCTGACTTACTCTATCCCCTTAATGTCGATATAATCTAGAATGTTGATAATTAATCGATAGACTTACCCACACAACAAGAAGATGAATGAAAGTAAATGTTCGTTTTGCGTTCTAAAAAGGAAATTTTATTTTAAAAACAAATATACTCCGGAATTCGTTCTTCAAACTGATTTACTGCGGATTCTACAATTGGAAAAAAATGGTTAAGGTTAATTGAGTGTGTTGGTTTGAATCCAAAGAAGAACTCAACAAGTTGCAGCAAACATTTTCTTGAGCCGTATAAAAAAAGAGTAGAATAAAACCAATTTTATAAAAAGGAGCCATGTTACATTATTTGTGCCAGTAAGTATAATATTGTTATGAGACTTCAAAAATTTAACTTCAAATACTTTTTATAAAAATGAAGATAAATTTTTACTACCAAACTGTTATAAATTAAAGATGTATCTATTTATTGACCGAAAAAATGTATAACCTTACTTAATCCCCCGAACCTCATGGTCACACTGAATGTTGTATTCATAGCATTATGCTATTTTCCACAAGGGGTTGAGCGGACCTTCGGATTATATTCCCAAGTCACAATGATAAAACTAAGCTCAGTTAGGTATAGATGAATCGCTGCTAGACGCCCGCGCATAACACGTGATATTCAGCGTTCCAGGATAATATGAATTGCACAGTATTTTAATACTCACAACGCTCGATGCCCGATTAGTGCTTGATGGCCGACGATAGTGTGTGGACGGTTTTAATCGTAGAGGAGAGGAGCTCGTAGTTAAATAGCTACGCAAATCAATAGATCTGCGAGATTAAGATAGATAGATAGATAGATAATTCTTTATTGTACACCAAATCAATACATAAACGAAAGAAGAAGAAAAAAAATACTGTCACAATGGGCAGTCTTATCGCTAAAAGCGATTTATTTCAGACAAACTTTGGATGAACAGGATCGCAAAAAATAGTAAAGTGTGTGGTTTGGTGATGCAGAAACAATATTTATAAAAATATCCATATTTTATATAATATAATTAGAAATAAACAACAAATAAATACAAAAAATACGAATGTAGCTACATATATAAATGGCACGAACTCAAAGATTAAGATAGTGACTGTGTACAAGTTTCTGAAAAACAGGTAAAGACTGGGCGCGTCTCACTGACAGAGGTAGGGCATTCCATAGACGGACTGCTTGGATACTAAACGACCTGTCCATAAATTTGCTATTATGGGCAGGCATTTTTAATGTAAAATTCTCTGATGATCTCAAAACTTTCGAATGGGAATAGTGAAGGAATTTAAAACGATCCTTAAGATAAGAAGGATAGGAAGCATTAAAAAGAACATTGTAAAGAAGTGACAGAATATGAGCATTCCGGCGAAGACGGATAGGAAGCCACTTGAGCTTATTACGAAAACAAGATACATGATCATATTTGCGCAAACCAAATATGAATCTTATACAAAAGTTTTGAAGATGTTCAAGTTTATCAAGTTGCTTCTCAGTGAGATCAAGATAGCTGACATCTGCATAGTCCACAATTGGGAGAAGAAGAGATTGAGCAAGCGCAATTTTAGTGGCAGTAAGTAGAAAGTTCCTTAATCTGTTCAACGATCGGGCAGCTGCAAAGAGTTTACGACTAACCTCCTGTATTTGAGGACCCCATGATAGGTTCCTGGCAATATAAATTCCCAAGTACTTGACTTTTTCACTCACAGGAATAAAATTTCCATTAAAAACAACTTGAGGTGCTTGAGATATGTTAGATTTTCCAATCATATACGAACTTCCGATGATAATTACCTGAGTCTT
The DNA here is from genome assembly GCA_036936625.1 of Parnassius smintheus behrii. NCBI lineage: Eukaryota > Metazoa > Arthropoda > Insecta > Lepidoptera > Papilionidae > Parnassius > Parnassius smintheus. The sequence goes on from JAUPFT010000017.1 coordinate 28,664,312, forward strand.
TAGGGGGTTAATCTTCAAGCCATATGTTTTTGCCCAATCTGATATTTGCTCAAGATCACTGTTTATGTTGCTAATAGCTACATCTACTTCACTAGGAGAAACATGAGTATATATTTGAAGATCATCTGCGTAAAGGTGGTAGGACGAAGTAATCTTAGTGGCTATAGAATTAATAAAAATTGAGAAAAGTAAGGGAGATAATACGCCACCCTGCGGGACGCCAGCAATGGTATCACACCAAGAAGAAAATGTATCATCAATGCGAATGCATTGCCGGCGCCCAGACAGGTAACTTCGAAACCAATCAATCACTGTTGGATATATGTTAAGAGAGCTAAGTATACATAGTAAAATTTCAAAATCAACTGAGTTAAAGGCATTGCTAAAATCTAACAGAGAAAGGATAGTTAACTTGCCATTTTCCATTGCACATCTAATATCTTCCGTAATATTGACTAAGGCTGTAGCAGTAGTATGCCCAGGACGAAAACCGGATTGTAGAGGATTTAGAAGGGAATGATTGTGGAGGAAAGCATTAAGCTGATTATATATATCAAGCGTTCGAGAACTTTGGACAGGAATGGCAAAATCGAAAAAAAAGCCTACATCTTTTTCGGAATATAGGACGATATTCCGAAAAAGATGTAGGGTTAGGTTTTTTAGGCAACGGTATGATGTGAGCGTCTTTCCAAGTTCATTGTGTGTACAAGGACACAAAGATAAGGTCGAGCAATGATGGAGTAGCATTAGGAAATTGATGAGTAGAATGTAAAGGTAAAATAGAGAGATTAGTGGAATTTACTATAGATCGAAGAGAAACGTGAGTCTTGTTTTAGCAGACAAGTATTAAAGTCGCCTATAATGATCGTGTGCGAATAAGAGGATACATTTTCTAAAATATTTTCGAAGGAAGTGAAGAAGTCAATTCGAGATGAAGGACAGTAATATACCCCCAGCAAAATTTTCGTGTGACTAAGCTTCACCTCAATAAAAATATGTTCAACTGCATTAAGCGGAGTTGGTAGAGATGACATATCAACTACAGAAAAGGGAATATACGCACGGAGATATATTGCCACACCTCCACTACCGCCAACAGTACGATCATTTCTTATGAGGTGAAAGTCAGGTAAAGAATGATTTGTGGAAGGAAGACAAGGCTTAAGCCATGACTCAGAAACGAGAATAGCATGAATATCCTTAGAATCAAAGGAAAAGTGAGCCGGAATGCTTTGGGCATTAATGTGAACGACGTTGAAATCATCAGAAAATTGTGAAGCTAGTATTTCAGAGAGAGGCTGTAAGCTAGGGATATCGCCATCATCACTATCTGCAGTTTCAGTATCACTACTAATGTCTAAGAATGACATTACAAAATAACTATTAATGTTTATATGTGAAATTATTAGATTAAGCTACACTTGCCGCGGTTCGTCCTTTTTTTAACATACATATATACATATAACATCGATTGAGATAATAAAGAGTGTATATTTATCCTCAGACACTTTAATATCTCCTGCGTATTTAGCTAGTTTCTCTTAATATCATTATATTTTTAAATTCATGCGGTTAAAATTATAATAAATTTATTATTACTTTATATTTTTTAGGGACAGATGTTAGAGAGAGTACGAGGGCGACACAGAAAGTTTCTAAAAACTGGCTACTTGTAAACAATATAATAAAAAACGAGTTCAAATTTTGAAAATGAAACTCTTCATCAATATTATTGTGTATGTATTTTATTAATTTGTATTTTTTTTACGATTTGGCAGCAAATAGAAAATGGTCTGTGTCACGTCAGCGTGAATTTAATGCGAGAAAATTTTCGCACAATGATTTTTTTATGACTTTCTATATCATTTAAGTCAACAAGGAAGCTATATAATAGACTTCGATAGGGCTTTCACGATGAAACTCTATCTCGTGCCACTGTTTACAACTGGTTTAATGAGTTAAAACGTGGTTTCACCAATTTTACCGGTGATCAGCGTGAGGGACGGTCTTCTAGAGTGACGATTGAAAATAATATCAGTGTTGCACGGCGTATGATAGAAACTGACAAAAGAGTGACTTATCAGCAGATTCGGATAAGCTGGGTCATTGGCATGAGTCACTTGCACAAAATTCTCCACGAACATTTAGCGGTCAGATAGCTTTCTGGCCGGTGGATACCTCATAATTTCTCAGAAGCCCAAAAACTCCGTCGTGTAGATTGGTGTCGTTAATGGTTCAAAGATTTAACGGAGGTTACTCAAATGCTATATTCGATATACTTACGAGTGACAAAAGCTGGATTTATTGTTATAATCCTGAAACAAAGAGACAGTCTGCTGTGTTTCCTTCCAAGGAGTTGCCAACTAAAGGGAAGAGAGGTTGAAGCGTGGGAAAAAAGATGGTAGCCTCGTTCTTCGAAAGGACAGGTCATTACGCAACAATTGTTTTAGACTATCGGAAAACAGTTACTGCAGAGTGGTACACTAACAATTGTTCGCCACTTGTCTTGGAAAGAGTTTGATAGAAACGACCTGGCAGTAGGATCCTTCTTCACCACGACAACGCCAAGCAAACAATCGACTACTTGGCGACGTCAGACGTGGAATTACTGTGTCACCCGCCCTATAGCCCGACCTCCGCATTGCGATTTTTATTTATTTCCGAAACCAAAAGAAAAACTTCGAGGAAACCGTTTTATGGACACCGACGAAGCAGTGGATGCGTTTCAAAATGCCATCGAAGAGACGAGACGAGTGGGAAAAGTGCTTTTCTGAGTGTTTCCATCGGATGCAACGATGTATTGATGTAAATGGACACTATTTAATTTTTTGACATATTTTTAAGATATAATAACACTAATAACTTGCTAGTTTGTTCAGTAAGTTTTTAAGTAAATATTAAAAGGTGTCGAGGTAGACCGAGACTAACTTTCGAAGACCATGTGAGCAAATTGCTCGAAGAGGGGAGGGTCAAGAGTACTCGGATACCTAGACGTGCATGTATGAAGAAGTTAATGAACCTGAAAGAAGCGAAAGAGGTATGTAAGGATCGTGACACTTGGCGATCTGTTCTCTCTGGCTACCCCGTTAGGGATTGTGCGTGACGATAAGTAAGTAAGTAAGTAAGTTTGTTCAGTTCTTGATTTTCTAAGAACTTTCAGTGTCACCCTCGTAACATTATATACATAGTGGTCTTTAAATAGAGCAATCTTATTTAACTGATTTCTACAAGTTTCCATACTTAAATTATTAAGTTTACATTCATATTTAAGTCGAATTTCGAAATAAACTTCTATTATGTATTTAACTTTAAATTAAAAAATGTTTGTTATTATAAAAAGTTATACTTAAAATATGAAGAATGGCGATGGGCTTACCTGTATCTCCCAATGTCGCCGACATAATCATTGAAGACTTTGAGGAGAAAGCCCTGCTTAGTTCTCCCATAAATCCAAGATTCTACAAGCGGTACGTAGACGACACTTTCACAATTCTACCCTTAGATAAAGTAACTGCATTTTTAGACCATCTCAACTCTATAAATTCTGAAATTCAGTTCACAATGGAGTTAGAGGCAAACAATTCCTTAGCTTTTCTAGATGTGTTAGTAATTCGGAATCCCACAATAGAGTTTTTTTTAAATTCTTTATTAATGAGCTTATTCACAATATGAATATGTCGCTCCGTTAATACATCACCAAAAAAAAAAAAACAATTACATAAGGTATACTTAAACTTATTACAGTATAAAGTTCTCAAATCAATAATTAATTACAGAAAGTTGAAAAGTGAAAAGTTCCCAGATCAATCACATTGAGAAGTGAGTGATCGATCCGAGAACTTCACCTTGTAAAGCTTGACTAATATTTTTATATCGTCAGAATGTGGCTTAGCTAAAATTATATTACATTCAGCGAAATCTTTTAAAACGTGGTGGCATTTCTCATTACGAAAAGCAGCGTTGTGGGCACAATCCATCAATACATGCATTAGGCCGTCTGGAACACCGCATTGATCACAGTTCGGTGACTGGACCTTTTTCATAAGGAATGCAAACTTTCTAGATGGAATGTGTCCAGTACGCAGCCTCATTATCACTACTGCATCCTGTCGCGAAAGCTTATGGTTATCAATCCATGGTATTTTAGGCGGATGTGACTGTACCGTCTTGTACCAAATACCCTTTTCTTTTGAACGTAAATCGAAATATTCTTTCCATAGGTTGTAACATAGCCGTTTTATAATACAAGTACAATCAGTGTAATGGGGTAACATGTTGTATTCGATGCCATCCGTAATAGCCTGTCTAGCCAAGATATCTACTCGCTCATCATATTCCACGCCGCAATGAGACGGAATCCACTGCAACTTTATCGATTTTGACCTGGATGTTAACCCATGTATAGTATCCAGAACGGTGTAGGCTATCGGTGTGCCTCGTGTACCCAAGCTGCACCGAGCCAATTGTTGGAGTGCGCTTCTTGAGCCTGTCAATATCACAATATTATCTTGTGATAGTGATGCAGCGTATGACAGTGCTTCACATATTGCTACTAGCTCAGCCTCCATGATGCATATACTACTATCTATCTTAAATTGTAAGCTAAGATTACATTGTGGGTCAAAAAGGCTGCACCGATTCCGCCTGAATCCTTAGAGCCGTCTGTAAATATTTTATAATAATTTTCATACTGCCTATTAATGTAGTCCAAACATATTACTTTTAGACTAAAATTGTCGTAATTTCGTTTAGCTTGTGCAATACACGGAATATTTAAATTAACTATGTTATTTAAACCTATGTTACTGACGCGTGTACTTATATTAAACATTTCTAATTTTTGACTACTGTGAATAGGGGGTGTAATTTATCAACGACGTGATCACAAACAGATAATAGTAAAGGTTTCTTTTTATTACGCCAATATTTATTGTTTCTAAAATGTGCTAATTCATTCAATATTTTTAGTGTGATGTTATATCTTATTGATTTAGCTTTTAAGATGAATTTCCCTGCCAAAAAGGTTCTTCGTACATTTAGTGGAGGTAGACATAGCTCACTCTCCATAGTATGTATAGGAGTAGTTGTAATGAATCCTCCGATTACTCGTAATGCCGGATTTTGTATTTTGTCTAACTTACTTAAATACTTTTGACAGCTGTTATCGAATAAATAACTCCCATAATCTAGCCTACTTCTTATAACGGCAATATATAGTCTTCTTAAATACCTGGGATGTATTCCCCAACCAGGTCCTACTAAAACTTTGAATATGTTTAAAAATCTAGAAACTTTGTTCGTTAACTCCGTAATATGTTTATTCCATTTCAAAGACCGGTCTAGCCACATCCCTAAATACTTGACTGTGTTCACTACTTATATTTTATTATCATTAACACTTACTGAATTAGCTTGCCTACATATACCTTTTTTAAAAATACTGATCTTTGTTTTAGTCATTGAAATCTCCAAACCTAAATCTACGAGCAAACCATACATTTTATTTAAGGAAAATTGTAATTCAGTGGAAGCATCATTTCAAATTTTTACCGGAAGTATATAACACATAATCATCAGCATACTGAGAAATACATACATTAGGATTAATTTGTTTACAAATATGAATAGTTGCAATATTAAATAGTAGTGGAGCGATAGGGTCACCCTGAGCAATTCCTCGACCTGTAGATCTAGATAAAATAACATTGTCCACCTGACACTTAAGTATCGTTCCTTTAAGAAGGTCCATAAATATTTTCAAACTTTTGAACCAGCACCTAATCGATCCAAATTTACTAACATAGCCGTAATATCTATGTTATTGTACGCATTCTCTACATCAATAAAGCAACCTATTGTGATTTGATCTTTTGAAAATCCCAATTGTATTCTACTGACTAAATTACTAAGACTATCCAGGCATGATTTTGTTTTCCTAAATCCAGTAGTCTCTTAGTAAAATAGATTTTCATTTTCCATCAACCATTCCAATTTATTTCTTAACATAGCATGGAAGATTTTACTCAGGCAAGACATAAGTGAAATAGGTTGAAGCGATGATAAAGTTGAAGTGTCACGCCCTGTTTTTGGGATTGATATAATACGTTTTTCTCGCCATTGGAATTGTACAAAACCTAGGGAGTAAAACAAATTAAGTAGTTTGATAATACATGCGTTTTTGGGAAGATGTTTGATCATGGAATATGATGCATTATCCACACCTGTAGAAGTATCTTTTGTTTTAAAACAGCATGATAGTTTGCTCATTGAAAAAAGAGAGTCAATTTCAGTGTTACCAGATGAAAAGCAGGGTCTTTTGGACAAACAAAGTCTGGAGTCAAACTGTGTAAAAGCTCATTTGCAATTGTTAGATCAACATAACTCCTATTTGTATTAGAACACCCATAACCTTTTAACCATTTCATTTTTTGCCACATGTCGTGTACAGTAATAGACTCATCAATCGAAGAGCAAAAATTAGAGAAAGATTTTCTAGTTGCCTTTTTAATTAGCTGTTGTAAAATCCTAATTTTATCTTTTAATTTATCTAAGTTATCAGGAGTAGGGATTTTCTTAAATAAAGCAAGAGCTAGGCGCCTTTCTGCAGCAGATTTAGATAAGTTGGTATTCCAATATACTTTAGGAGAAAAATTTTGTGAGGGATCTTGGCTGGTTCTGTAAAAAAGAATATGAGCATCAGTGGCTTCATTGACCATATTAAGAAATAAATCGTAATTTTTTGCGGATCATTATTGATAAAAGCAAAACTTGAAAATTTATATTCTAAATATGAGCTGTATCCATCCCAGTTTGCTTTCTTATAGTTCCTTTTCTTTAGAAATTGATGGCGACTATTGTGATATGATAAATTAATCTTAACAATCAAATGATCACTACCCAATGACTCATTAGTAACCTTCCAATCTAACTGCAACGTTAAATCCGAAGAAGCAATAGAAATGTCAGGGGATGACTCCTGTACTATTCCGTTTACTAATTTAACGCGAGTAGCTGTACCATCATTCAAGGAAACAAAATTATTTTCAATTAAAGAGTAAAAAATATTCGTGCCTCTTAAATCAGCCTTACAAGACCAGCTTGGATGATACCCATTGAAGTCCTTAGATGCTTTTCTTTTATAAATATAGGACAAGATCTATCCAACGACATGTGACTCCTGATATAGTTAATACATCTAAATGTTGTGATCTCACAATTAGCATGCCCCTTTCCACACTTAGAGCATACAATCTTTTTAGAGGGGCAGACACGTAGGCTATGACCGAACCTCCAACACCTTAAACATTGAGTGACTGAGAAGACATAGGGGTCGACGTTAATCTTCATACCGTAAATGTAACGCAACGATGAGCCCTTAAATTACAACCATATTGATTCACTATCTTCCCATCGCTTTCCATCCTTTAAGCGCTTTAAGCGCTTTACACCTATTAGCTCGCAATCACTTGAAATTTCCGCCAGTATTTCTTTTTCGGTCATCTCCAGCTCAGTATCCATAATGACACCGTATGAAAAAGCAACCTCTAATGGCTTTTGAAATCTCCATCCTAACTCCTTCAAAGGTGTACAGTTCATCAGCTCATCGGCACTTTCTGCACATTCAAACTGCACAAATACTTGATACGCGTTCACATATTTCACACGGCTGATATGCTTAATATTATTTGTTTTTAAAAGTTTTGCAAGTGCAAACTGTTTAGGTAATTTTTCAAAGCAATTAATATATACAACAACTTTCTGTCCCACTCCTTCCCATTTCTTGAAACCGTAATCCACCTTTCTTCCTCATCCTCTTCTCTGCGTCTCTTACTACTAATAGGTCTGACCTCATCGTAAATCATTGCTTGACATTGAGCGGATTTCTCTGGTAAACAAATCTCCGTTTCCTGTTCATTGTTTTCAATTAGAATAGAATTCATCACCTCCTCTTCTGAAATCTGATTTTCATCCATGGTGATCAGAGTACACCAATGAATGTCCTACAATTAAAGCATGGCACACTACGCAGGCACGTTGTTAACCGCCGTAGGAAATATATATTACAAAAATATATTATTTTAATTAAAATATTTAATTAAAATTTAAGATAGCTGTCACCTGTCACTTTTACTTTTTTTCAGCAATTCCACAATAGAGTTAGAGGCAAACAAATCTTTAGCTTTTCTAGATGTGTTAGTAATTCGAAATCTTGATAACACCTTGAGCCATACTGTGTATAGAAAAAAAATCCGTACAGATAGATATTTAAAGGGTGATTCTCACCACCATCCTTCACAGTTAGCTACCGTGGGTAAATCTTTGTTTCAGAGAGCACGGGGGATCTGTGACAGTAAACACCTGGCTGCCGAGCTCCACCATGTCAAGCAAGTTTTGCATGACAACAAGCTTCGGGTCCGGCGCCTATGTCACAGTGAATGAGTGAAGCCGGCCACAGTCGAGCGTGTACCTGATGTACTGCCATATGTTAGAGAAGTCACTGACAAGATTGGCTACATCTTGAAGCGCGCTTCCATCAAAACATACTTCAAGCCGCCGAAGAAGATTGGTCAGTTTTTATCATCAGTCAAGTGTAACGTCCCTCTGCAAGATGCAGGAGTGTACGAGCTTAATTGTGAGTGTGGTCTCTCCTACATAGGTCAAACTAAAAGATCAATTAAAACCCGCGTTAAAAAACATATAGCTGATGTGAAGAATCGACGCTCCGGGAAGTCTGCAGTCTGTGAACACGTACAGGATCGTCCCCGTACCGATTCCTTTCAAGGATGATTCGCGAGGCTATTGAAATCAAAAAAACTGTCGCAGCGTTCTCTCCCCAAACGAAATGGTCAAGGCGAAGAAGTTGTTACTCAAATACGCCGATGTATATTTCCATCAAATGATGCTGACATAGGAAAGACTGGCTTAGTTCAACACAAAATTAACACAGATGAAGAATTTCCTACCCGTCGGCGGCCAAGAAGATTGCCGGTAGCACGTGAAAAGGAAGTGGAAACCATGATTGAGGGAATGGTGAAGGACGGTGTTATTGAAACTTCATCTAGTCCATGGTGTTCACCCGTGGTGCTGGTAAAGAAGAGGAACGGCAGCATGCGTTTCTGTATTGACTACCGCCGTCTGACGACGTTACAAATAAGGACAGCTATTCCTTGCTAAGAATTGATGACACGCTGGAAATGCTTACAGGAGTAAAGTGGCTAAGCACGCTGGATCTAAAAAGTGGCTATTGGTAAGTTTAAATTGACCCTAAGGACAAGGAGAAAACTGCGTTTTCGACGATAAAGAGTCTGTGGCAATTTAAAGTAACGCCGTTTGGATTGTGCAATGTTGCAGCAACGTTTGAAAGGCTGACGGAACTAGTACTTACCGGGCAAAATGGTGATTCTTGTCTGGTCTACTTGGATGACATCATCATCGTGGGCCGTACGTTTGAGTAACACATTCAAAACCTAGAACGCGTGCTCATTAAGTTTCAGAGTGCCAACCTCAAGTTGGATCCGAAGAAATGTTCACTATTAGAACGGCAAGTCAACTTTTTGGGGTATGTAGTGTCAGAAGAAGGTATTCGCACGGATCCGGAGAAAATCGCCGCTGTCAAGGATTGGCCGGTTCCAAAAGACAAGACACAGGTTAGAGCATTTATGGGTTTGTGCTGCTATTAAAGGCGATTTGTGAAGAACTTTGCAAATATAGCCAAATCTCTGCAAAGCTAACCGAGTAGAAGAGACATTTCTGCTGGGATGAAGGTTGCAATATCGCATTCCAAGAGCTCAAGGACCGTCTGTGCAAAACACCTATTTTGGGATACCCTGATGCAAGCAAAGAATTTATAGTTGACACAGGCGCAAGTGATATAGGACTTGGCGGTGTGTGGTCTCAACGGAATGGTGACGAGGTGAAGAGGTCGTGATAGCGTACTTCAGCAAGTCGTTGTCAAAACCAGAAAAGAACTATTGTGTCACAAGTTTCGAATTGCTAGCTGTGGTAAAGTCGTTGCAGCATTTTAGCAAATATCTTCTGGAGCGGAAATTTCACTTACGAACTGACCATGCTGCACTAAAATGGCTATTGCAGTTTAAAAATACAGAAGGACAAGTTGCGAGGTGGATTGACCTACTGCAGGAATACGACTTTGAGATCGAACATCGCAGCGGCAAATCTCATGGCAAAGCAGATGCATTGTCAAGAAGACCTTGTCCTGAAGATTGCAAACATTGTACTAGGCAAGAGAGTAAAGAAGTGGTATCTGTGAGGATGCTCAGGACAGACCACCTCAGCAACGAGTGGAAGGACAGCTTACAACATGCACATCAGGTAGATCCGGACATCAAGCCGATTCTGAAATGGATGACGGCCAGTGCCCCAAAGCCCAAGTGGAGCGATGTCTCAGCGATATGTTCAACCACTAAAAGCAGTTGGGCCCAATTGGACAGCTTGCTGCTCCAGGATGGAGTTCTGTGCCGTAAATGGGAAAATGTTCGGGGATAAAGCTGTCATTTAGTAATGATTGTCCCTAAAGCTAAAGTACCGGATGTTCTACAGCTGTACCATAATGATTGTTCAGGAGACCATCTGGGAGTTAAACGAACTCTACTGAAGTTCCGAGAACGGTTTTACTGGTTCCACTATCAAAACGATGTCGAGAACTGGTGTCGCAAATGTACAAGTTATGCAGCTGTAAAGGGACCTCAGACTCGTAGTAGAGGTGCATTGAAGTTGTACAATGTTGGTGCACAATGGGGGAGAATAGCCATTGACATGCCGGGGCCGTTTCCGGAGAGTGAAAGCGGTAATAAGTATTTCATGGTTGTGATGAATTACTTCACTAAGTTGCCAGAAGTCGTCGCCATTCCAAATCAAGAAGCTTCAACAGTTGCAGGTAAATTAGTTCATGAAGTCTTCTGTTGTTTTGGAGTACCTTTAGAGACTCAAAGCGATCAAGGAAGGAATTTTGAGTCTCAAATATTCCAGGAAACTTCCCAAGTTATGGGAACTCATAAAACAAGAACGACTTATTATCACTCGGAATCTGATGGAATGGTTGAACGATTTATTCAGACATTGGAGAGGTACGTAGCAAAAGTTTTAGACAATCGGCAACGAGATTGGGACAAGCACATACAACCAATTTGTTGTCATATCGAAGCGCTGTTCACGAAAGTACAGCAGTGACACCTGGTTTAGCAAATTTTGGAAGAGAATTACCACCTGATGCCCCACGCAGTATCACCGATTATGCAAATGACTTGCGGAACAAAATGAATGACATCTATGAGCACGTCTGACGATCGGGCCAGCAAATGTCTGAAAAGATGAAAACCCGATATGACCGCAAAACGAACAAAGGGTTCGACGAAGGTTCACTAGTGTGTAAATGGGACGGCCCGTACTGGATTGTGACCAGGATCAACGCTGTAACCTACCGGATACAGAAAGGCGCAAGAGGGACTCCTAGGATCGTCCATATAGATCGCCTGGCGCGTTATTATTGGGCCGATAATGCTCGGGACGAGCATTTTTTAGGAGGGGGCAGTGTTGCGCTCCTAATTTGACGTCTGGCACTAGCGCCATCTAGTGTCGGGTAACAGAGCGAGGAGAGCTTTCCAGAAAATAACATGACTAATATTTTAACCAACAGCGCCATCTAGTATCGAGTTCAAGAACTAAGCTTTCCAGAAGCCTCACACTCGAACTTTCTGCGTCTGGTCGGTCGGCGCCCGTATCTAAGGGCATATTCTGGATGTTTCCGCGTAAAAGTGTATTTAAACCCGCTGCATGCCGCGATCGGGGCAGTATTGAATTTGGCGATACAAGCCAAGCTTCGGAGCGAAAAAATGTGAATCTGTGTGGTTAATTGTTAGTGTTTTAAGTTTTAATTAGTGTAAAGTGAATTAAAGTGTAAATTTTGGTAATTCAATCGGCAGTTTTTATTGTCACGAACCTCAAGCTCGTAACAATAGTATAAAATCGTTATACATTCTACGTCTGCAAAAGGTTGACAAACTTATAATACAAAGCCTAGATTTTTATAAACCTTGACAACCATTGCGGAGATATGATCAGTCATCATCATTTTTAAATCAAAGACTACTCCGAGGTCTTTGGTTTTGTAAGTTTTTTTCTAAAGGAACGTTGTTCAAATAGTATTGAGATATAAATTTTCTCCTTTTGGGAGTGTAAAGCTAATTTGGAAACATTTCGATACATTCACGCTAATATGGTATTCATGGCATCTGCAGCTACTGCAGAATCAATATAAGTCGTTCTGTAGCTTATAAGTATCTGATTCAGATTACATGAAAGCGTAAATTTTCATGTCATCAGCGTATATTAGAAACTTAGCAGAAAGAAAACTGATACATAACATATACATAAACACTCATGCCTGTCACACAGAGGGGTAGGCAGAGACTACATACTGCCATTTGGCACGATCCTAACACACTTCTCTCGCCTCCTTCACATCCATATACCTACGCATACATGCTCATTGGTTAAGGGTACTCCTAATTTGGCCCATTTTCAATAAATCGCCAATTCGGTCGGTAAATTTATGCCTGAGTTGTCCCTTTCTGACTCTGCCATTCACTTCTGCAACATAAATTTTCTTTGTTACTATTTCCTCATTCATTCTTTTCACATGACCAAACCACCGAAGCATTCCTTGTCACAATATCATCTTGCAAACCACACTCTTCTCTTACCACACATTTTCTCACCCTGTCATTCAGATTCAGCCCTAATATACTCCTAACATACTCGAACGAACAACGACGAAAACAGATGCCCACATCATACAAGTATACCGCATACAGCAGGGCCCAATATTCAGCCTTGTGGGACACCAGATGGAACGTCCGCAACATTTCAGCGATTTCCAGTCACAACGACTGCCTATAAGCGATTACGCAGATACGATTCCATCCATCTGAAAAGATTTCCACGTATTCCTCGCTCCTGGAGCTTTTTTAGAAGCATGATAATATGATCAACGCGGTCAAAAGTCCGTATATATAGCATCTATTTGGAGGCCATTATCCATCCCTCTAAGAACATCATTGCTAAAGATGGAAAGATTGGTGCAGGTTGAGCGACCACATACAAAGCCATGTTGTTGGGAAGGAATATTTACCATGATTATACTGCCAATCCATATACACTTTCAGAATATATGTATATATATATATATATATATATATACGATGTTGTAAATTACTTAGTCGGGTCTTAAGTTCTGTCAAAACCTTATTATTTTAAATATTTGAATACTGTCTAGAAGAGCCGTGGTAGCTCAGATGGTTAACGCTCGCTGTATATATAACAGAACGTGAGTAACCCGGGTTTGATCCCCGTCGGCACCTATGAAATTGTTAATTGCAATTTTAAGTGCTAATTTACCACGTACTCAGCGGTGAAGGAAAACATCGTGAGGAAACCTGCATGTCTGAGGAAAAACAAAAAAATATTTCGAAGACAAGTAAAGTTTTCGAACACGCATTGGGGCAGCGCGGCGGACACTTCCTTGCCCTAAAACCCTCTCAGAAATGAGGGTAGGCCTGTGCCCAGCAGTGGGACGTATTAGGCTGTAACTTTACTTTAATTTACTTTTACTGTCTAGATGAACTACACCAATTTTAAAAATATAACGTTTGCGCTTGCCGAAAATAATAAAGGCATTAATTTACAAACGTGGAGTGGTCAAAGAAAGAAGATAGAGTAGCGGTTATCACGTTGCACCGGTGTGGTTACGCACCAAAAGAGATTTTCAATATTCTACAAAAATTAAAAGTAATCCTACGATTTGTTTTTCGCAATGATATTAGGTCGGGAGGTCGCAAGAAGTGGGCATATCGCTAGATATTTTAAAAATACGAGTTAAAATTGCTTACCAATTTTAAATCTAACGTGAACGTAACTATATCAGTTATCGATTGTACTGCGCGAGTGATTTACAGCTTTGCATACCTACGTAGCACCACTTCGGGTTAAAAAGATAAGCTCTTATTTTCTGTCTTGCTTTCGTATCGTAACACGCTACGCTCAACTATCGTGAGTACACCAAAGACCAACATGAATGTAACCTACTGGAAGTGACACTATTTCGGCACGATGTGGTTCTTACTCAGATCTAGCAAGCAAAATCATGTGTCAAGATAAAACTGAGTCATCACAGATAACTTTCCGTAATAAACGAAAATTAGAAAATGAAAACGACGATTTAACCCTACGTGTACCAGGTGGGGTTTGACAAACCCCAGTCCTACAAATTTTGCAATAATTTTAAAACTATGAACGCGCCGAAGTTCGAATTTTCAGTAGCTGGAATTATAACGTTGCCACTCCGACCAGTGCCGCTAAGTCGTTCCGGTGACAATCGCCAAGCTAGCTATACATCCTTAAAGTGCGTGTGGGCGTCACACACCCCACCTCGTACGGCGTGTTAATTAAAAGGTAAGATTTTTATTCAATGTAATTTATGTATTTTTTATTTATTTGTGTTTAATTTATGTATGTTTAGCATTTTTAATGAATTTGAACTAGTTACAGATAATAGTTTACATGAAAAATGTCCCATATCAAGGAAGCTGATATATTACAAGCACTTTTAGATGAAGGAAACGACTTTGAGTTAGAATCTGGAGGTTCGGAACGGGATCTGAAGGCGAATCTGAACATTTGAGTATTCATAGTGTAAATTTTTTTCCGATTTTGATAGTGACGATGATGTACCATTTTTAGAGCTTCGCCCGTATAGACAAGGGTATTATACAGTCTTCTTGGAATATCACTATGGATAATTTCTTTACTAGCTACGAAGGTACAGAAAATTTACTTTTTAAAATAAGCTCACCGATGTCGAGAAGTAAATTTATTCCAGAATTTGGTATTTCTTTGATAAAAGGCTACTTAAACTCCAGAAGGCAGAACCAAAAACTTCCAAGGGACCTATGCAATAGAATTGCTAAATATTTTGACGATACGCCCAAAAATTAAACAGATCGTCCGGCAAAAAAATCTAATGCTCCAAAAATGCTTAATTTGCCCTATAAACAAAGATCGTAAAACAAAATACTCATGTAAAAAATGTTATGTGCCAATATGCAATGCAATGCAATATGGAGCACACAGATTTTTTTCATCAAGTCTGTGGTCAGTTGAACATCGATGATCTCAAATAAAATTTATCTATCCTGTGTTCAATATATGTTTGATTATTAGAAAATATATTGTAGTTTGTGAATTTAAAACGATTTTAATAATTATAAGTGTCATTTGAAATTAGTATATAAGAAAATGACTGTTGAGTTACATAAATTACAGAAGTTGTGTTTTTTTGTTCATTTATAATAATTATTATTTTAATAAATACTCTTCGCTCTTCCTTCTCTATTGAAATTAGGATGTTTTTTAATTCCAATAGCCTCACGTATCATCCTTGGTAGGAATCGGTGTTCTTTCGCGAGGATTTGTGGTCTATCAAATCTGATGTAATGGTTGGGGCCGTCTAGGATATGATCACAAACTGCAGACTTTCCCTTGTGATCGTATCCTAGGCGGCCCCAACCATTACATCAGATTTGATAGACCACAAATCCTTGCGAAAGAACACCGATTCCTACCAAGGATGATACGTGAGGCTATTAAAATTAAAAAAACATCCTAATTTCAATAGAGAAGGAGGCGCGGTACTACCACCTGCTTGTGATCCTATAATCAATAAAATTAAAACTAAACCCAAGCATACCACTGCAAGACCTCAGGACATATTCAGTTCATTTTGCATCGATCGGACCATAAACAATAATTAAAAAAAGCTGAAGGTACTCCGGGTTTAACAATGACATTGGGACGTCAGTCATCTCAGTCCCCCGTAACCATGGGTGCTGAAAAGCGCCCGAAACGTCGGGAATTAAAAATAAAAGTAATTAAAAGCAAAAATAAACGCGATAAAGTCCGTAAAAGTAGTAAAAAAGACGTCAAAAAACCTCCATCAACAGCATTCATAAACAACATCATTGAGAATGTAAAGTCCAACAGAGTATCGTACCAAACTAGTTGCTAATATATACTGATATAATAACTAATAAAAATTAACTTAAGTGTCTTTATGCCAATGCTCGTAGTATTGTCAGGCCTCGTAAATTCGATGAACTTGCGTGTGTTATACAGTTATTTCCTTATCAAATACATATTATTGTACTGACCGAAACATGGCTGAAATCAGAGGAGGAGGCTAAAAGTTTCCAACTAACGGACTACACTCACTACTTTAATATCAGATATAATAGCAGAGGCGGTGGTGTGTCAAATTTTGCTCATAATTCACTTAAGCACAATTTGATAGAAGAAAGCTCACATTGCAAAAACCATTTTCTCTGGTTCACATAAACATGTTTTCTCTAGACATAGGTGTCGTCTACAAACCAGAACGCACCAACAACAAAAATTTCTTGGAATACTTCTCAGCACAGTTAGAACAGAAAAAAAGAGGCTTGGTATTTGGAGATCACAATGTGGATCTCCTAAGCTCCGATGGATCAGTCGTTGAATATAAAGAAACGGTAAAAGAATGCGGTTACCATCTCTTAAACAAAATAGATACACGCTACTGTACTCGTGAAACAAGCAAAACCAATACAGAGAATATATATAGACTAGAATAGAAATCTGAAACAAAATCTCTTTCACTTAGCCGTCATAGGATCCAATATGTCTGATCATAAGCAAATATTTTTTTATAGAAGAGGGGGCAAACGAGCATGCGGCTCACCTGATGTTAAGTGACTACCGCCGCCCATGATCAACCGCAACACCAGGGGACTTGGAGGTGCGTTGCCGGCCCTTTAGAAAGGAGTAAGCTCTTTTCTTGAAGGTCCCCAGGTCGTATCGGTCCGGAAAAATCGCCGGTGGTAAACTATTCCACAGAGAGGTTGTACGCGGAAGAAAACTCCTTTTGAAACCTACAGTGGTGGACCACCAAGCATCCAGATAGTGTGGATTGTATCGGGACGTTTGCCGCGTAGTGCGATCACGAAATTTGGTGGCTGGGATTAATCCGAACAATTCCTCCGAGCACTCTCCATGATATATGCGAAATAAAATGTAAAGAGATGCAGCATCTCTTCGCAGTGCCAGTGAATCGAGCCGATCGAAAAGCACTCGGTTGTCGACGATTCGAGCCGCTCTGCGCTGGATGCGGTCAAGTGGAAGGAGCTGGTACTGGGGAGCCCAAGCCCAGAGATGGGAACAGTATTCCATGTGCGGCCGAACCTGTGCCTTGTAAATTTGCAGGCGGTGTGCCGGCGTGAAATACTGTCCCGCTCTGCTGAGCACGCCAAGCTTTTTAGAGGCCAATTTGGCCTTCTCTTCCAAGTGACCACGAAACTGCACGTCACACGATATGTCAACACCGAGTACAATCTTCTAACAATAAACATCTCCAAAGCCAATTATATCATATTCAAAGCAAAAAATAAGAAAATATTAGACTTTGAACATCTAAAAATAAATAATCAAATTATCAAATGGTCAAATTGCGAAAAATACCTTGGTTTATTTTTAGATGATAAACTTACATGGATACCTCAGATAGATAAAATTAAATGCAAACTATCATCGATAACGGGTACCCTTCGAAGTATAGCTCGTTATTTTCCGCGTAAAATACATTATATTATTTACAATTCCCTAGTCAAACCACATATCGATTATCTGATAGAAATATGGGGCTCAGCTGCAAAGAATAACTTGAACCTAATACAAAGAGCTCAAAATAAAGTTATAAAGGTTCTATTCAACTATGATTATCTGACACCAACTTACAAAATATATAATGATACTAAGCTGTTAAATATAAATCAATCGTAAGTTTATCATACATGCATTCTGATTCGTAAAATAATAAATAAAGCTTCCACACTTATTTAGGTTCACCAAAAAGAGACAAACTAAAAAAAATCAGCTAAAAATGCAAATGATCTCATTTTACGTGCACCAAGAACTAGTTATGGTAAAAGAAACCTAGTGTTTGAAGGAGCACAATTATATAATAAACTGCCTAAAGACATTAAGGAATCTCAGTCAAATGTAAGCTTCAAAAAATTACTAAAATATCATATTATAAAATCTATAAAATAACGGTCTTACTATTAAGTTAAAAATATTAATAATAATCAATAAGTATTTTAAATATATTGAAAAAGTGCAAATTAATTAAAACAAAAAAAATTATTGTACATTACTAATTCGAATTAGAATAAAACATTACTAATTATACAATATCTCAAGCCGCTTCTTGTAAATTGTTGAGCGTAGTTTAACTATATGTCTGTGATTTTATCTCTCTATGACGCTGTGACTGTTTTTAACTGTATGTATTTGTAATGTACCCCAACTTCTGTGTTTCTCCAGATATTATAGATTATGTTCTCATGATAAGTGAATTTTCTTATTCTTAATGAGAATAAAGTTCTTCAACCACAATATGAAACAATTCACTGAGGATTCAAGCTTCGAAGATTGTAAGAGGACTGGCCGACCTCGTACAGTTGGGACACATGCGATCATCAAAGCAGTGAAGGAGCAAATTGAACAAAATCCTGCTCGTATACAAAAAATCTTAGCTCTTCAGATGTGCCTAAGCAGAACCACGGTCAAAAGAGTGATCAATGAAGACCTAGGATTACGAAGTTATCGTAAGAAGACCGGACATTTTTTGAACGAGTGTTTGAAAACAATAAGGCTGAATAGATCTCGCGATTTGTTACGGTAGTACGCGGGAAAAATACAACGCGAAATTTTTTTTTTCGGATGGAATTTTTTTTTTAAATCGAAGAAAGTTATAATAAACAAAACGATAAAGTGTATGCCCACAGCAGTGAATAAGCAGGCACGCGTATTCCGAGGGTTCAACAAGTACATTATCCTTTGTAACTCATGGTTTGGCTTGGAGTCTCATATTCAGGCTTAACTGACGTGTTTTTTTGTAAAAAAGTTATAAAAACCAGTTCCGAGGTGTACCAAAATACCGTCCTAACAAACATTATATTTTGCGGATGAAACATATTCTAGTCACAGATAATGGAATATGTTTCGTCTGCAAAATATAAAAAAAAACTCAAATTAAAAGAATCTAACATTTGATTTATCATATCATTGTATTCAGAAAACCAAATAATGACATGGGTTCCTAATTTAGCAAGTTAGACAATAGCGTCATAATAATTAATAATTATGGAAATATAAAGTTTGCAAAAACATTTAATTATAAAATTTCAAAACACTTAACACAAAAGAAAACCTTTGTTACGTTCGTTTAAATTCAAATGTAAGTTGACCTTCGACGTTAGTGCATTTTTTGCATTTACGTTTACGTCCGTAACATCGTTCCAAGATCGTTTAAAACGGGGCTACTAACTGTTTAAATTATGGCAAATTAAATATTAATAACTAAGTAAAAACATTGTCATTACGACTACGGCAGGATTTCTGGTGACTACGATCAGCTATTGAAATAATACTAGTTTTAACGGAATTTATCGCGTATATTTAACTTTTTTACCCGACGTTTCGAGAGCTTTACAGCACCCATGGTCACGGGAAGGACTGAGATGTTCAACGTCCAGCTGTCATAGTTAACCGCGGTTACCATAGATTAAAATTTTAACTTTTGTTCCGATCTACACAGTATGAGCTTATGGTATCATGGAGTCTTGCAGTTGTATGCTTGGGTTGGGATTTAATTTTATTTATTATAGGATCCCAAGCAGATGGTAGCACCCAGCCATCTTCTCTATTGAAATTAGGATGTTTTTTGATTTCAATAGCCTCGCGAATCATCCTTGGAAGGAATCGGTGTTCTTTAGCGAGGATTTGTGGTCTATCAAATCTGATGTAGTGACGGGGGCGATCTTGTACATGTTCACAGACTGCAGACTTCCCGGAGCGTCGATTCTTCACGTCAGCTATATGTTCTTTGACGCGGGTTTTAATTGATCTTTTAGTTTGTCCTATGTAGGAGAGACCACATTCACAATCAAGCTTGTACACTCCTGCATCTTGCAGAGGGACGTTACACTTGACTGATGGTAAAAACTGACCAATCTTCTTCGGCGGCTTGAAGTATGTTTTGATGAAAGCGAGCTTCAAGATGTAGCCAATCTTGTCAGTGACTCCTCTAACATATGGCAGTACAGCAGGTACACGCTCGACTGTGGCCGGCTTCACTCGTTCTCTGTGACGTAGGCGTGGGACCCGAAGCTTGTTGTCATGCAAAACTTGCTTGACATGTTGGAGCTCGGCAGCCAGGTGTTTACTGTCACAGATCCCTCGTGCTCTCTGAAACAAAGATTTACCCACGGTAGCTAACTGTGAAGGATGGTGGTGAGAATCACCGTCTAAATATCTATCTGTATGGGTCTTTTTTCTATACACAGTATGGCTCAAGGTGTTATCAGGATTCCGAATTACTAACACATCTAGAAAAGCTAAGGAATTGTTTGCCTCTAACTCCATTGTGAACTGAATTTTAGAAATTCCGTTAAAACTAGTATTATTTCAATGTGTAGTGTTCGCATAAATATAATAAATCATTACGATCAGCTAATTGTGTAATTGGTTTTTTTTGCAGGGCAATCAACTACAATGTGCACTGATCAATTTCTTACTGACCGGTTGGATCAGCACAATATGTACGCATTAAGGTGCAGTGTTTTACGTTATTTTTAAATGCGTTAAAAACATGATGGAAAAAATGTGTGCATCCATTATTATGTGCAATACTTTTTTCTTATAAATCTAAAATGACAAACAAATCCACCGTCCGCTTGATGGTAAGTGGATGCTGCAGTCCATAGACACTTGCAACCAACTACAAACCAAGAAAGCTATAGACACGTTGTTACCTCTGACAACTAATATGGAAACTATTCCCACCGTTTGTAATTATGACTCTATATACCCTTCAAATCAGAACACAGCAGTGCAAGCACTGCTATTTGGCGACAAACATAAAGAGATGGTAACTACCCAGATGAACTCCTGTGCAGAAAATAATGCTACCAACTGTTAATATAAAAGAGTAGTGATGCGGCAATTCAACCGGTCTCAAATATATTTAACCGGTCCTAAACAAATTTATGATAAAAATTTCATAAATGTGCTTTAAAAATGTGCAAAACTAAAATAACAACTAAAAAGCCATGATTTTTATGAATCGATATCGATCGCATCAATTTTCGCGTTTTATTAAAAACTACTCGAAAGAGATCAGCCGACTATCAAACAGGCACAGCCTCTCAAACAAGACAATAGGTGTAATGTCATTGACCAATCGTGGTTGCGTGGGAAATTTGTATTTCGTCACAGATTCTAAAAGTACCCGATTCGTTTAGGGATCATGCGCGTTTATACGCTCTTAGCCTTAATGATGCAATATAGATAAATTTCAAGCATGCTTTTTGCCTTTGTATAAACAAACGTCGTCAAGATCCCTCATACATCAAAAGAACATAAAATTTGTTTATTTATTGTGTATTCTTTTAATTTATTCCGTATTACTTCAACAATTATTACGACAATATTAATAAAAAGCTATTTTCTTCTAAATATGTTTATTTTAATCTTTATAATGATTACGCCTCAAACGTAGTATTTCAAAAAATATTGTTACAAACTTCTTATCTCTTAAAACTAGGCATCATTTGAAGTGTATTTTTTAATTTATTCCTATTACCTTAAACTGCAGCATACAAGGTAGACAAAAATAATTATTAGAAATGCAAACACCTTAAAAACAAACTTAAGATTGCGCTGGCACTGTCATTTAATCAATAATTAGTGATAGTATACAAGGACATTAATTGGTGATATAATTTTATAAACTAGCTTACTATTACTTACTTACTGTAAAACCACATGAAAAGATTGGAACAAGTAGGGAAACTGCTACTAAAATCATCGTCGTTTATTTTCTTTACTTACTTTTATACAAAGTGAACGAAGAGGGCGTGAACCTTGAATACACAGCCAGACAGACAGAAAAAAAATTCTAAACATTCCGAATTTAGCTTCAGTCTCCTTTAATTAGTTATCTCTCTGTTCACCGCTGCATTGGAGACGTTTTAAAATTACTGGACTGGGAAGGATACGGTATTAACATCACAACAATATAGTCCTTACGGCAGAATCGCTGGAGGGCCCAAGCACTATGCTTAATGACCTTAATAGCGTCTCCGAACGGATATGTCTTAACCACTCAGTCCCCAGCTAAAATGATTGACACCGCGCGATTTTCACAATTATTTCTACAAATTATTTACGTAAAAAGATAAATTGTATTCACAAAAAAGTTTTACAAAAAATTTGTAGTAAACACTAATAGGCCATGTTGGCCGTGTAGTGGCGGTTAAGAATATCCACTACCCCATATCTTCCCGTGGGTGTCGTAAAAGGCGACAGAGGGACACAGGCAGGAGATGGGCAGCAGCATCTTCCTGATAACAGCAACTATACGACAAAAAAAACTGCGGTTGCCAACCCGCTCGCCAAGCGTGGCAACTATGGCAATATACCCCCATGAACAATTACACAAATAGACGGCCCCCAGTCCCCGGCGGCCCCGCTATTCCTGGCTACGGCGGCGACCATGGTAACGGCGAGACAGGGGGTGCTAAGAATCTCCGGTGGAGGTTCGGTTGCCACCTACGACGACTCGACCTGGCAACATTTAACGCACGCACTCTGAGGACTGACGAGAAGATCCTGGAGCTGGAAGAAGAGATAGACAAGTTGCGCTGGAATATTATAGGATTATCCGAGGTCCGAAGAGAGGGGG
Source organism: Parnassius smintheus behrii (assembly GCA_036936625.1). NCBI lineage: Eukaryota > Metazoa > Arthropoda > Insecta > Lepidoptera > Papilionidae > Parnassius > Parnassius smintheus. The sequence goes on from JAUPFT010000017.1 coordinate 28,687,164, forward strand.
AGGACACGGTGATTCTCGAATCCGGCAACTTGTTCTATCACCGGGAGGGCGACCATCTGTCCCAAGGAGGTGTCGGATTTATCGTCCACAAGTCTCTCGTCAACAACGTTGTAAAAATTGGGAGTGTGTCGACGAGGGTCGCGTACCTGATACTCAGAATCACCAAACGGTATTCGCTGAAGGTCATACAGGTTTACGCACCAACCTCGGCACATCCCGATGAGGAGGTGGAGGAAATGTATGAGGATATTTCCAAAGCCATGCATTCCTCCAAAACTCAATACACGGTGTTGATGGGAGACTTCAACGCAAAACTAGGCACAAGAGAAAACGGTGAGCTGAAGTTAGGGAAATTTGGAGTAGGGCAACGGAACCGAAGGGGCCAGCAGCTGGCCGACTTTATGGAGAAAGAGGGACTCTTTATGATGAACTCTTTCTTCCAGAAGCGGCCCCACAGGAAGTGGACCTGGTTGAGCCCCGACGGTTCGACAAAAAATGAGATTGACTTCATTATGACGACCAGACGCCAACTGTTCAGTGATGTCTCAGTGATCGCAAGGGTGAAAACTGGCAGCGATCACCGAATGGGGGGCACACTGAACCTAAACGTGAAGTTGGAGAGGTCTCGTCTAATGAAGTCAACGCTCCGTCCCCCTCGTGCTCTAATCCAGAATCCCGAAAACTTTTAGCTCGAGTTACGTAACCGCTTTCAGTGCCTAGAAGATTGCAATTCAGTGGACGATATGAATGACAAGCTCGTGGAAACTGTTCATGCGGTCGGAGCTAAGTTCTGCAAGACCCGCTGCAGAAGAACACAAAAACTCTCCGATCACACTCTTAATCTCATGGCTGTTAGACGGGAGATGAGGCTGCAATCGTCAACAGATTTGACAACATACAGGCAATTGAACAGACAGATCTCCAAATGCATGCGGCGAGACTTACGCAACTTTAATACTGCTCGTATTAAAGAAGCGATCGAGCGGAACCAGGGCTCCAAAGTCTTTGCCAGAGATCTGTCTGCCAGTAAGAGCCAACTGTCGAAGCTGAAGACTGAGTGTGGCAGCATCGTTTCCAGAACACCTGAGATTTTGAGTGAGATTGAGAGGTTCTATGGGCAGCTGTACACATCATCGTTGGAGCCACACGCAAGTGTGAGTAACGATCCAAGAGCAAGTCTTATCCGACACTATTCCGATGATATCCCGGACGTCAGTCTGAGCGCTCAAGTGTGGCGGCAAGGAATACGCTACTAAGCTACTACAGCCCCGGGCTTTGCAGTGCAACCGGTGCCTGGAAAAAGGGCACGTTCGGGCGAAGTGCACCGCCAAGGTTGACCGTAGTGACCTTTGTTACCACTGCGGCCAGCCTGGCCACAAGGTGGCCCTGTGCACCGTGGCGTTCAACTGCAGCCTTTGCTCTGATGCGGGAAGGCCAGCAGATCACAGAGTAGGCGGACGGGCCTGTGGGGTGCCTACCAGCAAGTCCAAGGCCAAAAAAGAAAAGAAGAGGAGCACCAAGCCTGCCGAGTTAACCTCGCTGCCCACACAGGCCAGTAGCTCCGCGGCCGACTCCCGACCCAGGACCGTTGCCGAGGGAATGGAATGTCAATAATGGCAAAGTTCCATTTTCTCCAGGGCAACATCAACCAATGTGCCAGAGCTCAGGATCTCCTACTCCAGAGCATCGCAGAGTGGTCGATTCACGTGCCTGTGGTCGCCGAACCGTACTTCATTCCCGCCCGTGACAACTGGCTGGGATGCGCTGACGGTTTGGTGGCCATTATTGGCGAGACTCTGATCGACCCGTCTCGGGGCCGTGGCTGGGTTGCTGCGATCTCGGGTGGCATCGTTATTGTGGGGGCGTATTTCTCCCCAACAAGAGTCTCGCCGACTTTGAGGGTTTCCTTGTCGAGTTGGGCGCCTTCGTAGGCCGCTATCACCCTCGTCCCGTTCTGGTGCTCGGTGATCTCAACGCAAAGTCATCAGCGTGGTGATCTCTGGTCGCTGATCCTCGGGGCGAGGTGCTAGAAGAGTGGACAGTGACACTGGTCTGGTCGTCCTGAATCGGGGTTCGGAATACACGTGCGTGCGGCAGCGAGGCGGGTCGATAATGGACGTCTCGCTAGCTAGCCCCTCTGTCGCCAGCCGAGTCCGCGACTGGCGTGTCGCCGTAGGGGTGGAGACTTTGTCGGACCATCGGTATATCCGGTTCGACGTCTCTGCCCGGACTGCGAGAGGCCACCATCCAACTACCCCGATTAACGACGGCCCGCGTTGGGCGCTTAAGCGCATCGACAGGGAACTACTTGAGGAAGCTGCCTTAGTCCAGTCCTGGATCTGGGAGTCGGCAACGGACGGCCCCGTCGACGTCGAAGCAGTGGCGCTATGGTTTCGCGGGGCGATGACGCAGATCTGCGACGCGTCCATGTCCCGTGTCCGCCAACAGTCCGCAAGGCACCAGGTGTACTGGTGGACCGCCGAGATCGCGCAATTGTGCATAGCGTGCGTTGCGGCCCGTCGCCAGTACACCCGATACCGGAGACGGCGTCGACGGGATTCCACCGAGGAGGACGCGCTGTATGAGGTGTACCGCGCGTCTAAGGAGACTCTGTGGCTGGCCATCGGTGACTCGAAGTCGCGTGCCAGGGAGGAGCTGCTAGGGTCCCTAGATCGGGATCCGTGGGGGCGCCCCTACCGTAGGGTACGGGGCAAGTTGCGTTCCTGGGCGCCTCCACTAACGCAAACAATGCAACCCCAGTTGCTAGAGACGGTGGTATCAGTTCTCTTCCCTGAACGAGTGGGACACGTTCCCCCGGCGTTCGCCCTCAGCCACAGACTCTCCAGAGGAGGAGAGCACCGATGTCCCCAAGGTGACACAAGCAGAGATGAGAGCGGCCATGGCGCGACTTCGGGCCAAGAACACAGCGCCCGGACCCGACGGAGTTCCTGGTCAAGCTCTCGTCCTGGCTCTGAAGGAGCTGGAGCCCCAGCTGAGGGGGCTCTTCACGGCATGTCTCGAGCAGGGTCAGCTTCCCAGTGTGTGGAAAGAGGGAAGGCTGGTCCTACTCAGGAAGGAAGGGCGCCCCGCGGACTCACCGTCCGCGAACCGGCCCATAGTGCTGCTCGACGAGGCGGGCAAACTTCTTGAGCGTATCATCCCAGATCGCCTCGTCAGCCACTTGTGCAGAGTGGGGCCAGACCTGGACGAGAACCAGTTTGGTTTTCGTCGCGGGCGCTCCACCATAGACGCTATTACGCGCGTGACGGCCCTGGCGGAGGAGACAGTATCCCGGGGTGGGGTGGTGCTGGCGGTGACATTAGACATCTCCAACGCCTTCAACACCCTACCCTGGAGTTGTATTCGGGAGGCGCTTAATTACCATCGCGTGCCTCCCTACCTCCGCCGCACAATAGGGGCTTACCTTGAGGAGAGATGCGTCACGTATTGGGGACGTGACAGTGCTGGTCAGCGCGTCATGTCGAGCGGTGTTCCGTAGGGATCGGTCTTGGGACCGCTCCTGTGGAACATCGGCTACGACTGGGTGCTGAGAGGTGAGCTCCCGTCGGGCGCTGACTTGACCTGTTATGCAGACGACACGCTCGTCACTGCCCGGGGGAGCTCGCACAGGGAAGCAGCGTTGGTTGCCACGGCTGCGGTTTCACAAGTGGTGAACCACATCCGGTGCCTGGGCCTGGAGGTGGCCCTTAACAAGTCGGAGGCCATAATGTTTCATGGCCTTCGACGCGCGCCGCCGACGGGATCGCACATCGTAGTCAGCGGGGCCCGGATAGCTGTCGAGCCCACCATGAAGTACCTGGGATTGGTGCTCGACAGCCGATGGGAATTTGGGCCCCACTTCCGGCGGGTGGCGCCCAAGCTGATACGTGCAGCTGGCGCACTTTCAACGCTGCTTCTCAACTTGGGGGCCCGAGCGCCGCCTGTAGGCGGTTGTACGTGGGAATCGTGCGGTCCATGGTCCTGTATGGGGCCCCTGTATGGGCGATGGACATGACGGCCAGCACTCTCGCCATTCTGCGCAAACCGCAGAGGGCGATGGCCGTCAGAGTCATCCGCGGGTATCGCACGATTTCCTACCAGGCGGCTTGCGTCCAGGCCGGATCCCCGCCCTGGGACCTAGAGCCGAAAGTACTCGCGTCATTATTTCAATGGCGCGAGGAAGAGCGGGGACGGGGCTCGAGGGCGGTGCAACGACAGATCGTGCTGCGCCGAGAGGAGCTCCGTCAGGTCTTGGTGGCGGAATGGCGGCAAAGGCTTCTGCACCCTACCGCCGGCCTCGCTATCGTCGAGGCGATTCGGCCAGTACTCGACAACTGGCTCGGGAGAAGGCACGGCTCCCTGTCGTTTAGGGTGACGCAGGTGCCGTCGGGGCACGGCTGCTTTGGCAAGTACCTGTGCCGCGTAGACAGGGAGCCGGACGCTCGGTGCCCCCACTGCGTCCATTGCGGGGAGGACACGGCGCAACACAAGCTCGCCGAGTGTGTAGCTTGGGAGGAGCAGCGGCGTGTCCTCACAAATGAAGTAGGAGGCGATCTGTCGCTGTCCGCCTTGGTGCGGAGGATGGTCGGTAGCGCAGAATCGTGGGATGCAGTGGTGTCCTTCTGTGAGGACGTGATGTCGCAAAAGGAAACTGCGGAACGGGAGAGGGAGATCTCGACTCCCTTCCCTGGCCGCAGAAGGCGCACCGGGCGCAGGAGAAGGGCGGACAACGCCCTTTTCCAGCCCCCATGAATGAGTCCAGGAGCGAGGGACTAGGGGAAGCCCCCGCCCCCCTATTCGATGGACCCGTGGCGGAGGCACGCGTGGGTGTCTGCGCGCGCCTCTGTGGTGATACACGGGGTAGTTGAACACCTCACTACCCCGTGCAGGGGACGAGGCCCGTACAGACCGGGCCAGCACTAGTGTGGGGCTGCGGAAGAATTTGGATTCCCGCGGCTCCTCGCGTGAACGTGCGAGGAGACACCGGGGTGGTTTTAGCCGGTAAGAGTCCGGAACACCCCTCCGCCTTCCCCCAGGCAGAGGCAGTCCATGAGGATTTCCCCCCGTAAAAAAAAATGGGTAACGTCCAGGTCACACTTATGTTGTTAATATGTCATGTTAGGAGCACTAAGCTCGAAGTTTAACAACTTCGAGCTTAGTGCTCCTAACATGACAAGTATGTTTACCTAAGACGAATAGTCCTACTAGGCAAGTCCAACTTCGACCAGTTGTCTACACTCACCATACAAAACACAGCAACATTCAGTAGCTAAAACGTAGATCCATTAGAAGAACAAAATATTAAATCTTATGCACTTGAAATAAACAGACTATGATTACCACAGAATCCCCACGTGATTATGAGCATAATACTTTCCATGTCGAAGAGTTGTAGCTTTGTTTGAATATTTTCCAGGTCGGGCCCCTCCTTATACATTTTAAACATTCGAGCAATACTCAGACTACTATCCAAGTACAATCTTTTTGACAACTTTCGACAGTAGTGCGACTCAACTGGCACAAACGAATTAACGTGAGCACACAATGATAGTAGCATTTCGTCGTTAATCAGTTTTCTGTGATTATTATTACGCCCTCTCAAGTCTTGTTCTATAACCGTGCTGCCATCGTACTTAATTCATGCGGTTCTTGTCAATCGTTCACTGATGCCCAGTGTATTTAAAAACACAGTTTTCCAAGCACTAATTTTATCATAACCGACATTGTCATTGTTTTTTATATTTATAAGTGAACTCCCTTTGGTGTTTCACTTTCCGCCGGAATCACCTAGCTTTGTGTTGTTTCGTGGTATAGTTAGCAACATACATCCATTGCCGCTCTCTTACACCTAATTCTCAACTTTGTAAAACATCAACTCGCTTCTTTTCTGAAAGTATGCTGGCACATTTAAATTTACACTGACTGAAAAAAGGTCATCACATTTTGCATGTCTATTAACAGGGGATGGGACTGGCGTATCTTGTACTGCCGATTGCAGCTAAGGCTCATTAATATTATTATTATGACTAGATGTAAAAGGTGTAGGTTATCATCATCATCATCATCATTACAGCCCTTCACAAGTCCACTACTGAACATAGGCCTCCCCCAAGTAACGCCACAAAGCACGGTCCTGAGCCACCTGCATCCATCGACTTCCCGCATGTCTTACCAGGTCGTCACTCCATCTAGTGGGGGTCGCCCTACACTACGCCTACCCGTACGAGGCTGCCACTCTAGAACCTTTCTTCCCCATCGGTTATCGGTTCTTCGAGCTATATGGCCGGCCCATTGCCACTTCAGCTTACTAATCCGTTGGGCTATGTCGGTCACTCTGGTTTTACTGCGGATATCCTCATTTCTGAGCCTATCACGCAGAGAAACTCCGAGCATAGCCCTCTCCATAGCTCGCTGAGCAACCTTGAGCGTCCTCATACGGCCAGCAGTGAAGGACCACGTCTCAGATCCGTAAGTCATCACTGGCAACACATACTGGTTATACACTTTAGTTTTTTGAAGAAGAAGAAGGTGTAGGTTGATCTAGTAAATTACTGAAAATTGAATTCAATGGCATTGGAGACTCTTGATCATGCTCTCAGCATGTATGCAGTCATCATCATCATCATCATCATCATTATTACAGCCCTTCACAAGTCCACCGCTGAACATAGGCATGTATGCAGTGATTGTGCGCAATCCCTGATATTTTCGGATATCAATAGGTCTGTAGGCATATAGGAATCTGCAGTAATAACATTGTGTAGCTGTACGGGAGTCATTGCAGGTGATTTATCTTGGAGATCCGTAACCGTGACCGATTCCTCCTGGTAATAATTTATTGAAAATCGTCAACTCACGCACCTTGATCATTCACCTCATTGACCTTAGGGCGTCCACGTTTTGTAGGCACTACAGTTTGCGAATCGGTATAGGTTCTTGGTTAAGGTTCAGTAGTCACTTCAGCCCTGTAAAATAATCCTCTCATCATCCGGCAGTGGAGGTCGTCTGATGCCCCTTGATGTCGTCGCTTTCAAAGTCTCCAGTTCTTCCCTCGGATGGTCCAAAATCTGGAATACAACATTAGTCGCTGGGGATTCTTGATTATAGCACTTACCTGTTTCCTTGTCTGAGTAATAAGATAGCTCGTTTTCTTTTGTTTTTCGCTCTCTATTATATAAGTAATCTAAGCTTTTAAAATAAAACTAATTAACAAACAAACAATTAAATAACTTTATAAATTTTTAAATCACGTCCAAATATGCGTAAACAATTGCATTCTTTCTATCCGTATTTCCACAATATAAAGTTTATATTTTTATGTGGAAACCTGGTGACACATAATTCAGATTTGTGTTGTATACACTTGTATGTTTCTTTAAGTTGTGGTTGTACATTTTGGGAAATTATTAAATAAACACAGTACTGTCGTTTACAATATTGTTCGTTCTCACTTTAATAATAAAAATAAAACTATTTTTCGTTATTCAACAATTTTTATTTAAAATACTATAATAACTATTAACATCGCACTTTGAATAGTGATTAATTGCATATCTTGTATAACAAAGATAAAAACATTTTATTTTATTTAAATTTGCACAGCAAAGTTATATATTTAAATTATCATGTGGACTTCCTCCGCTCACAAAGCGTAACTTTATCAGCTCTACCAAAGCAATATAAATATGATTCAAGTAGTAATTACAAAAGTATTATTCAAAATTGTAATAATTAGTTATACATTTATAATATATTAAAATTTAATAATTATATTCATGAATATTCAATATATCAAATCTAATAGAAAGGTATGTTAATCTGAACCCGGGCACGAAACATAGTTATTATTAAATTAATTACTTAAGAGCGTGTACGAACACAAACCGGCAATCGTAGATCCAATTTTTACATAGTTAAATGAAGTACAAAGTAACAGAAAATGTTAATATGGATCGTCATCGTAACTGCGAAGAACGTCATTGGTTAAAAATGTAATAAAGTTTCCCCGATAGAAAAAATCACAATATAGAAACATAATAGAAAAAATTATCTCTTGTTTTCATCGAGAAACGATATCTTCTGGTGGTTGTGCATATTATCAAGCAAAAAATCTAATAAATGACATCACTTGTATATTACCTAGTTCAGTCCTTAAGGGTTGTTAAAAATTAATTACATTATTCGAGTAATTGAATAAGTTGCATTCGGCGCTTACTATGTCTTTATTACGTGCAATAAATTCTCGTCCCTCTCACGTTATGCGAGGCTATTTTGTTTCACTCAGAAATCTCTATGGAGACAGAAGGACAGACAGACAGTACATAAATATCTAAGCCGATAGAAATATGGCGAACAACTAAGCGCAATGACGAAATTGTCGTATTTATGTATGTTTTTAGAGTAGACATATCTGGAAATATCGATCTTTACTAATTAGAGGGTAGAATATTCCTTGCTTACTACTAAAGTCAAGCGCTATCTTATAATGACTATCGTCATCAGCGCGTAATAAATGCAAAATAATGTTTTCTGTCTGTTGGTCACTAAATTACTAATTTTATTTGCAAATATTTATGTTTCGGAGGGCAATTAATAAGTAATGACGAATAAAAAACTGTGCATGCCTAGTCCCTTCTCTTCCCTATTTTTGACTATGCGGATGTCAGATATCTAGATTTCACCGAAGCTCAGCTTGATAAACTTGAGCGAATTCAGAATTTCTGTATAAGTTTTATATTTGGATTGCGCAAATATTACCATGTCTCTCTCTTTCATACGTAAGTAAAGTAAGTAAGTAAGCTGAAGTGCTTGCCAATATGACTTCATCAGAATGCTCACATACTTTATATTTTCTACAGTGTTCTCTGTAATCCTTCTTACACGTCTTATCTCAAAAATAATTTTTAATTTCATCGTGATGCCCAATCGTGTAACCTCAGATCAGGTGAGAGCATGAAATATATGCCACTACACAAATTTAAGAACAAATCTTTTACTGTACAAGTCGTTTGTTTATCGAAGGAACTCCCACTGGCAGTTAAACGCAACCATCCCTACCAGTATTTAAAAAGCTATTATAGAATCATTAAGTGATTGTAACTTCGCTCCCACACTAACCATGAAATATAATATAACATACATACATGCATACATAAACACTCACGCCTGTCACCCAGAGGGGTAGGCAGAGACTACAGATTTCCATTTGACACGATCCTGACACACCTCTCTCGTCTCCTTCACATCCATACACCTACGTATACATGCTCGTTGGTTAAGGGTACTCCTAGTTTGGCCCGTTTCCAATAAATCGCCAATTTGGTCGATAAATTTTCGCCTAGGACGTCCCTTTCCGACTCTGCCATTCACTTCTGCAACATAAATTTTCTTTGTCACTCTTTTCTCATTCATTCTTTCCACATGACCGAACCACCGAAGTATTCCTTTCTTAATCCTGGTCACAACATCGTCTTGCAAACCACACTCTTCTCTTATTACACAATTTCTTACCCTGTCATTCAGATTCAGCCCTAACATACTCCTTAACGACCGCATTTCTACTGCGTTTATTCTACTCTCGTGCTTCTTCTGCAACACCCAACTTTCACTACCATACGTTAAAGTAGGGACCAACACAGCACTGTGAATGGCCATACGTGCCTTTTTCGACACATTTTGCCTCTTCACAATAGAGTGCAAGGCCACATTTACTCTATTTCCCGCATTCACTCGTCGTTCTATATCCTTATCATATCTCCCATCCCTGCTAAATACGCAGCCCAAATATACAAACTCATCTACTTGCTCGATCAACTCCCCTTCTATTCTTATTTCACAAATCGTTTTACTTTCTTCTCTTTCAAAAACCATAACCTTCGTCTTACTTGCGTTCACTTTCATACCTTTTCTTTTAATGATCCGTTCATTAATGTAACCATCATTTGCAACTTGGCCGCCGACGACGCAAGAATGACTTGATCATCGGCGTACAAAAGGCATTTGACGGCTAACTCACCCATTCTTAATCCGCATTCTTCAACTTTCAAATTTTCCAAACAACTGTCCATAAATAGGTTAAACAGCCACGGAGAAACCACACAGCCCTGTATGACACCTTTATGGATATCAAACCAGTCCGAGTAGACCCCGTTGATCCTAACACAAGCACTAGAGTCCCTATAAAGAGACTCCGATGCCTGTATCAAGCCAGCGCTCAACCCAAATGAGTTCAGTGTTTGCCATAGCAAATCCCTATCCACTCTGTCATAGGCCTTTTCCAAGTCCATGAACGCACAAAAAACCTTTTGGTTTTTGTCCAAAAACTTCTCCGCAATCATGCGCATGGAAAAGACTTGATCTGTACATCCCATTTCCTTTCTAAATTCCGCTTGCACTTTACAATCAGTACCTTAGTGTACAGTTTTTCCACAATGCTAAGAAGGCTGATGCCACGGTAGTTTTTACAGTCCTGCTGCGACCCTTTTCCTTTATATACTGGGACTATCACGGCTTTGCACCAGTCTACCGGTATCCGCTTCAGTTCCCAGCATAAATTAAACAAGGTATGCAGCAGGCCTGCAACCAATTCCTCTCCAGCCCTTAGCATTTCGAGTGAAACTCTATCATATCCGGGCGCCTTACCCGCTTTCATGCTTTTCATTGCTTTCACTATTTCATCAATAGTTATCTCGCTACCTCTTTCCTCTTCTTTCGGAGTTTCTACTTCACTTAGTACACATGTTGTCTCCTCACTCATAAACACGCTTTCAAAATATTCTTTCCATCTCTTTAAACTCAAAACTTCATCATTCAGAATATAGCCATTCTTGTCTCTTATAACATTCATCATAGGCTGTTTTGAATTTCCCCTGGCAGTTCTCACCAGTTTTCAGAACATTTTAATATTTGCCTGGAAGTTATCCGATATTCTTCTATCATTCTTATCCGTTCTTTCTTGCTTTTTTCTTTCAACTACTTCTTTTAATTTCTTATTGAGATGTCTAAAAACTGCCTTTTTTCTTTCAATATCATCATTCGTACCGCTAGAATTACCAGCCTTTGTTGCTAGTAAATCTAGTCATGCTCTCTTCTTTGCTTCAACTTCCATACGTATCTCATATCAAACCATAACGTATTATTTTTCCTTTCATTTTTTCTCTTACTAACACCACATACTTCGGTAGCTGCATCCACTAAAGCTTTCTTTATATTTTGCCATATATTCTCCAAGTCTAACTCCTTCATACATAATTCATCCAAACCACTTATATTTTCTTTCAGTCTACATTTGAACTTGTTTCTTTCAACTTCATCTTGCAAACTTTTTGTTCTAATACGCTGTAACGCAGTGGTAGACACAGATGACCGATGGTGCCAACGCCTGAATAGACCATTAATTCGGCATGAAACCAAATAATGATCCGTTCCTACGTTAGGACCCCGGTAAACCCTTGTATCCACCACTGCGCCCCTCAATCTTTCATCCACAATTATGATATCTATCATGCTTCTATCGTCACCTCTTTCCCAAGTATACATATGAATCCTCTTGTGGCGAAAGCAAGTGTTCGTCACAAGAAGATTCTTTTCCATACATACGGTGAGGAGACTTTCACCATTCTCATTTATACTTTCATCACCAAACGTTCCCAATATCTTTTCATAACCAAGCCTCCTCACCCCAACCCTTCCATTAAAATCTCCTAGCATAATAATATTTTCATTTCCCTTACACTTCATTAACACCATCCTTACCATTTCCCAAAACTGCTCTCGGATATAAGTGGGCTTAGACATGTCTGGGGCGTAGACCCCTAACACGAACAACTTCTTTAAGCCTACTTTCATTCGTATCCATAGCAGTCTTGGGCTTACACATTCATACTCTTTCACACATTGGCCCATTCTTTCTGAAAGGATGATACCTACTCCCTGGCATGCCCGCTCGATCTCGTCTACACCAGACCAGTATGCGGTATACATGCCATGTGTAGTGACATCCTTCCCCTTCCTTTTCGTCTCATTTACGCATAACATATCCATTCCTCTATCATACATCATATCGCATACTTCATCAATTTTATCATTCATTGCCCCACATACATTCAACGTAGCCAGACGGGCCTCTGCAATCCACTTTTCGCCTCACCGGGAGACAGAACGTGACGGGTGGCGAACCTCGTCGCCGGTTTTCCTCCCGGAGATTCTTCGCACCCCTGCCCCATTAAAGGGGAGCCGGGAACTCGGGACTATTTCCTTTATTTGGTTAGTCATGGTGCGAAATATGGGGTAGTATATTTTACGCTGCTACCACGGCGTGGAGCCGAGTCTGTGCTATCGGCTTGTCGCTCATTTAGCACCATCCGGGGGAAACGTGTAGGGTGGGCCTAGGAACAGGTGGTCAAAGCCTACGGACGCGAGCGACTTATCCCCCAATATATAATATAACATGTAGTATAATCATTGTAGTTAATTGAATAATTCAATATTATATATTCATATTGTTTTTGTTATAATATTATATATATATATATATATATATATATATATATATATATATAATTTATAATTTGCACTGTCAATGTTATCTTTGTGTAATCCTGTCCCTTCATTAGTTGTCTGGAAGAAATCGCGAGCAGCAGTAAGACCGCTTATTGCATACTTCTTTTGCATATAATATAATCTGTAATTTTTGTATGAATTTAAATACATAAACAATAAATTTAATTTCAAATTTTAAAACTATGCACAAGCAAGCAATTCGCATTAAACAACAAATTAGTAATAAAAGACATTAATAATATCTATTGTCAAAATTATAAAGTAAGACAATTAACAATATGGTATAAATATATAAGACAATTAACAAAATGGTTTTCTTTGAATTTGACAGTGTAGTACAGCATACCGATGAAACCTTTTAATTCAATCACATCTAGATTATGAACAGATGTTTCCTTCTGATAATTCGGTCGAATGTTCTTAATTTTTTCATTTGTATCCTTTACTATTTGTTCTAACATACCTTCAGTAAAATAACAAGCTCCGCAAATCTAGGGGGTTTCGTATTTGCACGTAGAATACCTTGAAAGTTTGGTTTGAGACCGGGTAGTTGCTGAATGATGTTCTACTGCATAGTTCTTGACTTTGAAACTGGAGGATGGGCTGACTAATGAAATCGGTTCTTACCAAAGTAGTTTCTGTACCTTTCCAACGGAACATCGTCTTCAGAAGATGAATCTTCCATCGATGGCATGGCGTTGTTTTCATTTTTAGTAGCTTAGTACTTATAAGTTACCTATAAGCTCAGACCCGTCACCTTCTCATTCTGATTCGGACTAACACTCGCCTTCAATGATGCGATCCACTGCAACATCTTCTACGTCACTGCAATCTTCATTCAGAAGTTCTAGTACACTGCGGTTTTCCAAATCTGAATCAGCTTCCTCTAGCCATCGTAGTATGTTTGATTTAGACATTATAAACTTATAAAAACAAAAAATATACAGTATAACTAGCGTAACTAACTGACGTCGGTCTCGCGGACCGCACGCAAAATATAAATTACCTGTAATGTTTAATACGGGCAAGTCTGGAATTGCCGAGTGCACGGGGCGTACCGGCGGGGGAGGGGAAAAAGTACATGGATACACAATTGTGTCGCGTGCATAGTAACGGAATAATTTGAAACTCTAAATCGCCAGAGTCTCTGATATCGGCGTCAGGTGGTTAAGGGTTAAAAAACTCTAATAATTAATCACACTGATTTACTTTATTTCGCTCCGAAGCTTCGCTTGTCTCGCCGAATTCAAAACTGCCCCGATCGTGGCATGCAGCGGCTTTAAATACACCTTTTCCACCGAAACAACCAGAACGTTCTAGTAAATACAGGTCCCGACTGACTAAGTGCGGAAAGTTCGAGTGCGGACTCCTCTAGAAAGCCTAATTCATTCATCCGCCACTAGATAGCACTGTTGGGAGAGTTCCAGAAAGATCTTGACATTCCTATTTCTGATACTTGATACCAGATGGCGCTAGTGCCATCAACTGTGGCGCGCAACAATAATATAAAGTAATTAATGTTACACGCAACACAGTGAAACAAATACCTAATGATCTTCACCAAACGTAACGCTTGTACAATAGAAAGTCTGTCAGCCGAACTAATAACGTAATTATACTCATATCCAAAGAAACTCGTTGATCTGGCGATTGTAAACCCGCGACTGCTGATGTGATTGCGGTTTCTATCCCGTGTAGAGTCTAAAAATCAGTTATTGAGTTTTTCATCTTAGTGAAGGATCCGGGGGTGACGCCGTGACTGGCACGCCAGACACGGACCTCGATGACACTGAGGTCATCAGCATGAAAGAGATTGAACGTGCGATTCGAAGTTTGAAATGTGGTAAGGCTGCGGGACTAGACAGAGTTACTGCTGAAATGGTCAAGTACGGTGGGCCTCGCGTCTGGGACAGCTTTCATCTGCTGTGCAATTTGTGCTGGCGGACGGGAGATGTCCCGGATGATTGGCGATCCGCGGTCATTGTGCCTTTATATAAAGGTAAAGGTTCACATTTTGACTGCGGGAGCTATCGGGCCATTGACCAGTTAAGCAAGTAAAGTTTATTCGAAGGTTTTGACACGCAGGATGCAAGAGAAATCGGAAAGATTCTTATGGGAGGCACAATGCGGATTTAGACCTGGAAGAGGATGCACGGATCAAATGTTTTCTCTCCGCATGATCACGGAGAAGCTTCTGAGTGTTAACCAGAGGATTTTCTGTGCTTTTGTGGATCTGGAGAAAGCATTTGATAAGGTTATAAGGAAGAAAATGTGGGAACTGTTGCCGGGATATGGCGTGGATGGTCGATTGTTAAGGGCTGTGCAGTCACTTTACTATGACTGTAAAGCCTGTGTGCGGGTAGGGCATGACCTGTCACCCATGTTTAGCGTCCAAGCGGGCGTAAAACAGGGTTGTGTCATGTCTTCCTGGCTGTTCATACTGTATCTCGACAGCTGTTTACAGAAGCTGTAAGATAGCTGTTTGGGTGTGAAATTGGGTGACATAAAAGTTAATTGTCTGCTGTATGCTGATGATGCAGTGCTTATTGCACCATCAGAAGCAGAACTGCAGGCATTAGTCACGTGTATGAAAGAGGAATGTGAAATTAAAGGTCTCCGTTTGAATGCTAATAAAACTAAGGTTCTGGTATTTGAAAAGGACGAAGAGAGAACGAAATGTGAAATATGGGTAAATCAGGAATGTCTAGAACTGGTAAATGAAATTGTATATATACTTGGGGAGTGCTTTCAGCCGGGATGGAAGATGTGATTTAGATGTGGATAGGCGTGTCGCTGCCGGAAACAAAGTCAATGGTGCCCTGAATGCATTAATAAAAAGGCAAGGCGTGGTGAAGAGTGCACGCCTTGCAATACATAACGCAGTGTTGGCACCGACTTTGTTATATGGCAGCGAAACCTGGGTATGCCAGAAGAAGCATAAAAGCAAGTTGAATGCAGTGGAGATGCGATCTCTTCGTAAAATGTGTGGCGTTACCATAGCCGACCGAAAGCGAAACGAAGAGATTCGCAATATGGCAGGATTGAAAGATGACCTTATCACAAAAATTGATAGGGGCGTACTCCAATGGTTTGGACACGTTGAACGAATGAGTGAAGACCGAATGGTGAAGAAAATATATAGAGCGAAAGTAAATATTAAAAGGTGTCGAGGTAGACCGAGACTAACTTTCGAAGACCATGTGAGCAAATTGCTCGAAGAGGGGAGGGTCAAGAGTACTCGGATACCTAGACGTGCATGTATGAAGAAGTTAATGAACCTGAAAGAAGCGAAAGAGGTATGTAAGGATCGTGACACTTGGCGATCTGTTCTCTCTGGCTACCCCGTTAGGGATTGTGCGTGGCGATAAGTAAGTAAGTAAGTAAGAGTTTTTCATCAAGATATCATTACTAGCTGCCGGAGTTGGAAAGTTAGCTTTGTCTCACCCCCGTGCCTCGGAAAGTACGTAAAGCTGTTGGTCCTGCACGTGATCTCTCTCCAGTAATCTTCCCAACGTTGCCCAGTCTTGTCGAACCCGTCGACTGACCTCTCGCTCGAAGTTGTACTTACTTAGTCGAACAAATATACTTATCAACAATTTCAAGGGTAGTGCTCCCAACAAATACTGACATAGGTGTGAAATGAACATTACACATAACCTTTGTGTTGTCAATGTTCATCTTACGACTTATCCGTTGGGAGGCGCTATTGGGGTCATTGAGTATAGTAACTAAGGCCCCTCAGCGATTTTGCCATAAGGATTTTGTCGTTGGCAAATCGAAGGTGAGTTATATTACTATCCATTGATGTTAATACAATCTCTTTCCAGTATAGAGAAGTAATTAATGCAAATTTTAAGAATTTAATAAAAATAATATTTTTATACCGACTTTAAATAATGAAATATCAAAAATATATTATATGAAGGTGCCGGATAAACGTTGTAAAGGTATTTTAGTTATTTGAAAATTTGGTTAGATTTGGCACTTTTAAATTTTTTGTATAAATTTGTACCTTTAATAGATAATAGTTACACTCGTACCTGTACCAAAACTTATTTTTGACTTCAGGGTTGAATTGAGCACCGCTCAAATTTTGACGGAATGAAAGGCTTTCTCATAGTCCACAACCGCAAGACAAAGTTGCAGATTTTACTCTTTGGACTTCTCTACCATTTGTCGAATAGGACATATGTGGTCAGTAGTGCTACCTTTTTTGAATCCAACCTGTTCGGGAGGCTGCAAGGCTGCCACGCATTTAAGACTTTACCTATCAGCTCTGCAACAAGACAATCTTCTCTAAGCTCGATTTGAAACTGGCTTATTACTCAAAACCTATCGCAAAATAACACGTAGAGAATATAGCCATTATAACACCATTTAGGGTGTTTGAATACATCTGTATGACTTTTGGACTCCGTTGTGAAAGCCATACTTTCCAACGGTTCATACGTCAAGTACTGAAAGGGGTAGACGGATGCATCTGTTTTATCGACGATATTGTCAAAAATTGGGACCAGCACAGGCTCAGATACTGCAGCGTCTCATCAGTGAGGCGTCAAACTCAACAAAGAAAAGTGTGTGAAAAATCATATTTAGATTTCAAGTAATCCAATTCAAGTAATACAATTACATACTTAAGAATAAAAATACATAACAAAAATACATAAGAAAAAAATTACTTGTTAAAATTTATACCCCGGTCAACAACCGTTATTTTTAATCTAATTTTTAATCTAAATTTACTTTGCTGTGGCAGTGCTGTCAGGGAGTTTTGTATGTATGTAAAGCATAAATAACCATTAAGCCCTTGTCTGCATGTACAATATTTCTAATGTCTAAAGTCGTGGTAGCTAAAGTAATAAATTTACTTTTTTGCTTCCTATTGTGATTTGGGCTAATAATGTGAAGTTAAACGGGTCGTTTCTAGAGTTAATAGGATGATAAAAAAAACTAGAATGCAACAAACATATTGTTACGAGCTTAGGGTTCGTGACAATTAAAACTGCCGATTGAATTACCAAAAGGGAGATGCCCATTTTCGGCCATGGAACGCCCAACAATGTGCATTTGTTAAAAAAATATATCTTTATTTATGGTTATTAATCGCGGTATTCATGTATTCTAAAAAGATGGGAATATTTTTGCACAAATTAAAAGTACCGAAAAGATCGGAATAAAATTAGGTAAATCGTTAGTTCATTGGTTTGTGAATAAAATAAAGTGTTGCCCATCACAAATCTCATTAAAAATCGATTCCCCTTTTCGATCGATTACTTATGGTGTCATTATTACAATGCTAATATAATTTTTCGATAATTATTATGATATTACGATAATATAGGTTTAAAACAACCGTTGACGATGGATATTTATCCAAAGCAGCCGATACGCAACCGTTATCAACCAGTGGTTTATCAGACTACAGACGAAAAAGGATGGTTATGTTTTTACTGAGTGTGCGGGTTAGGCTATGTTGAATCTTTTTTTGCTATGGTGCTTAGAAACGTAGGATGCATTTTATTATGGAGGGCGCTACTATCAAAGAATATTTTCGCTAAATTCGTAAAGTACTTGACCAACTTTGAGAATTCTTTCACCACTGGATTGTTATGTATAATTTTAGATACCTAATATAGGATGAATTTTATTATAGAGGGCGCTATTTTCAATGAATACGTTTTTTGGCTAATCTCAAAAATTACTAGACCGATTTTGAAAATTCTTTCACCATTACATTGCTAATGAGGGCGTTAGCTGTGTGATAAAATTATTTTATTACAATAATTAACTGTGAGATTAATACTTTCTAAATTAATAAAACTAAATACCTACCTAAGATGTTCAAATCCAATTATTATTTTTACAATTTAAGAATCGTATTTACACACTTTACTTACTCAGATTGATTATTATAGATAAAGAGGTAATAAATCTAAAGAAAAAGATCTCCGCTTAAACGAAAAAACTATTCAATAAAATAAAACTAAAAGTTGTAAAAAAGTGGTTCAGTGCGAGTCGGACTCGCAGGCCCATGAAGAGTTCTGTAGTAACAAGCATATATTTTAAATCGAGTCAAAATACCACTATCATTATCGCCAGCAACAATTTATTTTGTTTTCATAGTGTTTGTATAAATAACAAAGTTGTTTTTGCGATTCTTTAAAATGTGCTACTTGTATCTAAAAAAGGACTATTATATATTATAGGGGTTTCTGTGGTTTATTCATTACCAAGGTGAAAAAACTTATTGCATAGAATGGGTTTTTATCCATTTTAAGTCATCAAAAGCGGTAGTCAACCGTTAAAAACAAAAACAACCGTTGTTATAGGTTCGGTTGAAATCGTTGACAACCTTCATATTTATAGTTATGATTATGAAACAAGCAAATTACTAGCTGATTTACCAAGAATTCTTTAGAGTATAACAAAACGCTACTGCATAATTTAACTTTATTCTTATCTGTTCTTAACAAAAAATTTAAAATGGAATCATGTTATGATAATTCAAGAAGTTAATTTCTAGCTGATTTACCATGAATTCTCTAAAGCATAACAAAACAATACAGCACAAGTTAACTGTTCTTAAAATACATTTGAAATTGAATTTCAATAAATAAAGGAAATTAAATTTTAAAAAGCGTGCAGAACTTAAAACGCGTCGAGGATTATTCTTTTTATGATATTATTAATCGAATAAAAATCGATATCGTTTCATAGATTTTATGACAGTTAAGTGGCAACATCGAATCTGACAGTTAGGCCCCTGTCACTGTCATGTCACAAGAATTCAATTGCGTGTTATCGTGTTATTTTATTTTGTTGGAAAATGCAATTGTTGATCTCTCAACAATTGGTTCGAACTAGACGTGGGTCGCTACGTCATTTTCAAGAAACGTAACGAAACCAGTGACTTGATCGGCGTCACCTGTTTCAAAACTAGTGATTTTTGTAACTGGCTATTTTTATTCGGCTACTGTGATTGTTTGCGTAAATATCACCACCAACTATACAGTTACTCACGAAACGAAAATAAATTTAATCACAATCTGTGTTTGTAGCTATACAGTAACTGTATACTCTTAAATCAATAAATTAACTTCCCATCATACTTTATTCAGGTTTAGGACTGACTGCATTAAATGTATTTATGATTGATTTGTGTTTACTATGACACTAAGATTTTCATAAAATTATTAATGCAGGCATATTTACAAGTCAATTTGATTGTATATACAATGATTATTGATATTTACAGTTTATTTAAGTACACTTTTTCAACGTTTTCAATATCATTTGTTTTTGCACTTTTATTTACGCTGTACAATTAATTTGTTTGTTTGTTTGGCAATAGCCAAACAAACAAACAAATTAATTGTACAGTAAATATACACATAATTTTTAAGTTTATAATATTATAAACATTTAAATTTTTAAATTTTTTATACACATTTTTTAGTTTTATTTTAATTTTATGAATAAACGAGTTCATGACTCCGTCAAAAATGTTTTAAAAATTATTTTAGTTAAATTCAACGGGACTCTCGCTTCCCGGAATCGGAAACAGTTGAAATTATTTACAAACAGAGATCACTCTATTTTATTGTCTATATCTATAGTGTTTCGTATGAAAATTAAACGTACAATAATACTGTTACGTAGTACGTACCCCGTTTCGTTTATTGTTGTATGCCACATGTGCGCTTTGCGCTCTACCGACCGACAGTCGACTCTCGCAACAATCACAGTTAACAGTAATAAGTAACGCATTTGCAAAAATCACTACTTGTAATATGACTCGAAACTAGTGATTCGGTTACATGCCGCGTAGCCAGTTACTGTATCTAGTGACGTGAAATAACGCCCACGTCTAGTTCGAACACAACAGGTAAATAGTTGGTACATATCATGATGTGGCATGTCTTCCTCTAAGAAATGCTTTATAACTGATTTTACTTGAATAATATCAATATAATAATTGTAGCTTCTTTATTAGGTACAAGTTTCGAGTACAGTGAACGTGTAGTGTGCCACTCGCAAAATGTACCGATAGTTCGTCTTGAATATGTATACATCAGCTGTGGCACTGACAAGTCACTTATGAGAATAAGATCACACACATTGTTTGGGTTCGATTCTCCACGTGAGGAACAATTTGCGCCACGTGAGGTAAGTGTTTAACATTTTTCAATTTATTAAGTATAATGCTCATATCTGATAATTATACATGTTTTTACACTGATTGTATATCAACTCAAGAACTTGTTTTGTTTTTTCACAACTGCACAAGCTATATCTGACAAACATACTAGCTTATTTATGAGATTGACCATTTTTATCGACTACCAAATAAGGAGACAGTTGATTTTTCTTTGTTTTTGGACTGCTGGTAGTCTGTCAGGCCTTAATTGTTAAATAATATAGGGCATTAAGTCCGTCCTTGTTCAGTAACATTTAACTTGATAAATATTTTATTTATATTTTAGTTTAAAATATTCTATTTTATTTTTATTTCTTTCACTTTGACTTCATTTTTTGTATTTTACATTATTTCAGTTGCCTTTGTCATGCCGTGTGTATCATAATTGCTGGCAATGAACTGATACAACAACATCACGTTCAACTGCAGAACGGGAACCATCTGAATCATCTAGTCCGTCCTCGTTGCAATCTGAAGTGAGTAATATATTGCACCCAGAACAACAAAGCTTAGATCATACATCACACAGTGTACTGCTAACTAATTATTTAAAGGCACCACTAACACCAAATCAATGTTTTTTACCTGGTTGTAATAATTCCAATGGATTCACCGTTCCATCAGCATTGCGAGTATGTCTCTAATTACTATGTATGTGTGTTATACGTGGTAGAGCCATGCTGCAGTTATATTAGAAGTATAGTTGTAGCATGAATGGGTCGGCTTGACTCTGGAAGGACCACGCTCTCACAGAATACCAGCGTGAAATAGTAGCTTAATGCTGCTATGTTTTGTATGGTGAGTGTAGACAACCAGACCTTTTTTACTGGAAACGAGAAAATGATCTTAGTCCTCACGGGTGACAACGCATCTGCATTTTGATTTGTAATCAAGGATAGATGTGGATGTCTAAGGGCCACAGTAATGTCTCCAGCAGATTAATCCAGCGTGACTATGTGTCGATATGGGTAGTAGAGGTGGTGAATGGCATTTTTAAAACAGAATTTATAATATTTCGTCAAAGTTACTTTAACTTCTACACATTTGATGATAGACTGCTGTGGCTGCTGCTATAATTAATAAATTCCACGTAAAAATAAGGGACAGGGATGATGCGGCTCAAATACTTGAAATAGTTCACCAAAATATAGTGACAAATAATGATTTGTCTGAGTATGCTAGGGAAAGCAATCTAAATAGAGCTAGGGCAGGCAGACTTTAGAAATATAAATGTAGACTTTAAAATGTTAGGGAATTTTCTGTTTTAACTTACAACGACTTAATATTAATTGCTTGCGTCACATAACAATTAAAGCAAGCTCACTACTATTATGGTGCGCATATAAGATTTAATGGTTGCTACCGGATAGAACTCTGTAATAACCAGAGGAGCAGCATTATGGAAGGAATAAACTTAAGCCTTAGCTGATCTTTACTTAGGGCTAGGATTGCAAGTCATCACCATTAGTCGCAATTTTAATTAGTGGCAATGGTTCACTGTGTATAGAAAACAATGAATCTCACCACCATCCTTCACAGTTAGTTACCGTGGGCAAATCTTTGTTACAGAGAGCGCTAGGGATCTGTGGCAGCAAACATCTGGCCGTCAAGCTTCAGCACGTCAAGCAGGTTCTGCACGTCAACAAGCTTCGGGCTCGCGCTTACGTCACAGTGACCGAGTGAATCCGGCCACAGTCAAGCATGTGCAGTACTAGCATTTGTCAGGGGTGTCACAGACAAGATTGGCTACATCTTGAAGCGAACTGACGTGAAGCATCAAAGTTCAGGGAAGTTTGCAGTTTGTTATCATATCCTGGACGGCCCCAACCAAATAGATATAAAAAAAAAGATTTGATAGACCACAAATCCTCTAAAAGGAACATCAATTCCTATCGAGGATGATACGTGAGACTATTGAAATAAAAACATTCTTTTTTCAATAGAAAAGGAGGCTTGGTACTACCACCTGCTTAGGACCCTGTAATTAATGAAATTAAAATTAAACCCAAGCACACCACTGCAAGACTTCAAGACACAGTAAGTTCATTCTGTAGATCGGACAATAAATAAAAATTAAAAATCTGAAGGTACTCCGGGCTAACACTGACATTGGGACGTCAGTCACCTCAGTCTGCCGTAACCATGGGTGCTGAAAAGCACCCGAAATGTCTGGAATTAAAAATCAAAGAAATAAAACGCGATAAAATCGATAAAAATAGTTGTTAAAAAAACCGCATTTGTGAAAATAAAAACTTATATATCTTCAAAACCCCGACTTTTTTTAAAGCAATTCCTTTACCATTTCATTGTTTTTATTGCATATTATCATATCTAAATGCTTTTATATGTTTTATGAAGAGTGGGCATTCCTCTTTACACTTTTATTACCGAACACCAATTAAAATTTAAAACACACTAATAATTAATCAAACTGATTCACTTTGTTTCGCTCTGAAGCTTCGCTTGTCTCGCCAAATTCAATACTGCCTCGATCGCGTCTTGCAGACCTTTAAATACATCTTTTTCACCGAAACATCCAGAATATTCAAGTAAATATGGGCGCCAACCGACCAGGCGCAGAAAGTTCGAGTGTGGGGCTTCTAGAAAGCTTAGTTCTTCTGTTCGATGCTAGATGGTGCTGTTAGTCAAAAGTCAAGATTGACATTTTCTAGGAAGCCCTCCTCGCTCTGGTCCCCGACACTACATGGCGCTAGTGCCAGGTACCTGACGTCGACTTAGGCGCGCAACACTGCCCCCTCCTAAGACATGCTCTTTCCGAGCATTATCGGCCCCATAATAACGCGCCAGTCGATCCACATGGACGATCTCAGGAGTACCTCTTGCACCTTTTCGAAACGGCTCCGCGACGTTAAGGGCTGTACTCTCCCATGGTGCACCAACATTGTACAATTTCGATGCTCCTCTACTACGAGTCTGAGGTCCCTTCACAGCCGCACAACTTGTACATGTGCGACACCAATTCTCGACATCGTCAGGATAATGGACCTAGTAAAACTGTTCTCGGATCTATATTAGTAGAGTTCGTTTAACTCCCAGATAGACTCCTGAACAACCATTACGGTACAAACACCTGGCACTTTAGATTTAGGGACAACCATTTGTAAACGACAGCTGTCTCCTCGACCATTGTCCCATTTACGGCACAGCATCCATCATGATTCAGCAAGCTGTCCCATTGGGCCCAATAGCTTTTTGTGGTCAAACTTATCGCTGAGACGTCGCTCCACTTGGGCTTGGGAGCACTGGCCTTCTGCACTGGTCCCCGACACTAGATGGCGCTAGTCCCAGGTACCTGACGTCAACTTAGGCGCGCAACCGTAGAAACGGTTCTTTATACTGCTGAAAGGGTTAAAAAAAACTAGAATACGAACTAGAATAGAAGTATACTGAATTTCATAAAAAAAAAACAAAAAAAATTAGTAAGAGAAAATATGAGTATTTTTAACCGACTTCATAAAAGAGCATTATATATTCAATTCGACTGTATGTTTTTATGTGTGTTGTTACCTTATAACTTTTCTCTGGGTGAACCGATTTTGATGATTCTTCTTTTATTTAAAAGCTGATGCTTTTCATTGGTCTCACATAAATTTGATCGTGGTTTGACCATTTTTTTGAGTTATCCTTAATAAAGCGTATTTGATTGACGTCGAACACAGTGTTGATGTTCTCATTTTCTTTATATTGAAGCCGGTTGTACAAAATTTTTTTACCGCTTGTGCCAGTTACCTCATAATATCACATGTGTCACTAAAATTGTATGAAGTTTAGTAAATTAGTTGTTTATTTTCAAAGCTGCTAAAATCAATAAGTCAGATAGTATTACGTAAAGTATTTTAACAAGAAAATACATTAGTTTTTACTGTACATAGAACAGGCATCCCCTTCTCGTCCTAGAAGAAGTGGTATTGATATTGAAAATGTTACAACGACAACAAACTTTCATTCAAAACTTTTCCATTTTCTATAATAGGTCATTACTCATTAAGAGTAATATTAGCGTTCGAAATATATAAACAATAATTCATAATGGGAAATTATATTATCAAAATTTATGTATTATGTTTATTGTTTGTTTGGTTGTAAATTGTTAATTATGATGATTTGACAGTAGATAATTAAAAGTAAGCAATCAAATTTTTAAACGTCTGCATAGTATACAAACACAGAGAAGGCATCGACGGATATAATTATTTGATCAAAGTAACTTACCTGTAAGTGTCCTTCGATCAAAATTTAAGAAGTACTGCTGTATGTTATTACCCACCCTTATGGCTTGCTTACATTTTAATTATTTTTGCCTAATTCTAGTGTATATAAATTCATAATGACATGAGGTGCGTAGTGTTGTTTCCGGTGGAAGCCTATATAGGTAGGGATACCAGTAAAAATCTTGTTTTTTTCCCCCGAAAGGTTAAAACTCATGTGATTGGGTCCCTTCGGATTCATGACTATATAGTCATGAATCCGAAGGGAATCACAAAAGAGGCGTCAACTTCATATAATTTTGATCAAAGGACCCTTACAGGTAAGTTACTTTAATCAAATAATTGTAATTATAATTGTCAATCATTTATTTTATTAAAAATGCTATGTGGCTTATTACTCAAAAGGCCACCCACGAGACGAACACTTTATATTACAGTAGTAATATATATAAACAAAATTATTAAATAAAATATTTTAATAAATGTATAGCATTGAAACTTCATTTGTCGCTGGGTTTGTTAAATGTATATAAAATAGTCGGAAAATTGCCTATGTTCATATATACGTGAAGCGGGTTTGTGTAAAGATTGCTTATATAAAGGAGCTGCCAGAGACGCATACCCAAGGGTGTACATACGAGTGGTGATCCAAAAGTAATGATAATCGGTTACTTCAGGTCCGCATAAAAATCTAAAAAATATATTTTTTGCTTGCTTATATACTCACTACGTCAGCCTAAAAAATCATATAAATACGTCACGATTTCCGGGAGATACATTCATTTGAATACTAATTGTCAAAGAGATAACATCAACATGGATAAAAACGAAATTAGAGCTGTCATCAAGTACCTCTGTTTGAAAAATGTCTTCAAAAGACATACACAGTGACTTGGGGGACTCTGCTCCTCCATATTCTATAGTTGCACGCTGGGCCAAGATGTTTAAACTGGGCAGAACATCCACTGAAGATGAACATCGCGAAGGACGCCCATCCACGTCCCTCACTGAAGACAACGTAAAAAAAGTCGACGATGTTGTGTTGGCAGATCGAAGAGTGACCATCAGGCATGTAGCTGGGGTCACAGGGATCTTATATGGCAGCGTTCAAAGAATCCTTGCGAACGAGTTGCATATGAAAAAGGTCTCTGCGCGTTAGGTACCCAGAATGTTAACCGACGAGCAAAAGAAAAATCGAGTTGACATTTCGAGGGTCAATCTCGAAAAGTTCCAAGCAGATCAAGAAAATTTTTTGTTCCGTTTTGTAACTATGGACGAGACCTGGATCCACCATTTTGACCCTGAAACGAAACAACAACCGATAACTTGGAAGCGATCCTCCTCACCGACGCCAAAGAAATTCAAAGTTTCAAGTTCGGCGGGAAAGGTTATGGCATCTGTTTTTTGAGACGCTCAAGGCATAATTATGGTGGAATATTTGGAAAAGGGAGCCACTATTACGGGCTCTTACTACGCAGACCAAATAAGAAGATTACGGGAGGCCATTAAGGAAAAAAGACGCGGCAAACTGCGCGCTGAAGTTCTGTTTCACGAAGAAAACGCACCGGTTCACAAAGCCGCAGTTGCGATGGCTGTTGAGGAAATTCAAAGACGATAGCGAAGTAGTGGCCGCTGTTGAATCGTTTTAGGAGGGTCAAGACAAAGAATGTTTTTCAAAGGAAATCCTGGGTTTAGAAAAAAGATGGACTAAATGTATTGATTTGTTAGGAGACTATGTAGAAAAATAAATTATTATTTTAACTTTAGTTACCGTGTTTTATTTTCATTATCATTACTTTTGGATCACCCCTCTATGGTTGGTTGGCGCTCACCGCACACGACGTGTGTGGAGCCGTGTGCCTCCCCTACTTTATTTTGAATCTGAGAAAGCGAAACCAATGTATTTTTAATTATGATTGTGTAATTTATTGTGAACCTTTCTCAAGCGGGAGGGGATAGATAATAATAAATTAATAATGTAAAACTGATACAAGTGGAATAGGGACGTTTTAATTTTATTAATATTTCTCGAGCCCTATCTTCGTAAAAGGGGTTCACTTAGCTTAGAGGCAATACCAATGGCTTTCAATTGCCTCAAGTGAATATTCATTCTTCTAAAAGACACCTAAAAGAAATGAGTTACTAGACAACACAACGTAAATAAGGATCCTAAATAAGATAATCACGCCATAATTACTATAAACGGCTTTATACCAAACCTTTAGAAAGATCATTGGAAAAAATCAAAACGCATTTATTTATCCTGGTCACATATATATTAATCATTTTATATAAATGGGGAAATAATATATAAGAAGGGGCGGAGTACGTTATAATAGATAAATAACTACTATAAATTAAGAAAAATATGTAGATAGATAGATAGATAGATAAAACGTTTATTTGTATCTCCAATCACACACATAAATTTAGTGATTAAACTAGATATACAATCAAAGTATTATGAAAAAATATACATAAACTTATGATCTAAATATACATGTGTGTTGCAGTTAAACAAATGGGTCATAGCTCAGCGATTAATATTGCTCAGAGAGCATACACTGATTTTCAGCTATTACCCTCGAGGTGGCGAGAAGAAAATGAGCACAGTAGTACAATCAGAAATAAATAAGGAAAAAACAATTTTTTTTGCACGTTAATATTATTGTAGTGTAATTATGTCTGAAAAGATGTGTCCTTTCAGCTCTATGATTTATATCTTGGGTTTAATTTAGTAAAAAATTACGGAAAAAAATGTGTAAGACTGCGTACCCAATTAAGGCTAGTACCTAACTGACTTAAAAACCATAAAACCATAAAACCAGTAAAAGAAAAAAGAAAAAAAAATAAAATAACATGCGATGGTTTATAGCTGGCAAACGAAGTGTTTGGGAATACCTTGTTTTTGTTTATCTAGAAGATATGTTTTGAATTTATTTTTAAACTTGTAGTTGGTGTTAAGATTTCTTATTGGTGGTGGGATGTTATTCCAACACTTCGTTGCCATATACCGGAAACTGCCGGTAAATGCCGCTGTTTTATGGCTGTAATATAGAAGTGCTGATCTTATGGATCTCAATTGTTTTCCAGAATTTGCTTGCTTAGCAAACTTTATCTTTGCATGCAAGTACTCTGGTTTCTTAAACTTAATAACACTAAAAACTAGTCCCCCTAAATGAAGCTCTCTACGTGAGTCCATATTGAGCATGGAAGCATTGTTCAGAAAGGGTGTAATGTGAATTCTGGGAGGTACATCAAAACAGAACCGACAACATGCATTTTGCACGCGTTGTATTAGTCGCTTTGTTTTGCTGAAAATCCGGGGCCCATAAACAACATCCCCGTAGTTGAGCCTAGACAAAACCAATGACTCGCAAAGAGTAATGCGTGATGGTACAGAAAGTTGGTCACGGATTTGGTATAAAACCTTTAGGCGATAAAAACAGTTTTTTACCATATTAAGGACATGATTTTCAAATCTGAGATTAGTGTCGAAGGTAATGCCAAGGTTTTTGGCTTCATCCACGCGCATTATATGTTTACCATGAATCTTAACGTCTAGGTCACCACGAATTCTATTTATTTGCGTCTTTGTGCCCATGACCATATATTTTGACTTTGAAGGGTTTAAAACAAGGGCATTTCTTATTGACCAGTCAGCAATTCTGTCCAAGTCCTCATTAAGCCGTGTGACAGCTTGTGGTAACTTATCTGGTGAGCCCGACACGTATATTTGCACATCATCAGCGTAGCAGTGGTACGTAGAATACTTTATAACTTTGACAAGATCAGCGCAGTAAATTATAAAAAGAAGTGGACCAAGTATTGAACCCTGAGGAACACCACGATTAATAAGCCTTGGGTGAGAACTTACGATAGACCCATCACTTATTAACAATTTTACTGATTGGTACCGATTATTCAAGTAACTACTGAACCACTTGACCGATTTTTTGTCTAAACCATAATATGACAGTTTAACAAGCAGTAGGTGAATATTTAGGCAGTCGAAAGCGCGGGAATAGTCTAATAGCGTTAGAATCGTACTGTGTCCGGAATCTTGTTCAGCTAATATATTGTCTGTGACATCGAGTAAAGCAGTCGATGTGCCTCGTCCTTTGCGAAACCCAGATTGTAAATGAGGCAAGATGTTGGTCGTTTCAACAAATTTTGTCAACTGTTCGCAAATAGCTTTCTCCAGCACTTTAGCAAGGAATGGCAAAATGCTGATAGGCCTAAGATCTTTTAATTCGATCGGGTTTTCATTTTTGGGTATTGGGGTCACTAGTGCCTCCTTCCACTTATCAGGAACTATACCCGTCATAATTGACTTATTAATTATAGCCGTGATTGTATCCAGAGTGCAAGGAAGAGAGAGTAATATCATATCTCAGCTAATTCCGTCGTGTCCAACAGCATTCGATTTACCTATCACCACCATTCTAACTTATTCTTTTTTTTTTTCAAAAGTCTGTCTCATATTTCTAAGGTACCTGTGGGTAATAAGACTCGTCTGCTAATAAGGCGTAAGTAACAAATATTGTATTTTTGATAATCACTCTCGCTCAAGGAGATAACAATAGACTCTTACACGATAATGTCTCTACAAGTTTGTAGAGACACGCTACCCCGCGACCTGCCACCAAAGTTGCATTATCTATCATAAAATACATGATCAGCACTTCACCTATAATAAAAATCAGTCCAAACAAATCTTAGATACGTTTTGTAATATTACACCTATCTATCTAAAATTGTAATCTTTATCTTTGTGACTTTGTTGATTTTGAAGATTTAAATAACGTATTGTCGTCTATTTTTTTAATTTGGTTTTTCCTTAGTACTTGACCGGCGGTCATTAAAACCTACTAAATTTTACCATATTCTTTATTATACTCCCTCTTCTCTTTCGTAGTTATTTTTGTTTTACAATGTATTTCATATTAATTTTAAAAATTTATAAATGCAAATAAATCGTAAGCTTTTATTAATAAACTAATCTCGAAATTATAATACAACTAGGTTTCAGCTGTCCAAACAGTGCAAAGACAGAGTGTGTCAAAAAATAAAGGCTTTGACATCAGAAGCCATTAAATTACGAGTATTTTAAAATGATTGGGACTGTGCCTAAGCTCTCTCAGACCGTGTGGGATTGCTATTTAATGATTGTGAAGGAATAGAGAGTGCACCTGTGCTTGCGTATAGATTCGGACACCATAATTCTGTGCTATACAGATAGGCTAGTCTTCGTGGAGACTGGCCGCTGTTACAAAAATTCGGTTGGGCGGGACACTCAAACCAACAATTAACCCAATTTTCAATTCAGGGTCTCTTAACTCGAGTCGAATTTATATATTTTTTCGAGGGTACACGCAAAACAGATAACAGCTGGAATTATCTCTCGTATTTTATTTACATTTAATAACAAGTATAATTAACTATACAATTTAATTTTTAACTCCAATTTCTAAAAATACATTTCAGCATTTTTTTCTCTTATGGGCATTGAGTTATACAAAAATGTGTAAATGTAAATATATGCTTATTTCAGAAACTCACATTCATTTTTCGTCCATAACATCTGTCACACTAAATGTATACATTTTATAACAAACAAAACATTTTTTTTCTAATGACGGAAAAATAAGAATTAGAATTTTAATGTAAAAAAATATACGGGCTCAAGTTCGTTTGAGTAAGTTCATTCAAATGGTTCAAATAATTTAAACTTCTAACACTGAAAACAAATGAAAATTTGAAATTTGACGGATAAACTCAGTAATTTATTACTAGATAAGAGTTTAAATTAAGATATTCACAAAGAAATAAGAAATACTAAGGTAAGGATAGGATAGAATATTACAGATGAGGTCCACAGTCTAGCGAATATATGAGTATCAGTCATCGTGACATTATCTATCAGTATAAGTTGACGACAAAAATGATGATTTTTATTTACTTAATTAAATATTATTGTTAACACTAATAAATAGGGTAACTAAGGGCGGACTTAATGTCTACCGAAATTCTCTGCCATTCAACCCGTGTAGTAATGAGATTTCATGTACTCGTACTCGTTGTTGATAGAGTGATGTCAGTGAAAATGACATATAATTTTATAACAAGTAAATATTATGTTATATATAAAACAATTAACTTTGATAAATTGTTATGGTTTAGAGTTTTGATTATAATTGTTAACAAAACAAAATTACTGGCTGTAGTAAAGTTACCAATTAAGTTTTTTGTTTATTTTATGGCCTTATTTTTTATGATTTTGTATGTATAATTAATAAATTGGTTGTGAGAACGCCATTAATTATTAAACAAGGAGGCCAAGTTGCCGTAGTAATTGTCTAGCCATCTGACGATCAGGTTATGTTAACTTAAGCAGGTGGTTGAAAAAATGGATTCGTTACCGATGAACACTCTGCTTGAATTTAATGAATATATACTTCAAACTATACGTAAGGATTACAATTTGGAGATACGCCAGGAAGTATGGATCGGTGAAAATCCAAAATCATTTTGAGAAAAAAAATCGTAAGTATTTTAATAATATATACTCATTTAAGGAATATTTTTATTTACAATCAAAATTCATCCCAAGCAATACCATACAAATGACTATCGTGTGATCGTGTTAAAAACATTTTTTTAATAGTATAGGGTGACATACGAGCACACAGTCCACCTGATGGTTAGTGGTTGCCGTGGCCCATAGACATCTACATCTATCCTCGATTACGAATAAAAATGCAGATGCGTTGTCGTCCATGAGGACCAAGATGGAATGCCTCGTTTCCAGTAAAAAGGGTCGCCGGATCTCTACACTCGTTATACGAAACACAGCAGCATTAAGCTACTATTTTACGCTGGTATTCTGTGAGAGCGTGGTCCTTCCCAGATCGAGCTGACCCATTTGTGCACAACTATTCTATTAATATAACTGCAGCATGGCTCTACCATGTACAATCCGTAAATATGCCCATAATTCGCTTTACATAAAAAATGGTAAAAATTGTAACAAAAATAAACATCATATGAAAGTGTTGAAAGTAAAACATTAAAAAGCAGGTATATTTCTGCATCTTAATTAATAAACGTTCCTCAGCTCAAGTGTTAGTGATTGTGGCAACAAAATTGGTATTGTTTTTATATTAAAAGTATCACAAAAGTATCATAGTAGTATGCTTCTGCGATGCCAGTCACCAGAATCCATGTATTATGGACCAAGATATTACGCACTCTACCTTATTCTAAAAATAGCCGACGTATCACAACGCTATGCCCTAAGAATACGCCGCCTACAATCGGTAGGGGTGTGCGATGTCCACGGGCATCATTAAAATAGTGCATATCTCGGTACAAGTATAAAGAAGAAAACTGCAAAGTATTGCTAGCCTATGAGGTACATCAATCTTCCCTACAAACAAGAAGAATTTAACCCCGTATTTACTTCCCTTACGCACTAAACACACCCGTATTATTACCTATCACCACCATTCTAACTTATTCTTTTTTTTTCAAAAGTCTGTCTCATATTTCTAAGGTACCTGCGGGTAATAAGACTCGACTGCTAATAAGGCGTAAGTAACAAATATCGTATTTTTGATAATCACTCTCGCTCAAGGAGATAACAATAGACTCTTACACGATAATGTCTCTACAAGTTGTAGAGACACGCTACCCCGCGACCTGCCACCAAAGTTGCATTATCTATCATAAAATACATGATCAGCACTTCACCTATAATAAAAATCAGTCCAAACAAATCTTAGATACGTTTTGTAATATTACACCTGTCTATCTAAAATTGTAATCTTTATCTTTGTGACTTTGTTGATTTTGAAGATTTAAATAACGTATTGTTGTCTATTTTTTTAATTTGGTTTTTCCTTAGTACTTGACCGGCGGTCATTAAAACCTACTAAATTTTACCATATTCTTTATTATACTCCCTCTTCTCTTTCGTAGTTATTTTTGTTTTAAAATGTATTTCATATAAATTTTAAAAATTTATAAATGCAAATAAATCGTAAGCTTTTATTAATAAACTAATCTCGAAGTTATAATACAACTAGGTTTCAGCTGTCCAAACAGTGCAAAGACAGAGTGTGTCAAAAAATAAAGGCTTTGACATCAGAAGCCATTAAATTACGAGTATTTTAAAATGATTGGGACTGTGCCTAAGCTCTCTCAGACCGTGTGGGATTGCTATTTAATGATTGTGAAGGAATAGAGAGTGCACCTGTGCTTGCGTATAGATTCGGACACCATAATTCTGTGCTATGCAGATAGGCTAGTCTTCGTGGAGACTGGCCGCTGTGACAAAAATTCGGTTGGGCGGGACACTCAAACCAACAATTAACCCAACTTTCAATTCAGGGTCTCTTAACTCGAGTCGAATTTATATATTTTTTCGAGGGTACACGCAAAACAGATAACAGCTGGAATTATCTCTCGTATTTTATTTACATTTAATAACAAGTATAATTAACTATACAATTTAATTTTTAACTCCAATTTCTAAAAATACATTTCAGCATTATTTTCACTTATGGGCATTGAGTTATACAAAAATGTGTAAATGTAAATATATGCTTATTTCAGAAACTCACATTCATTTTCCGTCCATAACATCTGTCACACTAAATAAATATTACTATTTTACTATCTCTCCTCGGTTAATTCGCTTTACTACAATGGCAAATGTCTCTGAGGCTTTGAATATCCAAAAGGAATTGGAAGGGAACTTGACTCGGAAGATGGTCGAGTTTGAGAAACGTCTGAAGGCTGCATCTACTCCAACTAACCCAACAGTTATACAACTGCGGGAAGTGTTTGATTCATTTGAGGTACTCGTTAGTTCCTTATTTAGTCTGTTCCAACAGCATATTCAGGAATACAACAAAATTGTCGATGCAATCAGCATGTATCACCGGAGAAAAGTTGTGCTTTTTATGGAATAGCTGATGCTTCTGAAGTTGACATAAAACAGCAAACACTACAACTGTTGCTCGAGTATCTGGGTCACATTACAGATGGCTCCCTCAAGAAATGCCACAGACTTGATGTTGAATACAGTACTCGTCCAAGGAGCCTTAGACTGGATAATCCCAGGATCTCAGAAATCTCACAATCTTCAGGACAAGGTCTTTTGGTGATTTCCCGCTGCAATATTCGATCACAAAATCGTATTTCTGCTGCTGCTGGACGTTGCTGTAAGCCGAACTATACTCTCGAGATCGACCACCTTCTCTTTTTACAGTTCGCTTAGGGCGGTTGCATCGAAGATGGCCCCTTTCGCCACAGACGCATCACCTTGGGCAACACGATGAGAACCATGATCCTGCCGCTGCTGGGCGCTGCTGTTAACCACACTACCCTCTCAGGTTCGATGACCTCCCTTTCTACAGTTCGCTTAGGGCAGCTGAATCGAAGATGGCCCCTTTCCCTACAGCCATGGCGCCTAGGGTTGTATGCTTTATTGCAGTCGCAAACTGTAACTGCTGCAAGCTCCCTAATGCGATGGGAACGATGATTCTGCCATACGGCTTACACCTCAAGTGGATGGGCCAAGGCGTCCTCAAGCGTCTCGTGGTGCCCGAGTCTCACAGCAGATCTAACTTCAAGGTCGTGGAGGCCATCGATTAATGTCAAATCACGTGCTGTTCAATGAGCATACAGACAGAACATACCGATTGAGAATTACAGACTGGTATGCTTTTCGAACTAACAGCGTCAAATAGTAGCTTAATGCTGCTGTGTTTCGTATCGTGAGTGAAGAGAATCGGAGACACTTTTTACTGGAAACGAAGCATTCCATATAAGTCCTCAAGGGTGACAACGCATCTGCATTTTGATTCGTAATCGAGGATAGATGTAGATGTCTTTGAGCCACAGCAATCACTTACCATCGGGTGGACTGTGTGCTCATTTGTTACTCTGTCCTATAAAAAAGCTTCTGCACCTCATATGCCCACTGCTGCAGGTTTTCGTTGATTTGTTGCACGTGATCGTGCTCCACACGAAAGACGTGTTCCAGGTAAAGGTCGCAATATCTCGCCTCCATCGTCTCAAGGATCTGCTCGTAAGTCATTTCCTTACAGAGAGCTTCCAGAACAATTAAGGCCTGGTCGCGCAGGCCTAGTATGAAAGCAGTCATGGCATAACTTTTATTCCAGCTGTTTGCCTTCATAAAAGCTTCGAACTGGATTTTGTAGGCCGACCAGGAAAAAGTCTCGTCGAACCGCGGCACTTTGAATCCACGTAGCGAAGGTATAGTCACTACTACGGGAGCTGTAGTTCGTGAATATCCTTCCTGAGAAGCATCTGCTCTTCCTTATTGCGTTTGAGCTGCTTTTCTTTCTGTTGGCGGGCTTGTTCCTCCTGTTGGCGGGCCTGTTCCTCCTGCCAGCGGCCTGTTCCTCCTGTCCGTGTGACTGTTCCTCCTGCTGCTCTTTCAACCAAAGGGCCTGTTCCTCCTGTCGGTGCAGCATCAGCTGTCAGGTCATCAGTGCACCCAATTTAGTTGCTGCAGGTATAGGAGCTGCTGACGGGCTGGCCTCCGTGGCCGGCAGCTGGCCCTTCAACGTATGCGGCGTTGCACCACCAAATCGTCTGTCTCCTGATGGCGTTGACTTCGTCATCTACACTTGATTGTGCATGACTTATAGATCTGAGACGTCGTCCTTCCTGGTCGTATGAAGACGCTCAAGATCTAGTGGTTTTTCTGTGTGATAAACTTAGAAATGAGGATATTTTTAATTTTATGAGTGGTAGAGTCATGCTTCTTTATATCTATATAGGGCCACATTTCCATGTTTTAGCAACCGACATGTTGTAGCAACCGACGGGCTAACCCATTCAGGGTTGGCTAGTCCTCAAGTGTAACAACGCATCTGCATTTTGATTCTTAATAAAGGTTAAATGTAGAGATGTTTATGGACCACAGCATCCACTTACCATCAGGTGGACTGTGTGCTTGCTTGTCACCCTTATGCTATAAAAATATCCGCAGAATAACCAGAGAGACCGAGATAGCCTAATGAATTAGTAAGATGAAGTGGCAATGGGCCGGCCATATAGTTTGAAGAACCGACCACCGATAGGGAAAAGGGTTCTCAAGTGGTAGCCTCGTACCCGTAGGTGTAGTGAAGGGCGATCACCCACGAGATGGAGTGACGACCTTTAAATTGAGTAGCATTTAAATGTTTGGGCAAATAACTATGAAAGCCGATAAGATGTAAATACATTGTTGTGTTCCAGTTTGAAAGTAAAATTATACCTATAACTATAGCAAAATTCTGGAATAGGATCCCCGTGTCGGGAAGGAGTCTTATGAGAGGATATGAGAAAACGAGGGGAAAGAAAAAGGCATGCTGCATCAATAGTGCACTTAAGGTGTATTTTAGTGTTGTATACCTTGTATTTTATTTCATTACTTTTTTTATCAACAACTTGCTTATTTCAGCCAGAGAATATTTAGAGAGGAGAATAAATTTTGCAAGGGTTCAGTGGAGCGTGCAAAGTCAAAAATAGAAAAAAAACCGGCCAAGAGCGTGTCGGGCCACGCTCAGTTTAGGGTTCCGTAGTTTCTCGTCCGTCACAATAAGTGTTCCCACTTATGAGTTTGTATAAAAACTGTTGTTTCCATCTAAGTTCAAAATGATTTTCCTAGAAAGTCCTTATAAAGTTCTACTTTTCAGATTTTTTTTCATATTTTCTAAACTTATGGTTCAAAAGTTAGAGGGGGCGGGGGCACATTGTTTTTTACTTTTGGAGCGATTATTTCGTAAATTATTGACATTATCAAAAAATGATTTTAGTAAACCCCTATTCATTTTAAATACCTTTCCAACAATATATCACACGTTAGGGTTGAAATTAAAAAAAAATCACTTCCCACTTTACATATAGGGGGGCTACCCTAATATAACATTTTTTTCCAATTTTTATCTTACCACTTTGTCGGCGTGATTGATACACATATTGGTACCAAATTTCAGCTTTCTAGTGCTAACGGTCACAGAGATTAAGTGAGGACGGACAGACGGACAGACAGACATGGCGAAAATATAAGGGTCCCTAGTTGACTACGGAACCCTAAAAAGTACACTCTTAGGACGTTGATGCCGCAGTTCTACAAATTTATCGATTTTAACACTGAATACAAGTATTCGGACATTGTGTAAGTTTGAATTTTTTCTAATTTTTGTAATCCTCTACCATCCCTCTACCGTACAGAACGTCTCCTAAATTTGCGATACGCAATCATATTTTTTAACTATTTATATGAAATTTTCGGCGTGGTTATTCGTGGTTAGGGGAAAACCTCTATCATCCAATCCTTTTCATAGGATAGAGGGCAAACGAGCATACGACTCCCGTACGCTCGGCAGTAGTACACATGTGACTAACACAACGCTCTCCGCCCGCTCGGCAATGGTACAAATATGTCAACTTATAATTTATGTGGGCGAACCCGACAAAAAAAGGTTTGTCTTAAATTTGTTTAAAAATTATAACAAAGTTATACTGAAATGTATAATACAGACATAGACAAAGATATACTCTTTAATTTGGTACCATAATCTGTCAATTTCGAACTAAAAATAAACGTAAAAGACATTCTGACGTAATAGCTTCTTACACCAGTAGGGCGTGGTTGTGCGTGAGCTATTGCTGAGTGATTTCTCCGTTTTTCTTTTTGGAATAAAAAGGTGAGTTTTATACTTTTGTGTATTCCATGTAATAAAACAAACACGTAGATATATAATTTGTGGCATAAAAAGTGAAAAGTAAGTGCGAAAATTACTTCAAAATCGAGAAGGCCCATTTTAGCGGTTAGGTCAAAAATGTGTTATTTTACCAATTTTCGTTTATTTTTGGTGTTAATGTAACCAAAAAATAGTTTTATAACATATTTCAAATACACACAAAAATATATTTGAAATATTGTTCGAAATCTCATACAGATAAAAATTAATTTCGTTTCTTTTTTATTATTTTATATTTTTTTGTTATGAGTAACTGATAGAAATACATAAAACATGTAAAAATATACATATTTTCGAACATTTTCATATAGACTTCTCCATAAACCATCGTGTAGAATTTAAATTAGTAGTAATTTTAGACTAAAAGTGAAGTATATACTACTACTATGCTATAAAGGATAATTTTTGAATTTTATTGTTTTTAGCAACTTAAAACATGTTTATACATTCAATAAGAATATCTGTAAGTTTTATCCATAAATATTGTCTCAAAGTGAAAATATAGCAAAATTTGCAAGTTAGTAAAAAATTTGCAATTCCCGCCATTTTACGTCGCGAGCAAACAGGCGTATCGATCAACGTCGCCTTACAAATATACAGGCCAGCACTGAATATAATATAACGTATAATATAACACAATAAGTATTTTATAGATTTTTATGATAAACACGAAAGTGACAAACGAACTTAAAATCTACCTGATGGTAAGTGGTATTACTTCAGTCCATGGAGACCTGCAGCTAACTTCAAACGAAGGATACAGATGGGCTACCTAATCTGAGGTCTAAGGCGGAGAAATACTTGTATTAGGAGATCTCGCTATGACAAATAACGAAAAATCTTTGTCATATTCACGAATAATATTTCTATAGGAACATAACATTATAAGATTATTTTGACAATAAGTAAAGATCTACGAGACAGTAAATGCGCATGTACAATTCTTATCTTGCGCGATTACTATTTGGTAGCAGAAATACGTAAGAGGGTTGTAACTGCCCTGACGGACTTCTAAGCGGATAATAATTTCTATACTGTACCTTCCAACACCTAGTAAAAATGTGAAGAAGATATTCTTTAACATATTTTTTATCGAATTAGGGTGACAAACGAGCACATATCACACCTGATGGTAAGTGGATGCTGTAGCCCATAGAAATCATAAAACTCAACAAAATATAACCTCGATTAAGAATCAATCTGTCGACTAAGAAGGAATGCCTCGATTCTAAAAAAACGGGTCTCCGGTGCTTTACACTCACCATACGATACATACCAGCACCAAGCTGCTATTTTGCTCTGGTATTCTGTGAGAGCGTGTTTTTTT
This sequence comes from Parnassius smintheus behrii, assembly GCA_036936625.1. Taxonomy (NCBI): domain Eukaryota; kingdom Metazoa; phylum Arthropoda; class Insecta; order Lepidoptera; family Papilionidae; genus Parnassius; species Parnassius smintheus. Next base: position 28,726,263 of record JAUPFT010000017.1, read on the forward strand.
TTTCAGTTTGTTAGTTGGGTCTTATCCACAATTTGGGTTGAAAGATCATGTGGGTTTACTGCTAGGCAGGTTCTCATCCACGCCTGCAAAAAAGTCTTTGGCATACTCAACTGACTCCTCCGGGGTTTGTTAAAATATTAAGAGTTTATCACTTTCAGTTTTATTCTAATTCAAATGTGTGATGTTCCTTATATGTTTCTAAATAGTTCTTGAATCTTTTGATTATTTTTCTAATTGTTATCATTAATAAAAACGTTTGTTTCTTTAAAAAGTTAGTACAAAAATTGCGATAATGCCGTAATTTTAAAGACTTCATCATGCGTGTTGGAACTTACTTTTTTTCTGTATTACGTTCTAATTTTTAGTACAGCGGAGACCACCTGAAATTATCCGAGATCTAAGTTCTTTGGCTTCTTGGAATACGAATATTACGAGATTTCTCTCTAAGAGATTGTGTGATGAGAGAGATAAGAAGATTAGGAATGATCTCAGGATCACTATAGAGCAGCAGTTCTTGAGTATTTTTATCTACTAGACTCTTTATTGCCACGTTATAGTCAGTGACCAAGTTGACTCTCTGAATTTTATAGTTTATTTAAAGTTAGAGATATGTAAGAAAGTCACGAAATGATAAGTTATGGCAGTGTGTAATGCATTTATGGGATTGGATTAATTCAAGTTGTGTCTTTAGGGAACGAACATAAATTTTTACTTATTAAAATTTACGATATTTCATATTAAGTATGTATATATACTTTCTGTTGCCTGCACTCCATCATATTATTAATACAACACACACTCTATTACATACACACGCAATTTAACTTCATACGAGCAATCTAAAATGACGTAAATACAAATTGTTTCTAAATATCCATTAAAATACGTACATCATAACATAATTTTACATAACATAATATTATCTATACCACTTGTAAAAATAACTATGCAAAACTTAAACATACTATGTTATTTTTCACAACCTTACAATAGGGTCTTGCTTTATCGACTGGAATGTAATATAATTACCAAAACGAGCAAAAGTAATATAACAACATAATTAAATAGGAGCAACGTTCCTTATTGTTCCAAATTGAACGAATGATCTAGTTTTTTTTTTATAGAAGAGGGGGCAAACGAGCATGCGGCTCACCTGATGTTAAGTGACTACCGCCGCCCATGATCAACCGCAACACCAGGAGAATTGCGGGTGCGTTGCCGGCCCTTTAGAAAGGAGTAAGCTCTTTTCTTGAAGGTCCCCAGGTCGTATCGGTCCGGAAAAATCGCCGGTGGTAAACTATTCCACAGAGAGGTTGTACGTGGAAGAAAACTCCTTGTGTAACGTACAGTGGTGGACCGCCAAGCATCCAGATGGTGTGGATGGTATCGGGACGTTTGCCGTGTAGTGCGTTCACGAAATTTGGCGGCTGGGATTAATCCGAACAATTCCTCAGAGCACTCCCCGTGATAGATGCGATAAAATACGCAAAGAGATGCAACATCTCTTCGCAGCGCCAGTGAATCGAGCCGATCGGAAAGCACTCGGTCGTCGACGATTCGAGCCGCTCTGCGCTGGATGCGGTCAAGTGGAGGGAGCTGGTACTGGGGAGCCCCAGCCCAGAGATGGGAACAGTATTCCATGTGCGGCCGAACCTGCGCCTTGTAAAGTTGCAGGCGGTGTGCCGGCATGAAATACTGTCCCGCTCTGCTGAGCACGCCAAGCTTTTTAGAGGCCAATTTGGCCTTCCCTTCCAAGTGACCACGAAACTGCACGTCACTCGATATGTCGACGCCGAGGATTCCGATACTGGCTGAGGCAACAAGGGGAGTGCCTTGAAACTGAGGGGATACGACAAAGGGGTTCTTTTTAGCGGTTAACGCGCAAACTTGTGTCTTCTGGGGGTTAAACTGGACTAGATTTAGTCGTCCCCAATCCGAGACTCTGTTCAGAAAAGACTCGACTTCAGACACAAGTTTGTCCCGGCACTCGGAGACATTTTCCCGAGAAATATTGGCTCGGCCGGTGTAAAGAGCATCACCAGTGCTGTCATCCGCATAGCAATGAATGTTACGGGTATGCAACATATCATTGATATGCAGAAGAAACAGCGTTGGCGATAGCACGCAGCCCTGTGGAACACCAGCATTAATAGGCTTGCAATCGGAGCTTGCACCGTCTACAACGACCTTGATGCTCCGATCTGCAAGAAAGCTGGTGATCCAATCGCACAATTTCTCGGGAAGCCCATAGGAAGGGAGCTTCGAAAGAAGCGCTTTGTGCCAAACCCGATCAAAGGCCTTCGCAATGTCCAAACTAACGGCCAATGCCTCCCCCTTGAACTCTACTGCCTCCGCCCATCTGTGAGTGAGGTAGACCAGAAGATCACCAGCTGACCGACCACGGTCGATCTAGTTTTTTCTTCTCTCATACGCAGATACCAAACATATTCTGAACAGCTTGGAAAACTTGATATCACCTCTAAACTCTTATAACATTATAATTTTAGTGGGTTATATCGTCATTAATATTAAGTATGATTATTATTATAACCGTTTCCAAAAATACCTAAATCCTCTTGCCGTAATGATTTTTTATATTTAAGCGAACAGTACACATTTAAATAATACTAGTTTTTAGGGATTTTATCGCGTATATTAACTTTTTATATACCGGACGTTTGCAGCACTTTATTACACCCAAGGTCACGGGAGACTGAGATGTTCAACATCCAGATGTCATAGTTAATCGCGGTAACCACAGATTAAAATTTTTAATTTTAATTTATCTTGCCATGCTAGGTTTTTGCCAGCTCATAATAAGCCAACTGATTTGAAAAACTGTCTGGATCATAATTTGCTGAAAAGCAAGCGGGACGCATGTGTTACAATTCTGTGATAACTGACCATGTAACCACCCTTCTGTTCCTATACAAAAAGCCTAAATGGTTACATCAGGCCTTCAAAAGTCAAAAAAATATTTAAACTTTGTGGAAATCCAACGTGAATTTAAATAATTATTATTTTGAAGCTGTTTTGAAATAATCAGATTCCAAAGTTGTAACTAATATATTTATTGATATCGCAGGCAGTGTTATGAAGAAACATTGCTCAGTTAAAATTATTTCAAGAACATTACATACAGTCAAACCCTGGATGACACCAAGTCTCATCCGAACCCGTGATTTATTGCATAAAAAGGCAAAAAAGTTACAGGACAATATCACCAACTAGTAACTTTCTGCAAACCGTATTGAGAAAATTAGGTCAGAATATGAAAGATGTAAATTCTTAAAGGCAACTTAGAACGTTCTCAAAAATATTACGAACACAAAAAACAGAGTCTACTAAAGATCTTTTCGGTTGTCACGGTAACGCTATGGCAACGCTAAAAAAATATAAATCCCAATTTTGTTCAGGTTGGCAAATTGTTGGCCTCCAAAATATTATACAGCCCCCAGATGTTTCTCCTTTTATATCACCTTTATCTGTCAAGAGCACATTTGTATTATTACTTGTCGGTGAGCCACAAGTAGGAAACACACATTCACAATTACAGTCAAAGTCACACATCACATTGTGTCTCACATTCGGCCAAGCCCGAAACTAAATATAGGTATAAAGTTGTTGTCGCGCTTTTTTAATAAGATCAAAAGTTTAATTTATTTATTCAAGAATATTCGCCAAATTTTCAATATATATATACAGAGTGGATTTGAAGTTATCACATTAAATGAAAAGACATATCCTACATAACGTTCTTTTTACATACATAAATAAAAGAAGTGTAAAAATTAACATCCTAGTCCCAGTAGCCTCTTTTTCGATTTAATATTAAACAACATCATATAAATGCATATATTTATCACCTGACGAATACTAAAGGGTCAAAGACCCAGGGCCAGCAAAGGTGAAGATACCTAGTTCAAATGTTGCCATTCCGAATTACAAAAATATTTACTTATAATAGATGTTCGAAGACATGATTATATATGTATATATATATATATATATATATATATATATATATATATATATATATATATATATATATATATATATATATATATATATATAGATAGATAGTTTCCTTCTTTTGTAAGAAAATTTAAATTAAACTAATTTCACTCATGGTTTTTATTCAATTAACCAGTTCAGTTTTTTCTACTATGTCGGTAAGATCAAAAAATATTAGTCATATTTCATCAATATGTACTTTGTATCTAAATATAATTTCCAAAACACACGATTTCAAAAAAAAAAAAAATATCGAGAAAAGCTCGGTCATCAAACTTTTACAATTGAGTTGAGTATAACATATTATTATGTATAAATATATAAACATAAAAACATAAACATAAAACACTCACGCCTGTCACCCAGAGGGGTAGGCAGAGACTACGGACTTCCATTTGGCACGATCCTGACATACCTCTTTCGCCTCCTTTACATCCATGTATCTACGCAAACATGCTCGTCGGTTAAGGGTACTTCTAACGTGGCCCATTTTAAAAATATCGCCAATTTGATCTATAAACTTTTTCCTAGGGCGTCCCTTCCCGACTCGGCCGTTCACATCTGCCATATAAATTTGCTTTGTCACACTTTCCTCATTCATTCTTTCCACATGACCAAACCACCGAAGCATTCCTTTCTTAATCCTGGTCACAACATCATCTTGCATACTACATTTATCTCTTATCACGCAATTTCTCACCCCGTCATTCAGATTCAACCCTAGCATATTCCTTAAAGACCGCATTTCTACAGCATTTATTCTACTTTCGTGCTTCTTCTGCCACACCCAGCTTTCACTACCATACATTAAAGTAGGGACTAACACAGCATTATGAATTACCATACGTGCCTGTTTTGACACATTCTGGTTCTTCATAATAGTGTGTAGTGCCCCATTCACTTTATTCTCTGCATTTACTCGTCGTTCTATATCCCTATCATATCTACCATCCCTGCTAAATACACATCCCAAATACACAAACTCATCCACTTGCTCAATTAACTCTCCTTCTATTCTTATTTCACATACTGTTTTGCTTTCTTCTCTTTCAAAAACCATCACTTTCGTTTTACATGCGTTCACTTTCATTCCCCTTTTTTTTAATTCCCAGTTCATTAATGTAACCATCATTTGCAACTCAGCCGCCGATGACGCAAATATGACTTGATCATCGGCATACAAAAGGCATTTGACGGTTAACTCGCCCATTCTTAACCCACATTCTTCATCTTTCAATGTTTGCAAACACCGGTCCATGAATAGGTTGGACAGCCAAGGGGAAGCTACACAGCCCTGTCTGACACCTTTTTGGATGCCAAACCAGTCCGAGTAGACCCCATTGATCCTGACACAAGCACTAAAGTCCCTATAAAGAGACCTTAATGCCTGTATCAAACCAGCGCTCAACCCATATGAGTTCAGTGTTTGCCATAACACATTCCTGTCCACTCTGTTATAAGCCTTTTCCAAGTCCATGAGTGCACAAAAAACTTTCTGGTTTTTGGCCAAAAACGTCTCCGCAATCATGCGCATGGAAAAGACTTGATCTGTACACCCCATTCCCTTTCTAAAACCCGCTTGCACATCCCAAATTTTTCCATCAGTTTCTTTCATAACTCTTTCAATTAACACCTTAGCATACAGTTTACCCACAATACTAAGCAAGCTGATACCGCGGTAGTTTTTGCAGTCCTGCTGTGACCCTTTTCCTTTATTTATTGCTACTATAACTGCTTTACACGTCATCCGGTACCCGTTTTAATTCCCAAAATAAAATAAACAAGGTGTACAGCAGGCCTGCCACCACTCCCTCTCCAGCTCTTAGCATCTCGAGTGATACTCTATCATATCCAGCTGCCTTACCTGCTTTCATGCTTTTCATTGCTTTCATTATTTCATCTATACTTATCTCCGTACCCCTTTCCACTTCTTTCGGAATTTCTAGTATATATATACAAGAATTGCTCGTTTAATATTCGATACATACGATATAGACTGTGATGCCTATCCGGAAAAAATATACCGCCTAATGGATCAAGAATAGAAAGATAATGGCGATGTAAAACATGTATTAAAAAAAAGACGTTAATAGCGACATAACTAATTTCATAGGGAGAGAAAAACCAAACCTCACCGGACATAGTACATCTCTAGAAGAATCGTGTAATACGAAGAAAGCCCAATGTCCTGAATCTTTACAGGTATCGTAACAGGATACTTCTAACTCATTGGATTCGCAGATATATAAATAAATTAATGTATTTTAGTGTATTATATTAATGCATTATATATATATATATATATATATATATATATATATATATATATATATATATATGTATATATATATATATAATTAATTTATTTTGTTTGTTATCTGTTATAGTTTTGTGCCAGATTGTTTTCCTAAGTATGTTGACACATCATTTTTATATTTTACTACAGGAGAGATCAAATCTACGTATATACAATATTAATGACGTACATTTCTACTTAATACAAAAAATGAATTTAACAAACAAAAATTTTAAAACTTATGTGATATGGGAATGAGTGTATAAAACTGTACGCAATTTTACATCCCCGTCTACTACTTTTTAAGAAATATAATTTTTTGTCGTTGTTTGCAGATGTTAGAATACTTAACAGCAAGTGATTATAACAGAGGTATAATAATAATAATAGACTATACGGAGACCAATCTGGTAGAATTTATAAAGTTATTGAACATCCCTGAATTGCGCCAAGCCACGACGTTAGTAATTGTAAGTATATATTTGCATTTTTTATTATATGTTCTCTATATCTTTCCATTATATAAACTAAAAAATATCGCCTTGCTTTATTATACTTCATTGCAACACTTTGTTTGTGGATGATATATTTATTTAACAACTTTTTTTTTATAAAAGGGGGGACAAACGAGCATAAGGTTCACCTGATGTTAAGTGGAACACCAGGGGAATAGCAGGTGCGTCGCCGGTCCTTTAGAAAGGTATAAGCTCTTTTCTTGAAGGTCCCCAGGTCGTATCGGTCCGGAAAACCCGCCGATAGTAAACTATTCCACGGAGAGGTCGTACGCGGAATAAAACTCTTTGTGAAACGTACAGTGGTGGACCGTCCCAAGCATCCAGATGGTGTGGATGGTATCGGGAGGTTTGTCGCGAAGTGCATTCATGAAATTAGGGACTGGGATTAATCCGAACAATTCCTCAGAGCACTCCCCGTGGTAAATGCGATAAAATACGCAAAGAAATGCAACATCTCTTAGCAGCGTCAGTGAATCAACCCGATCGGAAAGCACTCGGTCGTCGACGATTCGAGCAGCTTTGCGCTGGATGCAAGGATCAAGTGGAAGGAGCTGGTACTGCGGAGCCCCAGCCCAGAGATGGGAAAAGTATTCCATGTGCGGCTGAACCTGCGCCTTGTAAGGCGCAGGAATAAGGAATGTTTTTGCAACTTCGACGATGTTTCCCTAGCCAGTCTAAATTTTTTTTGTAAAATGAAAATTTGAATCTTTTCGAATTTATAGGATTATTTGGTGTTTTCCATTTGACACGTACAAGACAAAACTAGGGAATGAATTCTTATTTAGAGGTAGCTTATTTAAAATTAGCCAACATAGTAGAAATAAACAATCTATTTTATAAAATCATTTTCTGACACAAAATTTTGGGCTATTTCGTGGGAAATAATATATAATCTTCTGACAATTTTTTATGAATTAAAGCCATTTTAATACTTTTTCATTTGTGTTTTCTTTTTTAAAAATAAAATACATGAATATACACAATAACTCCTTTGTCAACTCTTTCGGGCAGAATTGTTTACACGAATTATTAATATTTTGGATTTCAAAAAATTGCCCTGCCTAAGACATACTCCCTAACAAAATGCCACGCTAGCCGTTATTTGTGTAGTTTTAAGAAACACAGGTGCTTTTTTACACTAACTCTTATAGTGGGACGATAATCTGGCATAAATATAGAGACATCGGACGTAGTACCAACGGTTTTACGTACTTTCTGGGGCACAGGGGTGTAACACCACTAAAATCCCAACTCCGGGCTGCTGCTTCCGAGAGTTTTTTGATAGAAATCTCAACCAATTATGGGCTCAATCACACCTATCACTTAAAGGTCTTAAAGGTTTTTATCGTGTTTAAAAGATATTGTTACGAGCTTGAGGTTCGTGACAATAAAAATTGCCGATAAAATTACCTAAATTAACACTTTAATTTACTTTACACAAATTAAAACTAAAAACACTAATAATTAAACACACTAATTCACTTAATTCCGCTCCGAAGCTTCGCTTGTGTCGCTGAGTTCAACTCTGCCTTTTTTTTTTTTTTATAGAAGAGGGGGCAAACGAGCATGCGGCTCACCTGATGTTAAGTGACTACCGCCGCCCATGATCATCCGCAACACCAGGAGAATTGCGGGTGCGTTGCCGGCCCTTTAGAAAGGAGTAAGCTCTTTTCTTGAAGGTCCCCAGGTCGTATCGGTCCGGAAAAATCGCCGGTGATAAACTATTCCACAGAGAGGTTGTACGTGGAAGAAAACTCCTTGTGAAACGTACAGTGGTGGACCGCCAAGCATCCAGATGGTGTGGATGGTATCGGGACGTTTGCCGTGTCGTGCGTTCACGAAATTTGGCGGCTGGGATTAATCCGAACAATTCCTCAGAGCACTCCCCGTGATAGATGCGATAAAATACGCAAAGAGATGCAACATCTCTTCGCAACGCCAGTGAATCGAGCCGATCGGAAAGCACTCGGTCGTCGACGATTCGAGCCGCTCTGCGCTGGATGCGGTCAAGTGGAAGGAGCTGGTACTGGGGAGCCCCAGCCCAGAGATGGGAACAGTATTCCATGTGCGGCCGAACCTGCGCCTTGTAAAGTTGCAGGCGGTGTGCCGGCATGAAATACTGTCCCGCTCTGCTGAGCACGCCAAGCTTTTTAGAGGCCAATTTGGCCTTCCCTTCCAAGTGACCACGAAACTGCACGTCACTCGATATGTCGACGCCGAGGATTCCGATACTGGCTGAGGCAACAAGGGGAGTGCCTTGAAACTGAGGGGATACGACAAAGGGGTTCTTTTTAGCGGTTAACGCGCAAACTTGTGTCTTCTGGGGGTTAAACTGGGCTAGATTTAGTCGTCCCCAATCCGAGACTCTGTTCAGCAAAGACTCGACTTCAGACACAAGTTTGTCCCGGCACTCGGAGACATTTTCCCGAGAAATATTGGCTCGGCCGGTGTAAAGAGCATCACCAGTGCTGTCATCTGCATAGCAATGAATGTTACGGATATGCAACATATCATTGATATGCAGAAGAAACAGCGTTGGCGATAGCACGCAGCCCTGTGGAACACCAGCATTAATAGGCTTGCAATCGGAGCTTGCACCGTCTACAACGACCTTGATGCTCCGATCTGCAAGAAAGCTGGTGATCCAATTGCACAATTTCTCGGGAAGCCCATAGGAAGGGAGCTTCGAAAGAAGCGCTTTGTGCCAAACCCGATCGAAGGCCTTCGCAATGTCCAAACTAACGGCCAATGCCTCCCCCTTGAACTCTACTGCCTCCGCCCATCTGTGAGTGAGGTAGACCAGAAGATCACCAGCTGACCGACCACGGCGAAAACCGTATTGGCGGTCACTAATCAGCTGGTGATCCTCAAGGTACCTCATGAGCTGGCAGTTTACAATGGACTCCATTGTTTTGGAGAACAAGGAGGTGATGGCGATTGGCCGGTAGTTGGACGGGTCTGAGCGGTCGCCTTTTTTAGGGATAGGGTGGACGAAAGCCGTCTTCCATGATTTTGGGACTACGCCTAGGGAGTAGGAGTACCGGAAAAGACGCGTTAAAACCGGTGCCAACTCTGGAGCACACGTCCTCAGCACAATTGGGGGGATTCCGTCAGGCCCACTCGACTTGTGGATGTCCAGGGAGAGGAGTGCTTTGCGAACCGAGCGCTGTGTGAACTGCACTTCCGGCATGGAGCACTCACACCGCGGGATGGTCGGCGGCGTACTCCCCCCGTCATCGAGAGTCGAGTTAGACGCAAAGAAGGAGCCTAGAAGATCGGCTTTCTCCTTTGCAGTATGGGCCAGTGAGTCGTCCTCCCCGTGCAGAGATGGAAGAGATGGCTGACAGAAATTCCCCTGGACAGCCTTGGCGAGAGACCAGAATGCACGGGTTCCAGAAGGAAGGCGAACTAGTTTCTCGCCAATTCTGCCTATGTGCTCTGACTTTGCCTTGGCAATGACTCTTTTGAAGGACCTAGAGGCGGAATTATACTTCTTTTTTAGAGCGCTGGTGTTTACATCCCGGGACGCTGATGCATCAACCCAGGCTTGGTAGCACTCCTGCTTATAGCATGATGCTATTTTACAGGAGCACTTTTACCTCGATCGCATCTTGCGCCACCTATTTATTTAAATTAGCAAAATATCCGGAATGTTCAAGTAAACACGCGCAAGGTACCGAGAGTTCGAGTATAGATTTTCTAGAAACTTAGTTCTTCGGTTGGCGCTGTCGGTCGAAAGATTTGTGATGTCATAAACTGCAACGCTCCCCTCGCTCTCGTTCCTGACACTAGATGGCGCTAGTGTGTCGTCGACTGGAGCGCGTAACACTGCCTCCTCCTAAGACATGCTCGTCCCGAGCATTATCGGTCCCATAATAACGCGCAAAGCGATCCACATGGACGATCTTAGGAGTCCCTCTTGCGCCTTTCTGTATCCGGTAGGTCACATCGTTGATCCTGGTTACGATCCGGTACGGGCCGTCCCATTTAGCTTGAAGCTTAGGAGATTTCCCTTTGCTGCGGACTGGATTGTGCAACCACACTAATGAACCTTCGTTGAACCCTTTATTGTTCATTTTGTGGTCGTACCGGGTTTTCATTTTCTCAGACATTTGCTGGCCCGATTGTCTGACGTGCTCATAAATGTCGTTCATTTTGTTCCGCAAGTCATTTGCATAATCGGTTATACTGCGTGGGGCATCAGGTGGTATCCCGGTGATCAGGTCCACAGGCAGCCGTAATTCTCTTCCAAAGTTTGCGAAAGCTGGTGTCACTGCTGTACTTTCGTGAACAGAACTCCGATATGACAACAAAAACGGTTGTATGTGCTTGTCCCAATCTCGTTGCCGATTGTCTACAACTTTTGCTAGGTACCTCTCCAATGTCTGATTAAATCGTTCCACCATTCCATCAGATTGCGGGTGATAAGAAGTCGTTCTTGTTTTATGAGTACCCATAACTCGGCAAGTTTCCTGGAATATTTGAGACTCAAAATTCCTTCCTTGATCGCTGTGAATCTCTAAAGGTACTCCAAAACGACAGAAGACTTCATGAACTAGTTTATCTGCAACTGTTGAAGCTTCTTGATTTGGAATGGCGAAAACTTCTGGCCACTTAGTGAAGTAATCCATCACAACCATGAAATACTTGTTACCGCTTTCACTCTCCGGAAACGGCCCCGCCACGTCAATGGCTATTCTCTCCCATGGTGCACCCACATTGTACAACTTCAATGCACCTCTACTACGAGTCTGAGGTCCCTTTACAGCCGCACAACTTGTACATTTGCGACACCAGTCCTCGACATCGTTTCGACAGTGGATCCAGTAAAACCGTTCTCGGATCTTCAGTAGAGTTCGTTTAACTCCCAGATGGCCTCCTGAACAATCATTATGGTACAGCTGTAGAACATCCGGTACTTTAGCTTTAGGGACAACCATTTGCAAATGACAGCTGTCTCCCCGAACGTTTTCCCATTTACGACATAGAACTCCATCCTGAAGCAGCAAGCTGTCCCACTGGGCCCAATAGCTTTTAGTGGTCGAACTCATCGCTGAGACGTCACTCCACTTGGGCTTGGGAGCACTGGCCTTTATCCATTCCAGAATCGGCTTGATGTCCGCATCTTCCTGCTGTGCATGTAGTAAGCTGTCCTTCCACTCGTTGCTGAGGTGGTCTGCCCTGAGCATCCTCACGGATACCACTTCCTTACTCTCTTGCCTAGTGCAATGTTTGCAATCCTCAGAACAAGGTCTTCTTGACAATGCATCTGCGTTGCCATGAGATTTCCCGCTGCGATGTTCGATCTCAAAGTCGTATTCCTGCAGTAGTTCGATCCAACTCGCAACTTATCCTTCTGGGTTTTTAAACTGCAATAGCCATTTTAGTGCAGCATGGTCAGTTCGTAAGTGAAACTTTCGTCCCAGAAGATATTTGCTAAAATGTTGCAACGACTTTACCACAGCGAGCAATTCGCGTCTTGTGACACAATAGTTCCTTTCCCGTTTTGACAACGACTTGCTGAAGTACGCTATCACGACATCTTGGTCACCATTCCGTTGAGACAGCACACCGCCAAGTCCTATATCACTTGCGTCTGTGTCAACTATAAATTCTTTGCTTGCATCAGGGTATCCCAAAATAGGTGTTTTGCACAGACGGTCCTTGAGCTCCTGGAATGCGATATTGCAACTTTCATCCCAGCAGAAATGTCGCTTCTCCTCGGTTAGCTTGTGCAGAGGTTTGGCTATATCTGCAAAGTTCTTCACGAATCGCCGGTAATAGGAGCACAAACCCAAAAATGCTCTAACCTGCGTTTTGTCTTTTGGAACCGGCCAATCCTTGACAGCAGCGATTTTCTCTGGATCTGTGCGGATACCTTCTTCCGATACTACAAACCCCAAAAAGTTAACTAGCCGTTGGAATAGTGAACATTTCTTCGGGCTCAACTTGAGGTTGGCACTCTGAATCTTCATAAGCACGCGTTCCAGGTTTTGAAGGTGTTCCTCAAACGTACGGCCCACGATGATGATGTCATCCAAGTAGACCAGACTGGCATCGCCAATTAGCCCGGTAAGTACAAGTTCCATCAGCTTTTCAAACGTTGCTGGAGCATTGCACAACCCAAACGGCATTATTTTGAATTGCCACAGACCCTTTCCCGTCGAGAACGCAGTTTTCTCCTTGTCCTTAGGGTCAATTTCAACTTGCCAGTAGCCACTTTTTAGATCCAGCGTGCTAAACCATTTTACTCCTGTAAGCATGTCCAGCGTGTCATCAATTCTTGGCAAGGGATAGCTGTCCTTCTTTGTAACGTCGTTCAGACGGCGGTAATCAACACAGAACCGCATGCTGCCATCCTTCTTTTTCACCAGCACCACTGGTGAACACCATGGACTAGAGGAAGGTTCAATAACACCATCCTTCACCATTCCTTCAATCATGGTTTCCACTTCCTTTTCACGTGCTACCGGCAATCTTCTTGGCCGCTGACGGATGGGCAATTCCTCACCTGTGTTTATTTTGTGTTGAACTAAACCAGTCTTTCCTATGTCAGCATCGTTTGATGAGAATACATCGGCGTACTTGAGTAACAACTTCTTCGCCTTGACCAATTCGTTTAGGGAGAGAACACTGCGACAGTCTTTCAAAAGTGTGGTCACTCTCGTTTCTGCATCCTTGCTGGGGGTCCCACTCGATATATATTGGCACCGACGTAACCAATCCACTTCCTCACAAGTACCAATTATTGTGCCTTTTTCTATAACCTGGTCCCGGTCGCAAAGGTTCAGCACACGTACTCCTGAGATGTCAGTGGTCCTGACCAAGGTTCGAGCTACTTTCCATGGAAGGTCATTGTTTACCCTTTCCACAAGTACACAACGGTGAGCTTGCCCAGCGTTTCGGGGAAGACTAACCGGAACAATCGTTTCCGATCTCGGCGGAAGAACAATCTTCTTAATGCTGTACACGTTCCCTGGTAACGCACCTTCCATAAAAAGTTCCTCCTGTCCACATTTCAAAACACCTTGCTTAACGTCGATCTCACAACAATTATTCCTCATAAAGTCTAGGCCTAGGATGCAGTCGTCCATTATATCAGCCACGATGACATTATGCAGGTAAATCCCGTTGCCTAGCTTCAACTCCATCTCCTTCTCTCCACGGACGGGTATACGCTGACCGGTGGCTGTTACCAAATTAATGCGTTCTCAGTTGTATGCGGAGTCCCCAAGAAACTGACTTATAAGTTGGGAACTAACAACCGTACGAGAGGCTCCAGTGTCTATGGTCAGTTTACACGGCATTCCGTTGACCTCGCCCTTGATGATCAGACTGTTCCCATCATGGGTTTGTGAGATCGAGATCCTTGGGGCTCTTTTAACATCAGCCAGCACCCGCCCCGCAGTTCTGGCTTTTACTCGTTTCCCTGCTGCAGCTGGGCGGTGCTGTTGGCCGCACTACCCTCCTGGGATCGTTCACCTTCCCTTTCTAGTGTTCGCTTAGGGCAGCTGGATCGAAGATAGCCCTTTTCCCCACAGCCATAGCACCTAGGGCTGTATCCTTTGTTGCGGTCGCGAACTATAGCTGCTGCAACCTCCCTGATGCGATGGGAACGGTGATCCTGCCGCACGGCTTCCACTTCCAGTGCATGGGCCAAGGCGTCCTTAAGCGTCTCGTGGTGCCCGAGCCTCACAGCAGCTCTGACTTCCAGGTCGCGGATGCCGTCGATGAATGTCTGCACCAGGTTCCCTTCAATGAGCGCAGGTACAGACCGGTATGCTTTTCGTACCAGCTTCTCCACTTCTAGAGCCCACTGCTGCAGGTTTTCGTTGATGCGCTGCACACGATCTTTAAGCTGCGCACGAAAGACGTGTTCCAGGTGAGCGTCGCCATACCTCGCCTCCAATGCCTCACGGAGTTGCTCATAAGTCACTTCCTCACCGAGAGCTTCCAGAACTGTTAAGGCCTGGTCACGCAGGCCTAGTGTGAGAGCAGTCATGGCCTGATTTTTATTCCAGCCGTTCGCCTTCATAACAGCTTCGAACTGGATTTTGTAGGCTGACCAGGAAGAGGTACCGTCGAACGGTGGCACCTTGAACCCACGTAGCGAAGGTGTGGTAGCTACTACGGGAGCTGTAGCTCCATCTCCAAGTTTGAGTTCGTCCAGTGATTTCTTCATGTCAGCCATTACGTTGTCAACCCGATTTTTTACTTGGTCGATTCGGGTTTCAGCTTCCGACAATCGGTTGTCATGTTGAGCAACCTTATCCTTCACCTCCTTTATCTCCTTCTCGAAGGTAGCGTGAAGATCCTTCATGAGGAGCATTTGCTCTTCCAACCGACGGGCCTGTTCCTCTAGTCCGCCCCGCAGTTGATCTTCCAAACGACGGACCTGTTCCTCCTGTCGACGAGTTTGTTCCTCCTGCTGCTCTTTCAACAGAAGGGCCTGTCGTCTCGTCCGCGCTGCAGCTGCTCCTGTAGCATGGCCATCAGAGCACCTAAGTCAGGTGCCACAGACGTAGAAGCTGCTGACGGACCGGCTTCCGTGGCCGGCGGCTGGCCCTCAGACATCTGCGGCGTTGCACCACCAAATCTCCTCTGGTCCGTCTCCTGCTGGCGTTGACTTCGGGTACGGACACCCTCCGTTTCCTCCTTGGGTAAATTCGGCAGTATTTTATCCCACTTCTGACACCAATTGTTACGAGCTTGAGGTTCGTGACAATAAAATTTGCCGATAAAATTACCTAAATTAACACTTTAATTTACTTTACACAAATTAAAACTAAAAACACTAATAATTAAACACACTAATTCACTTAATTCCGCTCCGAAGCTTCGCTTGTGTCGCTGAGTTCAACTCTGCCTCGATCGCATCTTGCGCCACCTATTTATTTAAATTAGCAAAATATCCGGAATGTTCAAGTAAACACGCGCAAGGTACCGAGAGTTTGAGTATAGATTTTCTAGAAACTTAGTTCTTCGGGTGGCGCTGTCGGTCGAAAGATTTGTGATGTCATAAACTGCAACGCTCCCCTCGCTCTCGTTCCTGACACTAGATGGCACTAGTGTGTCGTCGACTGGAGCGCGTAACAATATATTATCAACTAATCAAAAATACATTAAATTTCCATATATATATATATATATATATATATATATAAATATATATATATATATATATATATATATATATATATATATATATATATATATATATATATATATATATATATATATATATATATATATATCTTGATACTATTACAACCAATTCCAATTTCTTTTACTACAGCATATAAATGAAAGCTCTAGATTATACATACGTATATAAAAACAAAGAAAGTTATTTTTAACAGAAAAGATGCATGGTACAATGCATTCCTCTTCAATATGAAGTTATATATACATGGAGACTTTTGAGTGCCGCAAAGATCTGTTTACACCATTTACATTTTATAATGAATATCGGCGCTCCGGTTTATTCACAGCCGGATTTCTTACAGTACCAAAATTGTACTGCCGGTAGGCTATTTAAAGGTAAAAGGGGTTTAAATATACAAATTAAACGATGCTATAGCAAAAGTATTTCAGCTACCGTAGAAATTTATAACAGCTAAACTTTAGTAATAGCTGTAATGATACAAATTTTTCAATTGTCGCAAAAACATTAAAATTATTATCGTAATGTACTTGTGGTAAAAAAATCACAGGTGTGCGAAGATAAAACTTGCTAAATTGTTGTCATGCACTTTTCAAAATTATTTTACTAACTTTGAAGAGAGTTAGCGAAAATTATTTATTTTCGCGTATTCCCATTTTCATTTTTATAAATCAATAGATAAATCAATTACGTTTAATCCAAAAGAGACATTGTTCAAAATGTAAATTACTCAATTAATACTCATCTATATCGACCGCGTCCTAAATTTAATTTAAAAAAGGTTGTTGAGTCAAGAGCATTGGATGGCAACTTAAAAAATGCATCCCGTATTTCATTCTCAGACGTTACTAATTCTTTTATACAACCTTAACAAATTTATGAAAAAGATACTTTAGAAGCAATCTTGTTATTTTCCTATGGCTCTGCTAGCTAAATACGACCTCAACAACTTAAAATCTTGCAAAAACGCATCTGCCGGTGACGCTGGTAGACTACTTTTTAATTTCACTTCCTACTCACTCGTATATAGGGCAGGATTATGTGCCTTAAAAAAAAGAATAACCTTATTCGTCTTGTTGTTGTTGGATCCACATTTCGACGCTTAACTTCAAAATTAGCTTCCCGGCAAAATATCGCTAACTTTAAGACAAAATTTCAGCCTACTTAATTAGGCTTTGACACTAAAGGTGGCTGGGAGGTGGCGGTACATTTTTAACAAATTCTGATGCAGATTTTCTTGTGAAGGTTAACCTAAGGAATGTTTTTAGCCTTATCGATAGGTGTGGAAGTGGATAAAAATATCCCCGAAACTATATCATTAGGTTTGGCAATGTTACAGTCAAAATTCAAACTTGTTTTTTTTTAAATAGTATTTAGAGAAAAACGACCGTACAGTCCACTTGATGGTAAGTGGATGTTGTGGCCCATAGAAACCCGCATTTATGGTCAATTTTTTTTATAGGATAAGGGTGACAAATCATCACACAGGCCACCTAGGAGGATTGTAAGTGGTTACTTTGGTTCGTAAACATACACTTCTATCCTTAATTATGAATCAAAATGCAAATGCGTTGTCACCCCTGAGGAATAAGATGGAATGCCTCGATTGCAGTAAAAAAGGTCTACGGTTCTCCACGCTCACCATACGAAACACAGCAGCATTACGCTGCTATTTTACTCTGATATTTTATGACAGCGTAGTCCTGCCCCGGTCGAGCCGACCCATTCGTGCTATAACTGTAATAAAGCTGAAGCGTGGCTCTAGCACGATAAAAAAAAATCAAATTATGTTTTACAAAAACCACATTAATAATTGTGCTGTCGGTGTTCAGCAGAGTGACCCACTAGGTCCCGATTTTTTAAGTTTGGGAATTTAACTAAATTTGAAATCCAAGCTGAGTTTCTGGTAATTTGACGACGGTGCACTGGAAGATAGAGCTGACGTCAGTGCTCTTACGCATATTTTTTAAATTTTTAAAAATATTGGTTTTGAACCAAATAGCAATAAATGTAAAATATTAATTTTAATTAAATCAATTTTTAATTCAAAATTTCAATATATTTTCCTATGAATAAAATTGTCAATGCGGAATCGTTATACCTGCTAGGTGCACCGTTGTTTCTCAATAGTGTTTTAAACTGTTTTAAAAAACAAAATTTAATCAGTTTTTAAACCACGTTGATAAATTGTATATCATAAACCCCTACATTGCTCGTACTATTTTAATTTTTTTTCGTCTTGTGCCTAAATGTAAATACATACTTCGCTGGAGTTCAGTCTGGAAATGTTGGAATTTAAAAAAAAATGATAATAATCTTAAAATAGCTACATATAGAAAATATTTTAAATTTAACTTCAAACACAACAGACCAGCTACTTTACTTATAAAATTTGGTGGTATTGGTGTAAGATATCTTTATATAATTACATTGCCCACTTTCCTTGCTTCCGTGCATAGCGTCAATGAATTATGTAACATAAGCAGTCAAGCCAAAAATGGCTAACACTCTGTCCCGGCGAAATTGTTCCACTAGTAGTTAACGATTAAAAACAGTGGGATATGATCTTGGTACGGCGAGTGCGGAAATATTTCTTTCACAATTTCCATACTGAATAAGTTCAAGTCCGCCTTGTAGCTGCTTAGTCTAAGGAATCTAGTCACTGGTTACATGCTCTACTATCAAGTCGGCACATTGCTTGATGGGGCTTGAAGCTTGCAGATCACGGTAGAAATTTGTCTAGGTGCGACCCGAAAGGACCACACGACTAATTTCCCAGTGGAAAGAATAAAAAATATCATAATATGTTTTAATATTTTATACAATTATTCATTCGGCACTGAAAACGACTTGACCGATTTTGCTCAAAATTTAATGAGGTCTAAGTTACATAATTAAGCGTTAAATGAAACTGGCCCCATGTCAATGTCACTTGGTGTTCTCGAAATACACGAGGCTAAAATTGAATCCGAACATACATACATACGTACATGTGCACAAACGGACATCTTAAAAACCATACTTTTCGACTCTAAAGACTTTGATGAGATATGTCAAAATTTCTAATTTGCAAAATTGAACCCATTACAATAACTTCCCATTGGGCATTTAATTACATCATGCTTTAATTTTTACTACAAACTTCGTGCCATATTTCAGTTACATTAAAAAAGAAACGTCTCAAATAACGTCTTGTCATCAAAAACAAGCTTATACTAGTAAATAAAGGTATAGAGCACATAAATTGAATATTATTAAGCAATCGAAATTTAAAGTTTTAGATTCATAAACGTAATAGAATAAAAAATCGTTATTTGACAAACCTAAACCAACGGCCATCTAATTACGCACGTTAGTGTTACCTTAATTTTGGTATATTAGTTAGTAATCTTACAACTTCAGAATCAATATCAGTACATCATAAACAAACGGGGGACTAAGTTTTAATAAGATGTACTTTTAAGTTATTAATTAAAGAATTAGTTTTCACTATTTTCAACCGAATTCAAAAAGATACCTAGAAAGTTATCTTTAAACAACTTGAACTAGTCTTTATTGTTAAAGTCAACGAAGACAATGATAGTGAAAACGAAAGTTATTGGAAAGAGTACTACAGAAGAGTAATTGGATGGATTACACTTGGCTAGCTGCAAATATAATAGTACATGTTGGTGACGATAATAATCATGTTGATGATGTTGATATACTATTTTATAACAAATAAAGATTATGTTGCGTCTAAAACTATTTAAATCTTTAAAGTATTGCGCTTTACAATTTTTGATTTAATTAAGTACTAACGAAACTAAATTACCGGAAGTTAAGTTATGTTTATTATTGCTAGAGCTTCAATTTTTTAAGGTTGCATTGTTATAGTCTTCATTTGTAAATCAGT
Organism: Parnassius smintheus behrii; assembly: GCA_036936625.1. Taxonomy (NCBI): domain Eukaryota; kingdom Metazoa; phylum Arthropoda; class Insecta; order Lepidoptera; family Papilionidae; genus Parnassius; species Parnassius smintheus. Next base: position 28,746,146 of record JAUPFT010000017.1, read on the forward strand.
TTAATAGCTATAATTTACAAATGCGTTAAGTTACCATCATTTATTATTTAACATTATTATTTAACACCGAATCAAAGTTTCTGCAGTACTTATCTGGCACTCGGATGATAAGGTGCTTAATTTCAGCTGGAGGTTAAAAAATGGAATCGTTACTGATAAACACTCTGCTCGAGTTTAATAAGGATACACTTCAAACTATTCGCAAGGATTACAATTTGGATAACCCAGGAAGCATGGATCAAGCTATTGACGTTTTACAAGAGTGGGTGAAAAAACAAAATCATTTTGAGAAAAAAGGTTATCGTAAGTATTTTAAGAATATTTATATTTAAGAAATAATCAAAAATTTTATCCAGGTTGTTAAAATGAGTTCTCATTTATAGCATATTTTTAATTAGAATTAATATTTTTTCAAAGCAACATCAAAAAACATTTAAGATTTCGTATTTGTAATCGAAGGCATGTAATAGTATTGTAGTGATAAATTTTAAGGACGAAATAATGACAAATGACAACGTGTAGTAATGCTATTCGAAATTTAAGTAAAAGTTTGTTTTTAAAATGTTTTTTTTTACTATAACTTTATTTTTTATGTGTTAGTTACCGCTAGACATGTTTTTAAGTTTGTTTATTTCATTTAATGGCTCATTGTTGTTTTTTTTTTCATTTTTAGATCCGCCATCTCGATTATTTTATCATCAGCAGTTGTCACTTGTCGGTTCCTATAATATTTGTTCGAGTACCACCAAATTATTCCTAACCTTCGCCAAGCTACAACTTTTAAAAATGATATGGCGGTCATCTTGTTTTCCACCATTTTGAATTTTTTTCACCATCGCTAGAATTTGCACACGATGCAGATCGATATTAGTTAAGACAGAACCCCGATAAGTCTAGCCGTGCGGTAGTGACACCATCTTCGTGAAGAGATCCAAATAAGTAAAACCGCTTTGGAGATAAATGGGAACATTCGCTTGCACAAAAAATGTGGCGATTTAATATCATAACACCTATCTAAGAACCGTCGCCGATGAGTCACATACCCTTTACAGAAAACGGTATCTGAATCAGTATAACCGTTTTCGAGATAAATGGACATATTTTCTTGCACAATAAATGTTTATTACAGTGCCCCCTGGCCAGCTAACATCATAACACATATCTAAGAACCATCACCGATGATTCACATACCTTTCACATAAAACGATATCTAAATCGTTATAATCATTTTGGAGATAAATAGAAACATTCGTTTGAACAAAAAATGTTTTGCAGAGCCCCCTGGCAAGTTAATATTGTTACGAGCTTGAGGTTCGTGACAATAAAAATTGCCGATAAAATTACCTAAATTAACACTTTAATTTACTTTACACAAATTAAAACTTAAAACACTAATAATTAAACACACTAATTCACTTTATTTCGCTTCGAAGCTTCGCTTGTGTCGCCAACTCCAATACTACTCCGATCGCATCTTGCAGCACCTATATATACAAATTAGCAATGAAGCATCCGGAATATTCAAGTAAATGCGCGCAAAGCGACGAGTGTCCGAGTGTAGATTTTCTAGAAACTTAGTTCTTCGGATGGCGCTGTCGGTTGAAAGATTTGTGATGTCATTTTCTGCAAAGCTCCCCTCGATCTCGTTCCTGACACTAGATGGCGCTAGTTGACTTATTCACGCAACACTGCCCCCTCCTAAGACATGCTGGTCCCGAGCATTATTGGTCCCATAATAACGCGCCAAGCGATCCACATGGACGATCTTAGGAGTCCCTCTTGCGCCTTTCTGTATCCGGTAGGTCACATCGTTGATCCTGGTTACAATCCGGTACGGGCCGTCCCATTTAGCTTGAAGCTTAGGAGATTTCCCTTTGCTGCGGACTGGATTGTGCAACCACACAAATGAACCTTCGTTGTACCCTTTATTGTTCATTTTGCGGTCGTACCGGGTTTTCATTTTCTCAGACATTTGCTGGCCCGATTGTCGTTGACGTGCTCATAAATGTCATTCATTTTGTTCGGCAAGTCATTTGCATAATCGGTTATACTGCGTGGGGCATCAGGTGGTATCCCGGTGATCAGGTCTGCAGGCAGCCGTAATTCTCTTCCAAAGTTTGCGAAAGCTGGTGTCACTGCTGTACTTTCGTGAACAGAACTTCGATATGACAACAAAAACGGTTGTATGTGCTTGTCCCAATCTCGTTGCCGATTGTCTACAACTTTTGCTAGGTACCTCTCCAATGTGTGATTAAATCGTTCTACCATTCCATCAGATTGCGGGTGATAAGATGTCGTTCTCGTTTTATGAGTACCCATAACTCGACAAGTTTCCTGGAATATTTGAGACTCAAAATTCCTTCCTTGATCGCTGTGAATCTCTAAAGGTACTCCAAAACGACAGAAGACTTCATGAACTAGTTTATCTGCAACTGTTGAAGCTTCTTGATTTGGAATGGCGAAAACTTCTGGCCACTTTGTGAAGTAATCCATCACAACCATGAAATACTTGTTACCGCTTTCACTATCCGGAAACAGCCCTGCCACGTCAATGGCTATTCTCTCCCATGGTGCACCAACATTGTACAACTTCAATGCACCTCTGCTCCGAGTCTGAGGTCCCTTTACAGCCGCACAACTTGTACATTTGCGACACCAGTCCTCGACATCGTTTCGACTGTGGACCCAATAAAACCGTTCTCGGATCTTCAGTAGAGTTCGTTTAACTCCCAGATGGCCTCCGGAACAACCATTATGGTACAGCTGTAGAACATCCGGTACTTTAGCTTTAGGGACAACCATTTGCAAATGACAGCTGTCTCCCCTAACATTTTCCCATTTACGGCACAGAACTCCATCCTGAAGCAGCAAGCTGTCCCACTGGGCCCAATAGCTTTTAGTGGTCGAACTCATTGCTGAGACGTCGCTCCACTTAGGCTTGGGAGCACTGGCCTTTATCCATTCCAGAATCGGCTTGATGTCCGGATCTTCCTGCTGTGCATGTTGTAAGCGGTCCTTCCATTCATTGGTGAGGTAGTCCGTCCTGAGCATCCTCACGGATACCTCTTCCTTACTCTCTTGCCTAGTACAATGGTTGCAATCTTCAGGACAAGGTCTTCTTGACAATGCATCTGCGTTGCCGTAAGATTTTCCGCTGCGGTGTCTGATAGTAAAGTCGTATTCCTGCTGCTGCTGGACGGTGCTGTTAGCCGCACTTCCTTTCTGAGACCGTTCACCTTCCCTTTCTAGGGTATGCTTAGGGCAGCTGGATCGAAGATGGCCCCTTTCCCCACAGCCATAGCACCTAGGGCTGTATCTGTTATTGTGGTCGCGAACCGTAACTGCTATAACCTCCCTAGCGTGAGGTGAACGATGATCCTGTCGCCGCCAGGCAGTGCCGTTAGCTGTACTACCCTCTCGAGATCAATCAACTCTCCTTTCCACGGTTCGCTTAGGGCAGCTGGATCGAAGATGGCCCCTTTCCCCACAGCCATAGCACCTAGGGCTGTATCCTTTGTTGCGGTCGCGAACTGTAGCTGCTACAACCTCTCTGATGCGATGGGAACGATGATCCTGCCGCACGGCTTCCACTTCCAGTGCATGAGCTAAGGCGTCCTTAAGCGTCTCGTGGTGCCCGAGCCTCACAGCAGCTCTGACTTCCAGGTCGCGGATGCCGTCGATGAATGTCTGCACCGGGTTCCCTTCAATGAGCGCAGGTACAGGCCGATATGCTTTTCGCACCAGCTTCTCCACCTCTAGAGCCCACTGCTGCAGGTTTTCGTTGATGCGCTGCACACGATATTTAAGCTGCGCACGAAAGACGTGTTTCAGGTGAGCGTCGCCATATCTCGCCTCCAATGCCTCAAGGAGTTGCTCATAAGTCACTTCCTCACCGAGAGCTTCCAGAACTGTTAAGGCCTGGTCGCGCAGGCCTAGTGTGAGAGCAGTCATGGCCTGACTTTTATTCCAGCCGTTCGCCTTCATAACAGCCTCGAACTGGATTTTGTAGGCTGACCAGGAAGAGGTACCGTCGAACGGTGGCACCTGGAACCCACGTAGCGAAAGTGTTGTAGCTACTACGGGAGCTGTAGCTCCATCTCCAAGTTTGAGTTCGTCCAGTGATTTCTTCATGTCAGCCATTACGTTGTCAACCCGATTGTTTACTTGGTCGATTCGGGTTTCAGCTTTCTCGATTCGGTTTTCAGCATTCGCGATTTGGGTTTCAGCTTCCGACAGGCGGTTGTCATGCTGAGCAACCCTATCCTTCACCTCCCTTATCTCCTTCCCGAAGGTAGCGTGAAGGTCCTTTATGAGGAGCATCTGCTCTTCCAACCGACGGGCCTGTTCCTCTTGTTCGCACCGCAGCTGCTCCTCCAAACGACGAACCTGGTCTTCCTGTCGGCGGGCCTGTTCCTCCTGTCCGCCCCGCAGCTGCTTTTTCAACTGACGGACCTGTTCCTCCTGTCGGCGAGCCCGCTCCTCCTGTCGGTGTGCCTGCTCCTGCAGCATCACCATCAGAGCACCTAAGTCAGGTGCTGCAGATGTAGGAGCTACCGACGGGCCTACAGCCGGTGGCTGGTCCTCCGACGTCTGCGACGTTGCACCACCAAATCTTCGTTGGTCCGTCTCCTGCTGGCGTTGACTTCGGGTACGGACACCCTCCGTTTCCTCCTTAGGTAAAATCGGCATGATTTTATCCCACTTCTGACACCAATTGATGATTTACGAGCTTGAGGTTCGTGACAATAAAAATTGCCGATAAAATTACCTAAATTAACACTTTAATTTACTTTACACAAATTAAAACTTAAAACACTAATAATTAAACACACTAATTCACTTTATTTCCCTCCGAAGCTTTGCTTGTGTCGCCAACTCCAATACTACTCCGATCGCATCTTGCAGCGCCTATATATACAAATTAGCAATGAAGCATCCGGAATATTCAAGTAAATGCGCGCAAAGCGACGAGTGTTCGAGTGTAGATTTTCTAGAAACTTAGTTCTTCGGATGGCGCTGTCGGTTGAAAGATTTGTGATGTCATTTTCTGCAAAGCTCCCCTCGCTCTCGTTCCTGACACTAGATGGCGCTAGTTGACTTATTCACGCAACACTATCATGAAACCTATCTAAGAACCATTTCCGATGAGTCACAAACCCTTTACAGAAAACCGTATTTATATCGGTCCACTCATTTCGGAGATAAATGGGAACATTCGTTTGCACTCACAAACAAACCACTTCTCATCCCAAATGCATAACAAAATGTATTATTAATCTCCGTTCCGACGCTGGTAATGAAAAGGGTGCAAATTCTAACAAAAAATTGGGATTTATTGCTGGTAATAACATTACAAAGATGATATATTTTTTTAAACTAGGAGTATGGTGAATTTTTTACTTCGACACAATCATTAGAGCTGATCGAGTAGCTGCCTTTTTTCATCTCCATCAGCCGTAAGATCCTGGACAGGGTTCTACTATTCCCTTGTAGGAGAGATCTGCCTTTATCGTATTACTACAAATTCCAATAGACTTTTTTATTGCCAAGCCAACTGGCAATTGCAACATTGCAAATCAAATGTGTAAACTATAGTCAACCAAACCCAAGAAATACCTTTTGACTTTATAGTTTTTTAAAACTAATTTAAATTTGATTTTTTTCAAACAAAGCAAGATATTAAAAAGTAACCAGTATTAACTTTTTTACTTGACGTCGTTTCAATGATATCTCGCTATGTATATTACCGTAGTGTTTGGATGATTAAAATTCATTGTTATGCGAATAGTCGGCAAAATATTAAAACAATCGGTAAAAATTTTCAAATAATCGAATCAATAATTTTTTTAATGTATTATTTGTTTAATTTAATTTTTATTTCTAAAATTCATTAAATTACATGAATCATAAATAAAACAAGTTTATTTTTTTACTTTGTCAAAGTAAATTTGTGTAGGCAAAAAAACTCATATACGAACCCTTATTATAAGGTCATGTATTTTAAAAAAAGACGTTTTTCCACTGAACAACTGTATAGAATAAGTGGTTTACTCTCAGTTAGACAATTATATGTTACTATGACAATCCTCAAAGCACACAAATCCCTGTCCCACGCATCTTGAAAAAGCGCCGAAAAGATGTTGTGGTTAAGCCTTCTGGTACCAAAACAGTTTTTGCTCGTAGGCAATTTAGCTCATGTTCTGCATTCCCATATAATAAAATAAATAGTGAATTGAACATACATAAAAAAACGTACAGGGAGTGTAAAAACCTGATACTAATGTTAAGAACGTAATGTTGTGTGAACTAGCGCCATCTAGTGTCAGGAGCGAGAGCGGGGTGGGCTTTGCAGAGAATGACATCGCGGATCTCTCGACCGACAGCGCCGCCCGAAGAACTAAGTTTCTAGAAAATCTATACTCGATTTCTCGGTACCTTGCGCGTGTTTACTTGAACATTCCGGATGTTTTGCTGATTTGAATAAATAGATGGCGCAAGATGCGATCGAGACAGAGTTTAACTCGGCGACACAAGCGAAGCTTCGGAGTGAAATTAAGTGAATTAGTAAGTTTAATTATTAGTGTTTTTTTTACTTTAATTTGTATAAAGTAAATTAAAGTGTTAATTTAGGTAATTTTATCGGCAATTTTTTATTGTCACGAACCTCAAGCTCGTAACAATTGGTGTCAGAAGTGGGATAAAATAATGCCGATTTTACCTGAGGAGGAAACGGAGGGTGTTCGTACCCGAAGTCAACGCCAGCAGGAGACGGACCAGAGGAGATTTGGTGGTGCAACGCCGCAGATGTCTGAGGGCCAGCCGCCGGCTACGGAAGCCGGTCCGTCAGCAGCTTCTACGTCTGTGGCACCTGACTTAGGTGCTCTGATGGTGATGCTGCAACAGCTGCGGGACGGACAAGAGGAACAGGCCCGCCGACAGGAGGAACAGGCCCGCCGACAGGAGGAACAGGCCCGCCGACAGGAGGAACAGGCCCGCCGACAGGAGGAACAGGCCCGTCGGTTGGAAGATCAGCAGGCGGAACAGGCTCGTCGGTCGGAAGAGCAGATGCTCCTCATGAAGGACCTTCACGCTACCTTTGGGAAAGAGATAAGGCAGGTGAAGGATAGGGTTGCTCAACACGACAACCGTCTGTCGGAAGCTGAAACCCGAATCGAAGAACATGAAACCCGAATCAACCATGTGAACCATCGGGTTTACAACGTGATGGCCGACATGAAGAAATCACTGGATGAACTCAAACTTGGAGATGGAGCTACAGCTCCCGCAGTAGCTACAACACCTTCGCTACGTGGGTTCAAGGTGCCACCGTTCGACGGTACCTCTTCCTGGTCAGCCTACAAAATTCAGTTCGAGGCTGTTATGAAGGCGAACGGCTGGAATAAAAGCCAGGCCATGACTGCTCTCACACTAGGCCTGCGCGACCAGGCCTTAACAGTTCTGGAAGCTCTCGGTGAGGAAGTGACTTATGAGCAACTCCTTGAGGCATTGGAGGCGAGATATGGCGACGCTCACCTGGAACACGTCTTTCGTGCGCAGCTTAAAGATCGTGTGCAGCGCAGCAACGAAAACCTGCAGCAGTGGGCTCTAGAAGTGGAGAAGCTGGTGCGAAAAGCATACCGGTCTGTACCTGCGCTCATCGAAGGGAACCTGGTGCAGGCATTCATCGACGGCATCCGCGACCTGGAAGTCAGAGCTGCTGTGAGGCTCGGGCACCACGAGACGCTTAAGGACGCCTTGGCCCATGCACTGGAGGTAGAAGCCGTGCGGCAGGATCATCGTTCCCATCGCGTCAGGGAGGTTGCAGCAGCTACAGTTCGCGACCGCAACAAAGGATACAGCCCAAGGTGCTATGGCTGTGGGGAAAAGGGCCATCTTCGATCCAGCTGCCCTAAGCGAACCCTAGAAAGGGAAGGTGAACGATATCAGGAGGGTAGTGCAGCTAACGGCACTGCCTGGCGGCGACAGGATCATCGTTCACCTCACGCTAGGGAGGTTGCAGCAGTTACGGTTCGCGACCACAATAAAGGATACAGCCCTAGGTGCTATGGCTGTGGGGAAAGGGGCCATCTTCGGTCCAGCTGCCCTAAGCACACCCTAGGAAGGAATGGTGGAACGATTTAATCAGACATTGGAGAGGTACCTAGCAAAAGTTGTGGACAATCGGCAACGAGATTGGGACAAGCACATACAACCGTTTTTGTTGTCATATCGAAGTTCTGTTCACGAAAGTACGGCAGTGACACCAGCTTTCGCAAACTTTGGAAGAGAATTACGGCTGCCTGCAGACCTGATCACTGGGATACCACCTGATGCCCCACGCAGTATAACCGATTATGCATATGACTTGCGGAACAAAATGAATGACATTTATGAGCACGTCAGACAATCGGGCCAGCAAATGTCTGAGAAAATGAAAACCCGGTATGACCGCAAAATGAACAATAAAGGGTTCAACGAAGGTTCATTAGTGTGGTTGCACAATCCAGTCCGCAGCAAAGGGAAATCTCCTAAGCTACAAGCTAAATGGGACGGCCCGTACCGGATTGTAACCAGGATCAACGATGTGACCTACCGGATACAGAAAGGCGCAAGAGGGACTCCTAAGATCGTCCATGTGGATCGCTTGGCGCGTTATTATGGGACCGATAATGCTCGGGACGAGCATGTCTTAGGAGGGGGCAGTGTTATGTGAATAAGTTAACTAGCGCCATCTAGTGTCAGGAGCGAGAGCGGGGTGGGCTTTGCAGAGAATGACATCGCGGATCTCTCGACCGACAGCGCCGCCCGAAGAACTAAGTTTCTAGAAAATCTATACTCGATTTCTCGGTACCTTGCGCGTGTTTACTTGAACATTCCGGATGTTTTGCTGATTTGAATAAATAGATGGCGCAAGATGCGATCGAGACAGAGTTTAACTCGGCGACACAAGCGAAGCTTCGGAGTGAAATTAAGTGAATTAGTGTGTTTAATTATTAGTGTTTTTTTTACTTTAATTTGTATAAAGTAAATTAAAGTGTTAATTTAGGTAATTTTATCGGCAATTTTTATTGTCACGAACCTCAAGCTCGTAACAATTTGGTGCATCGGCCGGGAACGCATTAATTTGGTAACAGCCACCGGTCAGCGTATACCCGTCCGTGGAGAGAAGGAAGATCCAGACATCAAGCCGATTCTGGGATGGATGAAGGCCCGTGCTACCAAGCCTAAGTGGAGGGACGTCTCAGCGATGAGTTCCACCACGAAAAGCTATTGGGCCCAATGGGACAGCTTGCTGCTTCAGGACGGAGTCCTGTGCCGTAAATGGGACAATGGTCGAGGAGACACCTGTCGTTTGCAATTGGTTGTCCCTAAAGCTAAAGTGCCGAATGTTTTACAGCTGTGCCATAATGGTCGTTCAAGAGTCCACCTGGGAGTTAAACGAACTCTACTGAAGGTCCGAGAACAGTTCTACTGGGTCCATTATCGTGACGATGTGGAGGATTGGTGTCGTACATGTACAAGTTGTGCGGCTGCGAGGGGACCTCAGACACGGAGTAGAGGAGCATCGAAATTGTACAATGTTGGTGCACCACGGGATAGGACATCCCTTGACATTGCGGAGCTGTTACGGCAAGGCGCAGGAGGGACTCCTAAGATCGTCCATGCGGATCGCTTGGCGCGTTATTGTGGGGCCGATGATGCTCGGGACGAGCATGTCTTAGGAGGGGGCAGTGTTACGCCGCGCTCAAATGATGTTAAGAACGTAATAATATTATTACTCGGTTATCAATATCTTAATGTGTAGTTGTGGGTATTTTAAAGGTTAAACACTGTAACTACTTTGAAGCAATAAGTTAAACTACTAGGTTAACTTTCAGCACACATTTATACTAAAACAAAACCTTTTAACAAAATAAATAATTAATAATTTATTTCCAAATAATGGAGCTAGAGATGACTGTTCCGTCGCACGGTCCGCGAGTAAGTGCCGGGTGCACTGCGCGAACCGTCCGCCAGCCCGTCTCATCCCCACCACGTGCAGTCGTCGTGGCCCGATGCCGCCGTCACGGCTAGCTAGGCGGCGCCTGCAGTTCCGTCCGCCAAAACAGATGGCGCTCGCTCCACAAAGTTGCCAACACGGCCATTCTGCAAGGCGCATGTCCCAGGCGCCCCACGATGCTAGGTAAAACACTGAAACAAAATCGACATCAGAACTAGTTTTCTCAATCTACAAGTATGAATCACAAGTCATAATACGTTTTCGAATCATCAGCAAGTGCCTACTCTGTTGCTGCTAGTTCAACCGTACTTAAAGGGACTATGCCACACTTAAGAGTCCTGGTTTTCCTAGAGCTTACCACTTGGAATCACTTGCATTTAAAGAGCTGTTCGCTACACTTAAACGTACCAAGTTGTTTTCCAAGCTGTATTTACATTTGCTGGTGTTTCTATCCTGGCGAGAATTAAGGTACAAGTGTTTTATCTAGCCTCGCGAGTAAAATATAAGCAATAGCAATACTGTATGTGAGGCTGAGTAACCACTTAATTTTATCTGCAATAAAATGATAAAGCAGTGAGTTTATTAATTGTTAGCAGCAGACAAGAAAGTGCAGTACATACCTTTAAAACTATGAGTTGCCAACACGGACCATATTGTTAACTGCTTATTCCAATTTCCAGTCATCTATTTGTATCCAATACTTCATATTTTCAGCAGCTGCAACGCCATTATACGGTTTACTGCTCCTTTCAGAACCCCTTAGGTCTGATACCTCATATCTGTCATTACCCAGAACCTTTTTTACTCGAAATGGTCCTTTGAAGGTGGGCAGGAGTTTTCTGCTTCGACCATCGTTGCTCTGGCTTTGTATTCTGATCAATACCAAATCTCCTTCTTCGTAAATTTTGGCTTTTGCCCGAGTTTTATCAAACCTTCGTTTTTGTGATATTGCACTGGCTTTAATATTTTTATTTACCTTTGCTCGCAACTCCGTTACGTCCACTAGCGATTCATCATCAAGCTCTGGCTCTACATTGTCATTGTCAACGCGCAAACGATATCCAAATAAAACCTCACTGGGAACGGCATTAATAGTTTTATGGATTGTACTGTTTAAACCTTGCTGTATTATTTTAACATATTGATCCCACTTATCTTCAGTAGTATCTGCTCCAATAGTTTTTAATGATTCTAGAATTGTTTTATTAAATCTTTCTACCTGTCCATTTGAGCGAGGCATACCTGTTGCCACAATATGCGCGCGAATATTTTTGCTCTTGCAGTATTCTTTATACATGTTGGAAGTAAAACATGACCCTGAATCGGAAATGATTCGTTTTGGATTACCGAAAATCTTAGTTATATTATCTAATTCGTTTATGAGATCGGATGTTTTTGTAGACATTACAGCACAGATAAACACAAACTTAGTGAATGCATCTACTAAAACTAGTAAGTACATATTGTCGTTTCGTGTTTTAACGAACGGACCTAAGTGGTCCGCGTGCAAAGTGTGAAAAGGCTGCGCGTATTTTGGCGACGGGTATAACTGTCCTTCCTTAGCACCGCCCTTATTTTTGTAATAAATACAGTTCAAACAGTTTTTAATGTATTTTTTTATTATGTGACGCATACGAGAAAACCAATATTTGCGCCCTATTCTCTCAAACGTTTTATCGACAGAAAAATGGCCCACGTCATCATGGTTGTATTTTATTATTTGCCATATACAACTCTTTGGTACGACCCATCGTCGCCCTTGGGCTGATCTTCTGTACACTTTCCCACCTAACAGTTCATACGTGTCAAAAATGATTTTATTTTCATCTATTTCACCAGACTCTAATACAGTTTTAATTTTCGCAATGTCAGGGTCTTGTATTTGTACAGAAAGTAACCAGTCTCCTTCGGTTATCGATAATATTATTTCCCTTTCCGACCTCTCACCTGAGGGAATGGGATTTCGACTCAAGGCGTCCACATGTTGCATACGTGTACCTTCTCTATGCTTTATTTCGTACATGAACTCTTGAGTCGAAAGAACCCATCGTGCGATTCGGGGAATGATATTCTTTTTAGTCAACGCGTAACTGACCGCGTTAAAATCTGTGATAACAGTGAAAGGTGAACCAATTAAATAAAGACGAAATTTTTGGAGTGAAGTTATGATTGCTAGGAGTTCTAACTCAAATGAATGGTATTTCTTTTCGTCCTCAGTTGTCTGACGGCTATAGTAATACACAGGTTTTTCACCCTCATCAGCAACCTGAACAAGAATACCCGCAACGCCATCTCGACTAGCGTCCGTATACAAAATGGTTTCTTTATTTGGATCAAAAATAGATAATACGCTATCTGACGTTAGTTTTGCTTTTAATATTTGAAACGCTTGATCATGCACGGAATCCCAATACCAAGGAGCATCTTTTTTCAATAATTTAGTAAGAGGGGCAGAAATTATTGCGCAGTTTTTAATAAATTTGCGAAAATAATTAATTAGTCCTAGAAACTGTCGCAACTGGTGGACAGTTTTCGGTACGGGAAATTTCTTAACGGCTTCCACTTTGGTTTCGTTCGGCATAACGCAGTTTTGTTTTATTCTGTATCCGAGAAACTCTATTTCAGTTTTAAGGAAATGACATTTTTTTAAATTTAAAGTTAAACCATTATTTTTAAATATTTTCAAAATGTTTTCCAAGAGCTTTAAATTTTCCTCAATAGTTTGTGTCATTAAATAAACGTCATCTAAATAAACAATAACGTTCTCAAACCTTAAATTACCTAGTACCTCATTCATCATTTGTTGAAAACAAGATGGTGCATTAGCTAACCCGAATGGGAGCCGCAGAAATTCATAATGGCCATCTTCGGTAATGAATGCCGTTTTCCCAATGGACTGTGGGCTCATAATAATTTGGCAGCACCCACTTTTTAGGTCAAGACTCGTGAAATATTTATAACCCTGTAGTCTATCTATAAGATCCTCTATTCTGGGCATTGGGTACTTGTCCTTTACTGTTATTTTATTCAGTGCGCGGTAGTCGATGCAGAGTCTTTTCTCGCCATTTCTTTTGTTTACAAGCAAAGCAGGACTCGCGTAAGGGGATTTACTTTCTTGAATTATTTTATTATCAACTAATTCCTGCACCATATCTCGAATAATCTTTCTATCTGAATGTGAGGCTCGAAAAGATCTGCACTGCACCGGTCGTGGGTCTGTCAGAGTAATAATCATCTCGTGGTTGTTCACTTTCCCTAACTCTTTTATGTCTGACGCGATACACTGTTTATATTGTCTAAATAAATAAATCAGTTTATTTAAGTGAGTGTCAGTATCGATCTTAGTCTCGTGAATAACGTCACAAAATTCACTAAGTGATTGCGCATAGTCAAACTTGAATGAATTACCTACACGTGAATATATCAAATCATTTCGCTCCGTTATGTTACGGCCGATTAGTATATCACAACCTACTAAGTCATCAATGACGTAAAAGATAACACTAGCTAAAGACACGCAGTCAATTTTTAAATCTAGAGTGACTTTTCGAGTAACTGGTTTAGAATTATGCTTAGAAAACCCTTGTAACAAAACTGGCGAGGGTAGAACACTTGTTTGAAGCGAATATTTTTCCACCACCAATTCGTAAATTAAGGAACAACTGCTTCCTGTATCAATGAATGCCTCATGAACAAAATTATCAATGTTAACTGTTTTTACAAATTTATTTCGCGGATCAGAGGTGTGAATCAATTTGGTTTCCTCAATTTCTGGTTTGATCAATCCTGTACTCTTCTTACTACGGCATACAGCCTCAACATGGCCCTTTTTTTTACAAAAATTACATTTAATGAGCTCACACTGGTTTCTTTTATGGTTTCCACCGCAAGTGTAACATTTAATAGGTTTCTGAATATTTGCTGAGCCGGTTTGGTTACTTCCATACGCATTATGGGAATTGGCATTAATATTTGAAGAGGTAACATTCATGGACGGCAGGCTAGAATTATTCGTTTGATCCATTGTTTTGTGTTGGTTTTCACGTGTACTACCCGAACTGGTTTGTTTTGGATTTCTGCCTTTGTAGGTACGGCCATGAAGGTAACTAGCTAAATCATGGCAAGATTTAAAATTACTCGCCTCAATAGATGCTCCTATATTACTGTCGCCTATGCTACCGACAATTATAGATATAATATCTTGCTCAGTAAAGTTTAAAGACAATCTATCGACTTTACATTTAATATCAAAATAAAATTCGTATAGTGATTGGTTTTCTACAGGTTTTTTATTTATTATTTCTTTTAATAATTCAAACATGTTACGTCGTGTTTGGAAACTACTAGCCAGACGCCGATTCCAATCACTCCAGTTCCATGTAGGCCACTGACTATCAGTGCGCAACAACGAGTCATACCAGACTTTACCAGAGCCTTTCAACTAATTAAGAGCTTGATAACGTATCGTTTCGTCGGTCCAATTGAACGTTGCCGCATAGGATTGTATAATATTAAGCCATGCATTTATATCATCATTTAAAGGGTCAAACTCCGGTATAATATTGTTTAAGGTACTCACAGCTTTGGTATCTTTATGACGCGATACCTTTGACTTCCTTCTGGGCGGAGGTGACGGCGTTCTGGAGCTTGTACTCGTTGTACTACTGCTACTTGACGATTGTGCTCGCCTGCGATAGTGCCTGCGTTTGCCCATGGCGCGTTGATCCCACTTCTGATGTTAAGAACGTAATAATATTATTACTCGGTTATCAATATCTTAATGTGTAGTTGTGGGTATTTTAAAGGTTAAACACTGTAACTACTTTGGAGCAATAAGTTAAACTACTAGGTTAACTTTCAGCACACATTTATACTAAAACAAAACCTTTTAACAAAATAAATAATTAATAATTTATTTCCAAATAATGGAGCTAGAGATGACTGTTCCGTCGCACGGTCCGCGAGTAAGTGCCGGGTGCACTGCGCGAACCGTCCGCCAGCCCGTCTCATCCCCACCACGTGCAGTCGTCGTGGCCCGATGCCGCCGTCACGGCTAGCTAGGCGGCGCCTGCAGTTCCGTCCGCCAAAACAGATGGCGCTCGCTCCACAAAGTTGCCAACACTAATGTGGGTGCAGTCGAAAATAGTTTTAAAACATATATATTAAGCAATTAAGTTAAATTAATAAACATAAAGTTAATATACTTCAGACATTATCCCAATAACAATAGCAAATTAAAGGCAAAATTATTGTTTCTCGTAATAAGTAAATTTATTATAAAAAACTTGTAAAAATATTTAAAATAAAATAAATAATAGAAATACAAGTCAAAAAATATTATAAAATTAAGTTAAATAACGTTTATAAGATAATTAGAAAATTTGTTAAAAATTGTTTAAGTCATGGGAGGTGTTCGTGTATAAAAGAAAATTTTTCTAAGTTGTGGAAGGAGTTCACGTATAGATGAAATTTTCTAAGTTGTTGAAGGAGTTCATGTATTAAAGAAAATTTTCCTAAGTTATGGAAGGTGTTCACGTATAGACGTCTTGTATGGATGAGGTGCCGGAGATACATACCTGCAGTTGTACATATATATGGGGTGGTCGGGAGCCCGACTGCCTGAAGTACTGTAGCACAATGACTAGTCCTATATTAGGGACTTATGATATTAAACTCAATGATACAAAAGCAATACTATAGAAGGACTCCATGATGAATTTGCATTACAATAGTAGGGTCGTGGGTTCGAACCCTATATATGAATGACTTATGAAAGTAAGGTCTATGATTCAAAAGCAATACTATAGAAGGTCTCTGTGATTAATATGCATTACAATAGTAGGGTCGTGGGTTCGAACCCTATATATGAATGACTTATGAAAGTAAGGTCTATGATTCAAAAGCAATACTATAGAAGGTCTCTGTGATTAATATGCATTACAATAGTAGGGTCGTGGGTTCGAACCCTATATATGAATGACTTATGAAAGTAAGGTCTATGATTCAAAAGCAATACTATAGAAGGTCTCTGTGATTAATATGCATTACAATAGTAGGGTCGTGGGTTCGAATCCTATATATGAATGACTTATGAAAGTAAGGTCTATGATTCAAAAGCAATACTATAGAAGGTCTCTATGATTAATATGCATTACAATAGTAGGGTCATGGGTTCGAATCCTATATATACATGACTTATGAAAGTAAGGTCTATGATACAAAAGCAATATTATAGGAGGTCTCCTTGATGCATAAGCATTGTATGGGGTGGTCGGGTGACTGACTGCTCCTAGTACTGTAGCAAAATGACTAGTCCTTATTAGGGACTTGAAAAGGAATATTATGGTGGCGTGTGTGCTGCTTCACGAGCAATTGGTCCGAGGTAAACTTGGACTCGCTAACCGATGTGTCCTAGACATATCATCTTAGTGTCGGTGGTAAGCGGGTTTGTTGTAGCAATACGGCTTTCCCGTGGACATCGCACACCCATACCGTTTGTGGGCGGCGTAGTAGCGCATAGCGAAGCGTCGTCTATATTTCGGATTGGGATGATGAGTGTGTTTGGTAGCACTTTTAAGTGTAACGGGCATACTCAACTTCATGTCTTAGTGCATTAGCGCTATGATACGTGGAGTTTTGTTCATTGACGTCTTAGTAGCGTGCTACTATGATACGTTAGTGATATTTTTTTATATAACAACAATACAAACTTTGTTGCCAAAGTCGATAGGAGTCATGTGGGTGTGTTGTAAGGGTGCGCCGCCCGTATGATAGTTGCATTGATGCTTACTGCTACATGCGGTATTGCGTCTTGTGATGGATCTGCGGGTGTGCTGCGCCTGATTCGACGCATTCCTGTTGTTCTGGTCGATGGAGGTATACAATTAACATCTTAGTGTCGGTGGTAAGCGGGTTTGTTGTAGCAATACGGCTTTCCCGTGGACATCGCACACCCATACCGTTTGTGGGCGGCGTAGTAGCGCATAGCGAAGCGTCGTCTATATTTCGGATTGGGATGATGAGTGTGTTTGGTAGCACTTTTAAGTGTAACGGGCATACTCAACTTCATGTCTTAGTGCATTAGCGCTATGATACGTGGAGTTTTGTTCATTGACGTCTTAGTAGCGTGCTACTATGATACGTTAGTGATATTTTTTATATAACAACAATACTAACTTTGTTGCCAAAGTCGATAGGAGTCATGTGGGTGTGTTGTGAGGGTGCGCCGCCCGTATGATAGTTGCATTGATGCTTACTGCTACATGCGGTATTGCGTCTTGTGATGGATCTGCGGGTGTGCTGCGCCTGATTCGACGCATTCCTGTTGTTCTGGTCGATGGAGGTATACAATTAACATCTTAGTGTCGGTGGTAAGCGGGTTTGTTGTAGCAATACGGCTTTCCCGTGGACATCGCACACCCATACCGTTTGTGGGCGGCGTCGTAGCGCATAGCGATGCGTCGTCTATATTTCGGATTGGGATGATGAGTGTGTTTGGTAGCACTTTTAAGTGTAACGGGCATACTCAACTTCATGTCTTAGTGCATTAGCGCTATGATACGTGGAGTTTTGTTCATTGACGTCTTAGTAGCGTGCTACTATGATACGTTAGTGATATTTTTTATATAACAACAATACAAACTTTGTTGCCAAAGTCGATAGGAGTCATGTGGGTGTGTTGTAAGGGTGCGCCGCCCGTATGATAGTTGCATTGATGCTTACTGCTACATGCGGTATTGCGTCTTGTGATGGATCTGCGGGTGTGCTGCGCCTGATTCGACGCATTCCTGTTGTTCTGGTCGATGGAGGTATACAATTAACATCTTAGTGTCGGTGGTAAGCGGGTTTGTTGTAGCAATACGGCTTTCCCGTGGACATCGCACACCCATACCGTTTGTGGGCGGCGTAGTAGCGCATAGCGAAGCGTCGTCTATATTTCGGATTGGGATGATGAGTGTGTTTGGTAGCACTTTTAAGTGTAACGGGCATACTCAACTTCATGTCTTAGTGCATTAGCGCTATGATACGTGGAGTTTTGTTCATTGACGTCTTAGTAGCGTGCTACTATGATACGTTAGTGATATTTTTTATATAACAACAATACTAACTTTGTTGCCAAAGTCGATAGGAGTCATGTGGGTGTGTTGTGAGGGTGCGCCGCCCGTATGATATTTGCATTGATGCTTACTGCTACATGCGGTATTGCGTCTTGTGATGGATCTGCGGGTGTGCTGCGCCTGATTCGACGCATTCCTGTTGTTCTGGTCGATGGAGGTATACAATTAACATCTTAGTGTCGGTGGTAAGCGGGTTTGTTGTAGCAATACGGCTTTCCCGTGGACATCGCACACCCATACCGTTTGTGGGCGGCGTTGTAGCGCATAGCGATGCGTCGTCTATATTTCGGATTGGGATGATGAGTGTGTTTGGTAGCACTTTTAAGTGTAACGGGCATACTCAACTTCATGTCTTAGTGCATTAGCGCTATGATACGTGGAGTTTTGTTCATTGACGTCTTAGTAGCGTGCTACTATGATACGTTAGTGATATTTTTTATATAACAACAATACAAACTTTGTTGCCAAAGTCGATAGGAGTCATGTGGGTGTGTTGTAAGGGTGCGCCGCCCGTATGATAGTTGCATTGATGCTTACTGCTACATGCGGTATTGCGTCTTGTGATGGATCTGCGGGTGTGCTGCGCCTGATTCGACGCATTCCTGTTGTTCTGGTCGATGGAGGTATACAATTAACATCTTAGTGTCGGTGGTAAGCGGGTTTGTTGTAGCAATACGGCTTTCCCGTGGACATCGCACACCCATACCGTTTGTGGGCGGCGTAGTAGCGCATAGCGAAGCGTCGTCTATATTTCGGATTGGGATGATGAGTGTGTTTGGTAGCACTTTTAAGTGTAACGGGCATACTCAACTTCATGTCTTAGTGCATTAGCGCTATGATACGTGGAGTTTTGTTCATTGACGTCTTAGTAGCGTGCTACTATGATACGTTAGTGATATTTTTTATATAACAACAATACTAACTTTGTTGCCAAAGTCGATAGGAGTCATGTGGGTGTGTTGTGAGGGTGCGCCGCCCGTATGATAGTTGCATTGATGCTTACTGCTACATGCGGTATTGCGTCTTGTGATGGATCTGCGGGTGTGCTGCGCCTGATTCGACGCTCTCTTGTGGTTCTGGTCGATGGAGGTATACAATTAACATCTTAGTGTCGGTGGTAAGCGGGTTTGTTGTAGCAATACGGCTTTCCCGTGGACATCGCACACCCATACCGTTTGTGGGCGGCGTCGTAGCGCATAGCGATGCGTCGTCTATCTTTCGGATGGGGATGTTGAGTGTGTTTGGTAGCACTTTTAAGTGTAACAGGCATACTCAGCTTCATGTCTTAGTGCATTAGCGCTATGATACGTGGAGTTTTGTTCATTGGCGTCTTAGTAGCGTGCTACTATGATACGTTGGTGATATTTTTAATATAACAACAATACCAACTTTGTTACCAAAGTCGATAGGGATCATGTTGGGTGTGTTGTGAGGGGGCGCCATCCGTATGATAGTTGCATTGATGCTTACTGCTACTGGCAGTATTGCGTCTTGTGATGGATCTACGGGTGTGCTGCGCCTGATTCGACGCTCTCTGTGGTTCTGGTCGATGGAGGTATACGGGTGGTGATGTCTGCTGGGATGTATGGGGGACCTTGGAATGGTGTAAGCCCTACGATAGTCGTATTGATGCTTGTTGCGTTCTGCAGCATTACTTCTCTGCGATGGTTGTTTGGTGGGACGCTATTCTCAATGGCGCTCTCTGCGTCTTGGTTTGACTCACACCTAAGTAGCTTTGCCGAAGTCGGGTCCCTTCATTGCGGGGCTGCAGACTGTCTGCCCTCCACGATGTTTTATATAACAACATAATATTATCTCTCTGTAACTTTCCCACCTTTGAATGATTGAAGGCAACTTGTTGGTGGGTGAGACAAACATGATCGAAAATGCATTTACTCAACGTCAGTGACACAAACCCTTTCTGATGGCGAATTATTACTCTTATCTTATAACTGCCTTTTGGCTATATCTGCCGTTGTATTGGTTGGTGGAGCAAATGTGTCGACCTCATGCGGGTGGTAGCTGGCGGGAGGATCTGAGGAGACTCTCAAGGCTGCGGCCGAAAGCTGCACAACGTGGGACCCCATTCCCTTGAGGTGAGCAGTAGTCTCATGACACGCTCTGCGGCTAGTAGCCGTGCTGATCATGCAATTGGTGGTGATGCCATACACTTACATCACGTCTGCAGGAGCGGCGGTCTGGCAGGTGGTGGCGCTCACGGAGGGTTTACAGCCAGTGTGCCTATTTGCCTAAACCGTGTGACGTACATTCACTGTGGCTGGATTCGTTCGTATTCTGTATGGCGTTTACACGCATTGACATGCGCGACTTCGGTCGATGTTTGTGCTTACGCACTAACAAGGGGCCAAGCCTCTTTTACTGGTTCGCCAGTTATTTTGCTGTGGACTACGGTCCAGTTCCCGAATTAGCGTTCCCTGCGGGGGGAGTGCATCAAAATGGTTGGCGCTCACCGTGCACGGCGTGTGTGGGGCCGTGTACCTCCCCTACATTTTTTTAAATAAATGTAGGAGAGCGAAGCCTTGTATCGGGTATTTTTGTATAAATATATTGTGAGCCTTTTCCAAGCGGGAAGGGATAAATAATAATAAATTAATAATGTAAACCTGATACAAGTGGAATAGGGACGTTTTATGTTCTTAACCTTTTTCGAGCCCTGTCTTCGTGAACGGGGTTCACTTAGCTTATTAGGCACTACCAACAGCTTTCAATTGCTCTAGTGAATATTCATTCTTCCAAAAGACACCTAAAAGAACTAAGTTACAAACAAACACAACGTAAATAAGGGTCCTAACTACGACGATCACGCCAAAAGATTACAAACGGCCTATTATTAAACCTTTAGAGAGATCATTTTAGAAAGATCTAAACATAGTTTATTAATCCTGGTCACATATATATAATGTTATTGAAAAGGGGATATTTTTAATATTATAAAATTTTTATTTTATATCCAATAGAGGGGGGGGGATCGTTACATTATGAAGATGACCGAATTTCTGCTGTACCGAATTTCATAATTCACTTCTATGTACAATATAATATAACAAAAGAGCACGCACACGCGCACGCACGCACGCATGCACACATACACGCTTTTGTAATTTTTGTAAATTTTGGTTGTTAAAATCGAGTAATTTGTTTTTGTCATTTTTGGTTTTTTAAATTAAAAAATGTATGTTTAGATAAGGAAGGTAGGTATTACTTGCTTAAATGGAGATCCCAGTCAACTATATCATTAATTTAAGTTTTGTGATAAAAACTTAAATAACTAAAATAATAATTAAAATTATAATATTTACGATTAAAACTAATTATATATACAATATATAAGAAGAAACTATAATAAAGAAAACCTAAAACTAAAAATTTAAATCGTCAAAAAGACCTGCTCCCCGTGGTATAGAACCAAGAACGCTGGCTGCGTTTCCTCGCTGAATAGCTATACTTAGCCTTTGAGCGAGGAAAGAACCAGCCCTCTTATCACCAGCAGCGACGACCAGTCGTGGATACAGTTCCTTTAGAAACTTCATTGCACGTGGACCCCACGGACCAATAGTCTCTACAGCAAATGGCACAAATATGTAGTCATTTCTCAAAGACTCATATTTGCGCCATTTACTAGATTCGGCTGCCTCTGATGCCGCCCCGGCTCTAAAACAGGTACCCTTGAGATGAGAGGCCGCACAAAGTGTCAACGCAAGTAGCATCCCACACTAGGGCTTTACCTCCCTCCCAAGGGACCAAAGTCATACCGTCGGGTCTCCTACCATCGTCTCTAAATATCCCGCAAGGCTCTAAAACCGAGGGGATATTTATAGAGACAAGAGCCCTTCGGATGATTTCGTTCAAAGAACCGTGACGGGAAAACCTACCTGCACTTTTTTTGCATGAAAGTCCGTGGAGCCCAAACTCATCGACGCTGCTACCACAGGGACACTGGTGAGGTTGACAAATAGCCACTCCTAGCCGGATTCCTACGGCGATGCGCAAGCTTTCCCCATCAAGCAATGTGCCGAGATTACTTGATGGTAGAGCATGTAACCAGTGGCTAGATTCCTTAGTCGAAACAGCTAGAAGGCGAGCCTGATCTTGTTGAATATGGAAATTTTGAAATAATTTTTTGTGGACACTCCGTACCAACGGAATATCCCACTGTTTTTGTTGGTTAACTTCCAGTGGGAAATTTTCGCCGGGACAGAGCGTTAGCCATATTTGTTTTGCCTCCGCAGCAAAGCATAGGTCTACTTTATTATTTAAAATTGTGTTACAAAGGTCATTGACACTATGCACGGAAGCAAGGAAAGCAGGCAATGCGACGCTAGAAATATTTCTTATACCAATTCCACCAAATTTGATAGGTAAAGTGGCTTGATTCCAGGCTATTGTATTTAATCTCAAATTTAGAATGGTTTCTAAAGCAATATTAAGATTATTATCAATATCTTTTAAAATATCCGAACATTTCCAGACTGGACTTGAGCGTAACAAGTATGTAAATTTAGGTACAAGGACACAATATTTTAAAATGGTAAGGGCAATATGGGGATTTAAAATATATAATTTATCAACGTGATTTAAAAATTGATCAAATTTTGTTTTTAAAACAGGTTTAATACTATCGAAAAACAACGGAGCACCAAGCAGGTAAAGCGATTCCGAATTGACAGTTTTTATTCCTGGAGAAATCTGATCGAAATTTTGAATTAAGGTATCTCTTTTAGAATAAGATAAATTATTAGAAATAAATATTTCACATTTATTTGTATTTGGTTCAAGACCAATATTTTTAAAATTTTGAAAAATATGAGTAAGATCATTGAGGACGTCATCTGCTTTACCTCCCAGTGTACCGTCGTCCAGATACCAGACATTCAGCTTGGATTTTAAATTTGAAATAATAGGTTGAATTCCCAAACTGAAAAGAGCTGGACCTAATGGATCACCCTGCTGAACACCGACAGCAGACTCAATAATATGGTTTTGATAAAACAAGTTTGAATTTTGACTGTAACATTGCCAAACGTAATGATATATTTCGGGGGTATTGTTAGCCACTTCTTTCAGCAGGGTTATCCTATCAATAGAGTTGAAAGCATTTCTAAGATCAACCTTCAGAAGAACATCTGCATCGGAATTAGTTAGGAAAGTACGCACCGAATGTACCGCCGCCTCACAGCCACCTTTGGTGCCAAAGCCTAGTTGAGTAGGTTGAAATTTTGTCCTAAGGTTTGAGATTATGTGCTTGCAAGCTAATTTTGAAGTTAAGCGTCGAAATGTAGAACCAACAGCAATAGGACGGATACCGTTATCCTTTTTTTTGAAGGCACACAATCTTGCCCCATATAAGTAGGGAATGAAATTGGGATTGACATTACCAGAAAGCATAAAATTACATAATTTTGTTATGTCATTAAGAAGTACCCTACCGGCGTCACCGGCAGATACGCTTACAAGGTCTTTGAGATGCTGAGGCGTAATCCCGTCAATGCCGCCGGCAGAGCCATTCGAAAATGACAATATTGCGTCTAAAGTGTCTTTTTCGGAAACTTGTAAAGGTTGCATAGAAGTTTTGGGAGGCAGCGGTAAATTCTGGGAAGGATTGACCGAAGGGTGTTTCTAACGAAGGCCTTCAAGAGTTTCGACATTACGAGGAGCGAGGATGTCATCTGAGAATAAAATACGGGATGCATTTTTTAAGTCGCCGTCCATTACTTTTGATTCAACTACTTTTTTTAAATCAAATTTAGGATAAGGTCGAGGGAAATGAGTATTAATCGGGTAATTCAAATTTTGAAAAGAATTTTCTTTTAGTTGAGACGTAATTGATTTATTTATTGTTTTACTAAAATGAAAGTGGGAATACGCGAATGTAAATAATTTTTGCCAACTTTCTTCACAATTCGTTAGACAATTTTGAATGGTTAATGATAACGCTTTAGCAAGTTGCATCCTCGCGCCTCTTGGAATTCTTTTAACCACTGGTACGTTACTATACAAATTGTATAATTGTTTCGAAAAAAAGTTTTGTGAAGAAAAATATTTTTTTTTATTTATTTATTTTACACGGCCGTGCTAAAATAACCACTACATAATTTCAATATCCCGCCATTTCGGTACCAGTTATTCGACTCTACAGAGTCAGTAATTCATTCATGGTTCTTGGGGCGATGTATAGGTACGCTTTTACAACAAAATCCCAGAAAATATACAAAATTTGACGTAAGTACACAAAGTTCAAAAACTTTATTAAACTAAGTTTGTATAAAAAGGGTTATTTTAATAATAAGGAATTTAATAGATGTAACAACCCCCGGGAAGGATAATCGCTAACGAACTATTTCTAATTTGTTTTGTGTTTTTAATTGTAACACTCATGATTGTAAGCTTTTGTTTAAAAAAAAACTAGTTCCATTGGGTTTTTTGCTGGTTCTTCCCAGGATAGAGTTTTTTTTTACGAACCGGTGGTAAATGTGTCTTTCAATAAGTATTATTCATAATCTATATTGAATAAAAAAGTTTCTGTTTCTGTTTCTAGAGCTGTAATGCGTAATTTTGTGACTCGGCTTTTTGGACTGTTTCCTCTATAATAACTTTTTGTACGTGGTAAAGCCACGCTATATCTATATTAAAGTTGTAGCACGAATGGGTCAGCTCAGCTGAGGCAGGACCACGCTCTAACAGAACACCAACGTAAAATATAAGCGTAATGCTGCTGTGTTTCATATGTTGAGTGTAGAGAAGCGGAGACCCTTTTTACTGGAATCGAGGCATTCCATCTTAGTCCTCAGGGGTGACAACGCATTTGCATTTTGATTAATAATTGAGGATAAATATGTATGTCTATGGGCCATAGCGTGTACTTAGTTGTTCGTTTACTTTAAAAAAAATATTCGTTGAAGCATGTGCCCATGTCAAAAAGGGGCAAAAGTGGTAGAAAAAAGCAAAAAAAATATTATGGATGACTTTGAAAGAGACATTAATTTTGACCGCGTTATTGAAAATCAAATAACAATTAATATAAAAAACGATGTTTCTACTAGTTGTAGAACTACTGAAAGTGATTGAATTAATAATGAATTGATAAATTTATTTTTAATCTAGTTCCATCTTAAATTTTTAGAACTGTGCCTACAGAAATAAGCAGTAACAACAAATACGAAGAAACTGATAAATCTTTTGTTTTAAATTATCCGTTTTTAATTTATTCTGGTATTATTCAAACCAAACTGTAAATGATTACCAACTCTAAATAATCAATATCGATTTTTTTAAGAATCGAATATTGTACGTTCCCATATTTTGGTTGGCATGCTTGGTGCATTAACCCGGCGAGCATGAGCCAGGGTATCACACACCCTGATAAAATTTCAAAGTGGTGTATTTTTTAAAATCCTCGCCTGGAAACTCTAACTCGCTCAGTACCTGGAGAGCTGGGCGCATGGGGCAGGTTAGTGGCGTAATCATAGTGTGGAGTGGGACACCGGCCGTTACATTCGTGGGCAAACCTGTCTCGGGTATGTTATACCCTGCTTAATTTTTGACATATTTTTTTTACGTAATGATTTGATCATGAATTATGATTGTTTTATTAGTTTTTTCTTTGATGATTTTAGTATATTAATTGGGTGTTCATTCATTTATACTGTAATAGAAATAGAAATAGAAATAGAAACTTTTTTATTCAATGTAGATTATAAAAATACTTATTGAACGTCACTTTTTTAATTTACCACTGGTTCGCAAAAAAAAACCTCTGTCCTGGGAAGAACCAGCAAGAAACCCAGCGGGACTTTTTTTTTTAATAATAGCTTACAATCATGTTTACAATCAACAACACAAGATAAATTAGAAATAGCTTGGTAGCGATCACCCTTACCCTGTGTTATGTTAGTCGCAACAGTAAACGATGGGCTACGACTTTATGGTGTCTTGAACATGGCAGCTATCAATGCTTGCATTATATTTAAATCGAGCAAACAAAAACGTCACAATCAAAAGAACGGAATTCATTCGTAATTTTATTTTTTTCGTGATTAATAATTTTTTTTAATTCGTGATTTACGAACACCTACTTTCAAGAAAGTCAAAAAAGCATACTCTAAGCTACATCCGCCAGCGAATCTTAAAACATTTTGGTGAGCCCTCGCCTAGACATGTGAATATACCTAGGCGATATGTCAGATGTCAGGATTGTCCATACAAGAAGGATAGAAAAACCAAATATTCCTGGAATGCTTGTGCCAAGCCCATATGTATGGAGCACGCAAAATTTATTAGCGAAAATTGTGCTGATCTCGACCGTGGTGTTTAATCATAATTTTAATTAAAAAAAATTATAATAAGTTTTTTACAAGGAGGATCTCACTATGTTTTAACTTTAAGTTGATTTACACTCCAAAGAATAATATTTTTGTTGAATTATAAATTTTTGTAAGTCCTTACACTTTTGTTTCTTTATTTATAAAGTTTATGAAAAACATGATTATATAATAATAGTTTCACAATTAAGAACATGTTTCATTTAATTCTATTAAATCATTCATTATTTTACATAATAAAATCATCAAAGTAAAAATAATAATAATAAGAACTTAAATATGGTACATTAAATTATGGGTATGTCCCACCCTGCCACATTCTCTATGTAACTTTTTTTAACTTCATGCGCGCCGGGTTAAGTCTGACAGCTGTCAAAATGTATTTCTTAGATTTGGTTGAATATAACTCGTATATTTCCTACTTTTGAGGCTACTCCCATTGCCACTAAGAGTATTTTACTTTTGCCAACTACTTGGGTTACACGTCCATCTATCGGACACCTTTAAATCTTTCTGGATTTCCCACAGCCATAAATAGTTAGTTAACGAGTAAGTTTACCTAACACAAATAGTCCGACTAGATAAGTCTTACTAGAAAAGTCCAACTTCGACAGTTACGTTGTTTGACGGACTCACTTCAGCTTTTTTTTAGAGAAGAGGGGGCAAACGAGCATACGGTTCACCTGCTGTTAAGTGACTACCGCCGCCCATGAACATCCGCAACACCAGAGTAATTGCAGGTGCGTTGCCGGCCCTTTAGAAAGGGGTAAGCTCTTTTCTTGAAGGTCCCCAGGTCGTGTAGGTCCGGGAAAATCGCCGGTAGTAAACTATTCACTTAATTCCGCTGCCGTGTTAAGAGGTGGGGGGAGAGTAATTGGACCTACGGTCACCTACACTCGCCAGACCAAACGCGAAAGCAGAGCTTCCACTTGACGCCGGTATTCTGTGAGGTCGTGGTACCACCCCGATTTGAACCTGTCCATACGTGCAACAGAAAAGCTGCCGCGTAGCTCTACCACTTGTGAAATGGTAGGTAGCATTCCGGAGATTACGATATATTTAATGATTTCTTATATTTACGCGAACACTACACATTGAAATAATACTAGTTTTTACGGAATTTATCGCTTATATTTAACTTTTTAAATACCCGACGTTTTGAACGCTTTACAGCACTCATGGTCACGGGCGGGACTGAGACGTTCAACGTCCATATGTCATAGTTAACGGCGGTTATCATAGATTTAAATTTAACTTTTGTTCCGATCTATACAGTATGAACTTATGGTATCTTGAAGTCTTGCAGTTGTATGCTTGGGTTGGGATTTAATTTTATTTATTATAGGATCCCAAGCAGATGGTAGCACCCAGCCATCTTCTCTATTGAAATTAGGATGTTTTTTGATTTCAATAGCCTCGCGAATCATCCTTGGAAGGAATCGGTGTTCTTTAGCGAGGATTTGCGGTCTATCAAATCTGATGTAGTGACGATATATTTTCTTGTCAGGTATATACTTCAAAACTTAAAAACAAGATTATAGAAACGGTGCATGTAGCCAGTGGTGACATATGGATACGGGGCGTGGTACTTTACTGCGGGCCGTATGAATTAAGGTTTTAGGTGAATTCAGATTAAGATATGGTATAATATTTCGGCAAAATTCTACTATAAAAAGACGTGTGGCACTCGGGGACTGCCGCGGTAAAGCTATTGCATAGCATTTTGTATTAACTTATGCAATTATAATTATTTATTTATTTTATTTATGCAGTATTTCTTTTTCTTTGATATTAATTCAAGTTACACTTTTTGAGCGTGGTGACCGATAAGAAAACAAATTTTTTCTTTTATTAAATAAATAAATAATAAATGCACTTTGTTCATTCATATTCAAAACACTTTATACACAAATTTTACAAGTACAGGTTTTCACTGTTGTACATAAATACCTATACACCTATATACTTGCTCATAAACAGCTGCTTATGTATTCGTCCGATTTCGGAGCAGCTCGTCTCGATTCGTGCGAGCTTCGTAGAGTCGTACAATACGTCTAGTTGCACGCACACAAACACCGTGTCGAAGACTGCCGAAAAGAAACGACGTTAGACAATGCACGGCCTTCAAGCCACACCTCCGTGCCCGTCGGAGTGGGGAGCGTGAGGTTTTTTCGTTACAGAATAAATTTCTGGATTCGGTCCCCGCGCTCATGGCCCGCGATAGAAGCTATGCAATAGCTTAAAAATGGTTTTTTAAAGCGCTAAACACTGCATGAAACTGCACCCTGCTATGTTTAAGCTAAAACAGACAGAAATAATTATATAAATAATATCGGACATTATAGATATAAATCGACAGACAACTCAAGGTTGTGCGTTCTAAAAGCAAGGGCAGCACCGATGCGTAAAAACATATTTCGGCTCTGGCAATATACGAGTAAAATAAATTAATAACTAACAAAAACAATTTATGAAACATTTAAGATGATTATTGAACAAAAAATATTATTGCATCTTTTTAAAACGTATGCAAATACAAAGTTATAAACTTTTGGCTATTAATGTTTTTAATTAATTTTCATTATTTGGGATTTTATAACATTATATTATTTTATTTCAACATATTATAGGTTGAAATTGTTTTAACCTCGTAAGACCCAAGGCATAAAAATACCATATGTTTAAAGAGCTTGTGAGGACGAAAAAATAAGTAGCACGTTTTCTACAGCCCTAATTTTTTTCACAGTGATGTTGTACAAATATAGATGACTTTTGAACTACCGAAATGTAGTACTATTATATTATTTTTATAGGACATCGGGCAGCACTTGCACATGTAGATATCTTTAAACTGTGCTTTAAATATAGCACTAGGCCGATAGCTATGAAATAAGTAAAATGGAAGATATTAACGAACATACTTTTATTATCAATTATAAGGAAAATACTTATAAAAATCACGTTACTCTTTTCATCAGACAGTATAAAAAATTAAAACGAGGAAATCTGACATTAAAATAGACCTGAAATCTTATAAATAATAATATTTGAGTTAAACTATTCCAAGCCATAAGATCTGCAACCATAGCGTCTTGCTATGTTTTTTCCCAGAAAATCTTCATGCAGGTTATAAAGCCTATTCCAAAATAAATAAATAAGCTTTCCTTTACTGATATTTAAGGACGCGTTTACAAAATTGATAGGTATAGAATCGCACTACTACATTGACAAAAGTCACACGCACAAGTGTACGCACGGTTGGCTGTGGGAATCGTAGTCAAATGAAATTATTTTGATAATTTGAAAGATTGAATTTGTTTTTCATTTGTTATACCTCAGAAATATACTTAAATACGAATACCTGCTCCAGAGACTGCTTGGCACTGGAAGCCCTCTACCGGTAGTGAGATGTTAGCTCTGGATTTTGAACTGGTTTTGTCAATTATAATAAGACCTTACCTACCTGCGGACTTGATGGAGTGACCTGAAGGTGTAATTCGGTGATTACAACAGGAACTCCTAGACTAGTAGAAATAGGTGTGCCAAGTTTGGTTTCGTTTTGTTGGTTATGATGAGACCTTACCACAGGACTTGATGGAGTGACCTGAAGGTGTAATTCGGTGATTACAAGTGGAACTCCTAGACTAGTAGAACTAGGTGTGCCGGGTTTGGGTTCGTTTTGTTAGTTACAATGAGACCTTACCACCGGTCTTGATGGAGTGACCTGAAGGGGTAATTCAGTAACTACTGCTGGAATTTCTGAACGAGTAGAACTAGGGTGCCGAATTTGGTCTCCGTTTTGTTAGTTATTACGAGTCCATACCTCCGGACTTGTTGGAGTGACCTGAAGGTGTAAATCGGTGATTGCTACTGGAACTCCTAGACTGGTAGAACTAGGTGTGCCGAGTTTGGGTTCGTTTTGTTAGTAACGATGAGACCTTACCACCGGACTTGATTGAGTGACCTGAAGGTGTAATCAGGTGGTTACAACTGGAACTCCTAGACTAGTCGAACTAGGTGTGACGAGTTTGGGTTCGTTTTGTTAGTTATGATGCAACCTTACCACTGGACTTGATGGAGTGACCAGAAGGTGTAATTCAGTGATTACAAATGGAACTCCTGGACTAGTCGAACTAGGTGTGACGAGTTTGGGTTCGTTTTGTTAGTTATGATGCAACCTTCACCACCGGACTTGATGGAGTGACCTAAAGGTGTAATTCAGTGATTACAACTGGAACTCCTAGACTAGTACAACTAGGTGTGCCGAGTATGGGTCCGTTTTGTTAGTAACGATGAGACCTTACCACCGGATTTGATGAAGTGGACGCCAGCCAAGCACGAGGAGCTGCAAGATCACCTAACAGCCCCCCGCATCCATCATCTCCACCAGATGGCTTGATGTCGGCGGGGTCCTCTCAGACTCGGCAAGTGGCATCCACCGCTGGTGAAGTGCGCCGCATGCGTCGGACGAAAAATATGAACGCAAACGCATTGCGAGCGTACTATAGGGCGAAAGGGGAAGAAACTGCAGGGATAGCGTATCGGGCTCGGATGCATTGCTTTTTTGCTGAGCTGGAGCCGGCTATTCCCGTCACGGAACAAAACCTGGCAGACCGAGTTCAGTACATCATGCGCTTGAAAATATTTAATGATGCCGAGCTCGAACGACTACGATGTGAGGCTAATCCCTCATCGAATGAATTGGCTATGGCTGGGGATACGGCTCTTCAGGCTATAGACCAGAATCCACGTGTGGAAGCCCCCATGGATCTTCCAGTTGTGGTTGATTCGGATGATGATGAAAAGGTTTTCCACGAACTAGAGCAAATGAGGAGCATACTGGAAGAGGCGATTTTGGAAACGCGCTGCATGCCTATCGAAAATCGAACGCGACTTCCCCGCATACTCCTAAGCAAGCGAAATCGGGCTGTCGTGAGGGCTCCTAAGCCAATGCTGATGACATATTTGGAAACCAGCCGGGACCTTTGCGAGACGGACCCAATAATCAAAACCACGCAGAAACTAACGTAGCGCATAAACGACCTAAAGCAAAAAATCGCTGCTTGGGGGAAGCGGATTCGACGACTTACTGAGAGATCAAGGCGTTTCAACAAGAATCGTCTTTTCGAGAGTGATAAGAAGAGGCTCTATAAATCATTGGAGCGACCAGGGGTATGTGGAACGGGCCCAGGACCGGATCAGGCCGATACTGTTGCATTCTGGCGTGGCCTGTGGTCAGAGCCCGTAAACCACAGCGAAGGCCCTTGGATGGAAGCTCTGGCGAGCCAGGGTGCGAGTTTTACGCCTATGAACCCCGTCATCATAACGCCGAAAGACGTGGCTGAGGCAGACCGAACTAGAAAAGTCCGGGGCTCGATGGGCTGCATTATTACTGGATAAAGGGGTTCGTAGTGTGTCACAATGTGCTCGCCCGACAGTTTCAAGAGGCTCTCGACCAGAAAACCCTCACGAGCCTCTTCACTACTGGGATCACTCACTTGGTTCCTAAAGACCAGGATGCCAAAGACCCGAGCAAATACCGCCCCATCACGTGTCTACCCACCATATATAAGACACTGACATCCATTTTGAGCGCGAGAATCACTCGTCACCCGGAGTTAAATCAGTTGATGTCACGCGCACACAATGGATGGCGGGGCGATGGTCGTGGAACCAAGGAACCACTCTTCATTGACGCGGTCATTGGCAAAGAGGTGAAACGCAACCGTCGCAACTTCTCCGTCGCCTAAATGGACTACAGAAAGGCATTCGACTCGGTACCCCATACATGGCTAAAGAGGGTCCTCGAGCTGTACAAAATTTACCATACGACGTAAGTTAGAGACTTCCTTGGGCAGTGTATGGGGCAGTGGAGTACGATCCTTTGTCACCTGGGCGAGCGGATGACGGCTACGGACAGCCGCATAAGGATAAGAAGGGGTATCTTCCAGGGCGACTGTCTGAGTCCAATCTAGTTTTGCCTCTCTTTGAACACTCTCAGTACTTTTCTGGTGAGCTCCGGGAGGGGATTTCCGCTTCAGAAGGGAGGTACAAAAGTGACCCACCTTTTCTATATGGACGACCTCAAGTTATTCGCCTCCAGTCTCTCCCATCTTATGGAATTGCTAAACATCACTTGTGAATTTAGCAATTCTATTGGAATAGAGCTGGGGACTGATAAATGTGCGATCCTCCATGTTGAAAGGGGAAGGGTTGCTAACTCTGAGGGCATAGACTTATCTATGCCCGTCAACTTAATCCTAGGTCGGTCGCATGGGGTCCTTGAAAGCACGGGGTTTGGAAAAACTGGCATTTTTTTGTTAATAGTTAAGTTATAAACTTATGCTTTATAGTAGGTTCCTAAAAAATACTTAAGTAAAAAATAGTGCAATTACCACTCAGTTAGCGTTTTGCGCTTGTCCATGATAGACGTTTGTTTTGCGCGCGGAATTCGAAAGACCCCACGCAACCGATCGTGTAAGCTTTTTCTTATTTGATGGAAGACACATATATATGTTATATATAGCCAAAAATGGAACATTTTAAAGAACAACAGATAGTCCGATGGCTAGAAGAAGAGTCCGAAGATAGTGTGGATGTTCCGATCGATGAAACATCGGATGGTGAGAATTCTGATTATGGACCTGATGTTATTGAAGAAAGTTCTCATGAAACCGACTCTGAGGAAGACGGTATATCGGATCCTGAACTGCCCGAAGAACTAGATTCTGACGACGATGATGAAGATAATGTTACACTCGCCCAACTAAGAACATCGAACCATTATGTTGTTCGTCGGAAACTACGCAATGGAAATACTGAAATGATATATCGCTGGAAGAAATTTGCTCCCAATACCTCAGTTAGAACCCGACGGCATAATATAATATCACATTTGCCGGGACCACGATATATAGGTCGTGATTGCAACACCCCTTTGGAGGCATGGAGTTTATTTTTTCCCATAGATGTACTGAATAATATTGTTCAATATACTAATGAAAAAATTCAGACTTTTCAGGATAAATATGCAAGGTCACGAGATGCACAACCGACAAATATAACGGAGATAAGAGCATTACTAGGGTTATTATACCCTATTGGTACACGAAAGTCCTGCCATGTAAAAATCGAAGAGGTTTTCTCAGCGGATGGGACAGGTATAGACATTGCGAGGGCGGTAATGTCGCTACAGAAATTTAGATTTCTCTTGCACTGTTTAAGGTTTGTCAGCATTGTAACACGGCAAGAAGGACTGCAAGTTGATAAGTTGGCAACAATCAGGTTTGTCTTTGAAAAATATGTTCAGAAATGCAAGGAAAGTTTCAGCACTGGTGAATATGTCACAATTGACGAATGCTGGAGTCTTTTCGAGGAAGATGTTCATTTAGGCAGTATTTGCCTAATAAGCCTGACAAATATGGAATAAAAATATTTGCTATGGTAGATGCCCGGAATTATTACACATCCAATATAAAGATTTATGTTGGAAAGCAACCTGAAGGACCAATGTTTGTAAACACTTCAACAAATGCTCTGGTGAAGAGACTAATAGAACCAATTTCAGGAACGAAGAGAAGCGTCACCATGGATAATTGGTTCACTAGTGTCTCTTTAGCCAGAGAATTACTGAAAGATCATAAACTTACTATTGTCGCAACCATTAGAAAAAATAAACCTGAAATTCCTGATCGGTTGAAAACCAAAAATAGGAAAGTGTGTTCGTCACTTTTTGCATTTGGTAAAGATCAAAACACTTTAGTGCCTTACTATACAAAAAAGAATAAAATCGTTCTACTGTTGTCAACGATGCACCATGACAGTGTCGTAAACTCTAACTCAGCTCGGAAGAAGCCTGAAATTATTGAGTTTTACAACATCACAAAAGGAGGTGTAGATGTTGTGGACAGACTGAAAAAAAACTATTCAGTTGCAAGAATGTGCTGCAGATGGCCTCCGAGAATTTTTTTTACGCTGATGGATATTGCTGGAATCAATTCACAGATAATATTAGCATGTAATCAGCCAAATAGGACCACGCCCAGAAAACCATACCTCAAAACATTAGCATTTCAACTTTTTGATGATTACATCAAATACAGAAGCACACTAAACACCCTCCCCAGAACGGTCCGGCAGCACATAAAGCGTTTCGTTGGTACGGATATCCTGCAAATTCAATCTGAAAATCAGCCTCAAATAACCAGAAAGAGATGTGCATATTGTCCGCAACACATTGATAGGAAATATTCAACAGTATGCTATTCATGTCGCCAGAATATATGTCCGAGACATGCAGCCTCAGTTTGCTCAAGCTGTTCGGAAGAGCGAAATGAGGTGTAAAAATTCACTAATATATTATAATATTTTTATATTTTTTTTGTGATCTCATTAACATAAATCTTTGTTTGGATAGCATGTGTTGATTTCAAAAATAAAAGATAATAATTATAGATTTTGTATCAGTTTAAGCTAACGTTGCCAAAAATGACCCAAAAATGTCTTTCTTTAGCGTGATTAAGACTGTTGTAAAGTAATAAATATCAAAAGGATTATCATGCTTTTATTTCAAAATACACCTTAATACCTTGTTAATATATAAATAAAAAATGAGAATATACGAAGTAATAACATTAAAAACGTAAAAATAAAACAGGGCTTTCAAAGACCCCATGCGGTCATAAGGACCCTTTCCGAGGCTGAAACATACCGATACCTGGGCATGTCACAGAACGTCGGCATTAATGTGGCTGGCATGAAACAGTCAGTTTGTGACATGTTTTATGCACGCTTGACCAAAGTGCTTAATAGCCTTTTGTCCGGTGTGAACAAGACACACTTATATAACGGCTGGGTAATGCCTGTCCTCATGTATACCTTTGGCATACTCAGGTGGACTCAGACTGAACTTAACGCCCTGGATAGAAAAGTCCGCACTATCATGACGTCCTATATGATGCATCATCTGAGATCTTCAGTAATGATACTGTCCTTGTCGCGACACCATGATGGGCGTGGCTTTCTGAGTGCGCTCACCATGCATAATCGCGAAGTGTGCAGCCTCCGTCATTACTTACTAGCGAGATCGGATGATCCATTCTATAATGACGTCATTTCTAGTGATAAAGTGCTTACCCCTCTATCCTTAGCCAACGAGCAATGGCAGGACCCGGCAGTACAAAGCATTTCCGACCGGAAGACCGTATCGAAGGAGAAGGAGCTCCACGGGAGATACTACAGGGCTTCGGGGAAACCAAGGGTTTTGTCTGTGCAATACAGGATCAGGTTATTAAGACCAACAACTGTCGGAGATACATCCTAAAGGATGGTACCGTCGACGTCTGTCAAGCTTGTCGCTATCCAGGTGAGTCACTAAGGCATGTTATCTCTGGTTATTCGACGCTTTCTAACTCTGAGCACTTGCACAGGCAAAACCTAGTAGCCAGAATTCTGTACCAGGAGCTTGCTCTGAAATACAGTCTCGTGGATCGGAAATTACCGAATTACAAGTATTCGCCGGAAGCTGTACTTGAAAATGGCCGCGCCAGGCTCTACTAGGACCGGACCATCATCACAGACAGGACTATTCTTGCGAATACGCCAGATATTTTGCTGATGGACCGGGCGGTCAAGGATATTTTTGGTCGACATTACCATTCCGTATGAAGAGAACCTCGTGAAAGCCGAAACAGATAAGCAAACAAAATATCTGGCTCACGTGGTGACCGAAATGTGGAGTGACCTGCCGACTGAAATTATTCCTGTAGCCGTCTCTGCGAATGGGCTAATCCCAGTCAGCCTCTCGGGTCATCTGAGGCGACTGGGACTCCGTGACGGACTGCTCCGGGTTCAAATGCAGAAGGCGGTGCTCCTCGATACCGCCCGCATTGTCCGGCGGTTTCTTTCTCTTTCCCCCTAACCCTCGGCCGTTTGGTCTCACCTGCCGAGGGCTTCCATCTATTTGGGCTCTTATTTATTTATGTATTTTTTATGTATTTGTTTTAAGTTATTGATATTTATGTATATTTATCATTCTCATTTACAATTATGTATTTATGAAACCCAACCAGATGAGAAAAATATGTAGATAGCCCATAATAACATTTATTTCTCCCACTTTTTACATAGTTAAATAATATTATTGTTTTCATGTACAAGTGTGGAAAATGTATCGAATAAAGTTCAATGTTTCCATCAAATTTCGGTAATTCGAGTTTTAGTAAGCGTGTTTGCGCTTATGGTTTCATACTGTGGTATGATAATCCGGAAGTCAAACTCGGGTCGGGGTCGCATCGCGGGTCGGCCCGAATGCGACCCCGCTTAAAGCAGGCGGCGTCGACAGTGTAGTACATGTCGTCAAACGTAATCACGGGCTTCTTAATAATAATATCGTCCGGCTTTAATTTTTAACTCGTATATTTGATTCGTATTATCCAAGAATTCCTTACGCGCTAAATGGATACGCTTAAACCTAGCCTCAAATTGGGACGCAGAAGTCGTATCCCTTTGGATATTCTTTCATAAATCACATAGTATTTGAATTTCTCGAATTGCACATTCCCTTTGAATAGTCAGCAACTTGAGTTGCCTTTCAAATACACTAGCGTTCGACTTTGTTTTATCTCTCGTTTTGTATGAAGTTATAAATAATACAAACGTAAAATTAAAACCAACTTAATTTTTAACCAACCAATAATGTTACTATTAATAGATAGATATATAATATACTACGCCTATTAAAACAACGATCAGTATTGAATATGTGGTGTACAATTTTTTACCTACTACCTCCGTGTTTAGTTACTACGAAAGTAATTCATGTAATCAATATCAGAGAATAATTCTGCCTAATTTTAAAGTTATATCTAATTAATTTAGTAAGTTGCTTCTTATTATATCGTTCAAATTAAGACAACGAAATAAGTACTTTACTTAAGTTTTATTTGTAAAAGTTTTTTCTTTAATTTGAGTTGCTATGAACTGTTATTTTGGAGTTTTCGATTGAATTAAATCCAAAATACCATAGGACATTCGCGCTCATACGGACCATTGTGATTAAAGGTTAGATATTATAAAAAAAGCGGATTGAACTTCCTCTTTTTTTTACTAATCGCGACACTTCTTACTTGAAATAAAAATAATTAGAACCTTATTTTGGAATTGCTACCTAATTTAGCTACAGTGAGAGAAAATTAGTGTGGCCTACCAGGAAGGGTAAATGGAATAGGTAAACTCGCGGTTAGCGGCAACGGCGACCAGCTCCAACTTGGCTTCAACAATATCTTCGGATGTGGAAGGCTTCATTCTTCCTTGACCACACTCCTACGTGATTATATACTCCACGCACACCTTTGGGTCAACCCGGCACACTCACTAATGCTTATTACAATGACTTTTAGACACGAACAGCCATTAACGATTAAGTTCGTCTTGAGTTAGGATTACATGTGGGTATCAATCGCGTCAACTTCTTTTACAGACGCTTTTATTATAGGCCAACAGATGGCGGCATAAGTTTTGTTTTGCATATGATTGGAAAGAAGGATGCGATAGAAAAGTAAGGAAGACAAGCCAGTACGGACTCGGAAACTAAAGAGCCCATTGTATATAATTCTTATATTTTATCGCTGGCGTGGTTCAAATATAAATTTAATACGTGGGACGCTCCATCGTGGTAGAGGAAACGTGAAAAATAAAGCACTAGTAGCTCTATTACAAGCAAGTTCTACGTGTACCTTGTGCTCTGAAAAAAAATTCTTGAGATTTAAGTTTTTTAGAACCTTATTATGTGGAATACTAATCAGAAAATGTTAATAACCCACTGTATTATTTCAACACTAATATGTGGATCATTAACTAGTAAATCTAATTGTTGAAAAATCAAATCAAAAGGACGCGTTTGCAAATCAACCAAAATTAGGGTGTTTTTGGTAGATTTTGTGACAAAACTAAACCAAATCAATTATAAGTAAAAACTACCATGTATAGATTGGTTCTTCATCTGCAAACGTCTGTAACTCTTTTGTTGAAAATAGTAGTTTTTTATATTGTAAAAACGAACTTTCGTTGCCATTTTCTACAAAATTAACGATACCGGCTTGATTTTCGGTACATGTTTTGGTCTATTATCAACATATTTAAAAAAATTAAAAAATACTATAAGACAACAGACATATTCAATTAAAAAACCCTGTATTTATTTTTTTTACCAAAATGTTACAAATAGTTGTAGAAAAAATAAAAACTGATGCATATTTTTTCACATATTTTGCTAATACGGATGAATCACAATCTATTGCAATAAGGGCTATTTTATTGTTGGTGCCTGCTTTGATTTATTGTACAAAGATTTCGATGAAACCACAGTCCGCGCTCGGCCGCCGTCGTGAGTGGACACTGTATCGCCTGTTTGCAGCGGCTCATT
This sequence comes from Parnassius smintheus behrii, assembly GCA_036936625.1. Lineage (NCBI taxonomy): Eukaryota > Metazoa > Arthropoda > Insecta > Lepidoptera > Papilionidae > Parnassius > Parnassius smintheus. Next base: position 28,785,026 of record JAUPFT010000017.1, read on the forward strand.
CTGAAAAAATCGCTGTACATACACAAAATATTAGAAAAAAACAAATTGGAAACATAAGTACTTGACAAGTGATAAAATTATTATTTCTATTTAGCTAAAAATAAGTAGGATATATAAACTTACCCCTGGACTTGATAGAGTGACCTGAAGGTAACTACTACTGCAACTCCTGGACGAGCGTAACTAGGTGTGCCGAGTTTGGGCTCGTTTTGTTGGTTATGATGAGACCTTACCTCCGGACTTGATGGTGTGACCTGAAGGTGTACTTTCGTGACCGCTATTTGAACTTCTTGCAGAGTAAAACTAGGTGTGCCGAGTTTGGGCTTATTTTGTTAGTTATGATGAAACCTTACCACCGGACTTGATTGACTGACCTGAAGCTCCAGACGCGACCCGGCGACCCCCAGGCAGCGGCCCTATACATCTTTTGTTATAATCCATCATCCATTTTTGGGCGCCAATTAACGGGAGACGCCAAGACCCGGCACCGTTTCAATGTATCATTGTACGGCCGTAAGCACAAACGGACCTTTGCACCCTCAATACTGCCGAGGCACGGCGCTCACAACTCTTGGCAAGGCGCTGACTGACTGCACCGAAGTAGCAGTTTTGTCACTTAACTGTTACGTCAGCGGGCGATGTGGTCGTTACTTCCTTACGCCTTAAAAATACTTACTATGCCTTAATAAAATAATATTATTACTAGTCACTATATTTATTTTATTAATTATTTTATTTGGTTAATCTTTAAAATTAATTTAATCAGTATATTTTATTTTATTTAAATTAAATTCTTACAATCAAAGTATTATCTTATACAGATATTGGGGGATAAGTCGCTCGCGTCCGTAGGCTTTGACCACCTCTTCCTAGGTCCACCCTACACGTGTCCCCCGGGTAGTGCTAAATGAATGACAAGCCGATAGCATAGACTCGGCTCCACGCCGTGGTAGCGGTGTAAAATACTCTACCCATATTCGCACCATGAGGAACCATATAAAAGAAATGGCCCCGAGTTCCCGGCGCCCCTTTAATGGGACAGGGGTGCGAAGAATGTCCGGGAGGAAAACTGGCGACGAGGTTCGCCACCCGTCACGTTCTGTCTCACGAAGAGGCGAAAAGTGGATTGCAGAGGCCCGTCTGGCTACGTTGAATGTATGTGGGGCAATGAATGATAAAATGGATGAAGTATGCGATATGATGTATGATAGAGGAATAGATGTGTTATGTGTAAATGAGACGAAAAGGTAGGGGAAGTATGTCACTACACATGGCATGTATACCGCACACTGGTCCGGTGTAGACGAGATCGAGCAGGTATGCCAGGAAGTGGGTATCATCCTTTCAGAAAGAATGGGCCAATGTGTGAAAGAGTATGAATGTGTAAGCCCAAGACTGCTATGGATACGAATGAAAGTGGGCTTAAAGAACTTGTTTGTGTTTGGGGTCTACGCCCCAGACATGTCCAAGCCCGCTTATATCCGAGAGCAGTTTTGGGAATTGGTAAGGGTGGTGTTAATGAAGTGTAAGGGAAATGAAAATATTATTATGCTAGGAGATTTTAATGGAAGGGTTGGGGTGAGGAGGCTTGGTTATGAAAGGATATTGGGAACGTTTGGTGATGAAAGTATAAATGAGAATGGTGAGTCTCCTCACCGTATGTATGGAAAAGAATCTTTTTGTGACGAACACTTGCTTTCGCCACAAGAAGATTCACATGTATACTTGGGAAAGAGGTGACGATAGAAGCATAATAGATTTCATAATTGTGGATGAAAGATTGAGGGGCGCAGTGGTAGATACAAGGGTTTACCGGGGTTCTAACGTAGGAACGGATCATTATTTGGTTTTATGCCGAATTAATGGTCTATTCAGGCTTTGGCGCCATCGGTCATCTGTGTCTACCACTGCGTTACAGCGTAATAGAACAGAAAGATTACAAGACGAAGGTGAGAAAAACAAGTTCAAATGTAGACTGAAAGAAAATATAAGTGGTTTGGATGAATTATGTATGAAGGAGTGAGACTTGGAGAATGTATGGAAAAATGTAAAGAAAGGTTTGGTGGATGCAGCTACTGAAGTATGTGGTGTTAGTAAGAGAAAGAATGAAAGGTAAAATAATACGTTATGGTGGGATGATGAGATACGTATGGAAGTTGAAGCAAAGAAGAGAGCATGGCTAGATTTACTAGCAACAAAGGCTGGTAATTCCAGCGGTACGAATGACGATATTGAAAGAAAAAAGGCAGTCTTTAGACATCTTAAAAAGAGAGTAAAAGAAGTAGTTGAAAGAAAAAAGCAAGAAATAACGGATAAGAATGACAGAAGAATATCGCATAATTTCCAGGTAAATATTAAAATGTTCTGGAAACTTGTAAGAACTGCCAGGTGACATTCAGAACAGCCTATGATGAATGCTATAAGAGACGAGAATGGCTATATTCTGAATGATGAAGTTTTGAGTTTAAAGGGATGAAAGGAATATTTTGAAAGCGTGTTTATGAGTGAGGAGACAACGTGTGTACTAAGTGAAGTAGAAACTCCGAAAGAAGACGAATGAGGAAAGACTGACAAAGAAAATTTATGTTGCAGAAGTGAATGAAAGAGTCGGAAAGGAACATCCTAGACAAAAATTTATCGACCAAATTGGCGATTTATTAAAAACGGGCCAAATCAGGAGTACCCTTAACCGACGAGCATGTATGCGTAGGTGTATGGATGTGAAAGAGACGAGAGAGGTGTGTCAGGATCGTGCCAAATGGAAGTCTGTAGTCTCTGCCAACCCCTCTGGGTGACAGGCGTAAGTGTTTATGTTATCTTACACAAAATTGAAAACGAAAAAATAAACATTTCTGACAGATATTTAATTCTCTTCAAAGTTTTTAATATTCACATTTCTATCGTCCTCAATTAAATTGTGATTATTTTTTATCACAACGGGCCATGTATTTAAATATTTGCACAAATAATTTGTGATTTTAAAAACACAACTCGTCATTCTTATAAAATTTATTTTAATTGTTAGTTCTTCGAGTTATATGACTGGTCTTTTGCCAATTCAGCAATATAAACAAATTTAAATTTATTATAATATATAATTTTAAACGCTGGAGCTCAGCGGCCGGTACGAAAGATTCCTCCATGAATATATCGGCGACAATGGGAAATTCAGCTGCGCCCATCTACACACCTTATATTATACTATATTATACCATCTCCATACATTATTGTAGAAGATTTTCTTGGGAAATAGGTAGCTAGATGTAAGATCTAGTCAAAACAGACAACCATCTCATAGTCTGCAAAAGGCAGAGCATTGCGTGTGTTCTTGTGTTTTCCCTGAGCGGCAAGAGTATTTTCGCTAAGTGACGAGGCAATCTGTAAGTTGGTGAATCGATTTTGCTCACTGTTGGATGCAGTAAAATAATAAGCTCGTGTGTTTTAACCGATTTCAAAAAAGAGGGGGTACTCAATTCGACTGTATATTTTTTATGTGCGCTGCCTTAGAGTTTTTTTCTAGGCGAAACTTTTTGATGATTCTTTTTTTTTATTTGAAAACAGGAGCTTCTAATGCGATTACATATAAATTTTATCAAGGTCTGACCAGAAGTTTTTGAGCATTCGTTAATAATGTGTATTTAATTGACGTCAAATACATTGACGATGTTTTATTTTATTTCTATTTAAGTCATTTGTACAAATTTTTTTAACTTTACCACTTGTTGGTTACACATAAAACTTGGTATGCAATGTATAATTTCTTGTGTGCAATGCAAAAACAAACTTAAAGAAAGAAAAAGAAAAAATATGAAAAATTAAAGACCAAATTAAATGTCAAACATCCATATAAGCGTCGAAAAGCTAAAAAGTACGGGTATTGAACTCTATTTGACTTTATATTTTGTTTAATAATATGCTTATTTCAGCCAGAGAATATTTGGAAAGAAGAATAATTTTCTGCAAGGGTTCAGTGGAGAGCGCAAAGTCAAAAATAGACAAGAATTGCACTCTTAGAACTTTGATGCCACAGTTCTATATGTTTATTGATTTTAAGACTGAATACAAGTATTCGAACATTATGTACGTATAATTTCATAAAAATTTTCATAATCCTCATTCATTCCCCTACAGTAAAGTACCTTTTTTACTGTAACAATCATATATTTGACAGATATCTACTAAAATGTTCGGTTTAGAAGGTCCATCATCCCATCTTTTTATAGAAAAGAATTTAAACGAACATGTGGCTCACCCGATGATAAGTGTCAACCGCCGCTGTGAACAACACTAACTCCCGATCAACCGCAGGAGCGTTGACGGCCTTTTAACAAGAAAATGTTAGAAAAGGTAACATACCTGGATGATATAATTTATTTTCTATTTTATGACAATATAAGAGAGCGATTGTGTATATCCTGCTCTCTATTGTATATTTAATAAAGTCCAGTCTAATGAATATAATATTCATCTTTCCATAGGATCTTTGTTAAGAATTAGTTATAGGCCGTTTTTAATATTCATGGCGTGATCAACTTTAGATAGGACCCTTATTTACCTTGTGTTAGTTTAGTAACATAGTTTTTTTGGGTGTCTCTTGGAAGAATGAAAGAGCAATCGGAATAGGTTGATAGTGCCTTACAATTATTTTAAGCTAAAGAACCCCGGTAACGAAGAAAGAGCTCAAGAAGCACATCAATCAATTTCTTACTAATTGATACCTTTCTACTTAAAAAAGGCTCAGAATATTTATATAAATATACTTGATACAAGAAATTTGCTCTCCAACACACGTCTTATGCAGCGAGCGCCAACAAACCAACGCGCTCCCGTAGTATGTATAGGTTAACACTAAAGAGTACGAAGTTTTTCCGCCATTACGAAAGCTCACTAATCTATTTATATTGCATTTTCAGGTGGGACGGGTTGTTACCTAAAATGACTGATGACTACTACAGACTTTTTGTCGTAAAGAATGTTGGAAAACGTTTTGATAAGGACTTTGTAATAAGTTACTTTCGATAGATAGTTGCGGTGAGAATATTTATCTTTCATTTCAAAGCTTAGTTTAAATTTCACGACTCTCTATCGAGTCTACATATTCCACTTTTTCTCCACCAAATGTCCCAAAAGGGATAAAATAGACTTTAATGAATGTATTTACCACTTTTCCACCAATCTTTTATTTATATGTGACAGATTACAGTGTTATAATAACACTGTTCTCTACTAGGGTGGGTATAAGCAAATTCTAAGATCATTTAGTGCTTCTTAATTAAAACAAATATATCAAAATTAAATAATTGTGAGATAAAGTGTTCAATTTTTATCCACATAAATATATAATATTTTGGAGTTTATTTATTTATTTATTTAACAAGTACACTTACAATTCACATATATGACAATCACGAAAACATACTTATTTATATAATCTCTGATATCCAAAACAAGTGTACATAACATTCACAAATTGAGTCGTGCAATTTTGGGTTAATTTGGAGTACAAATATCATCCGATCAATACAATGCAAATTAGATTTATTCAAATAAATTATGTACTTAAATTAGAAAAATCTAAAGATAAAAAACAGGTTTAATTATTAAAAGGGAATATGCTAGGTATTATACTCTCTTCAGGAGTATTTATATTTTTAATTAAAGTATAAGATATATTATATTAAGGATGTATTTTACATCAGGAACTCGATGATAAATGTTTCGTAAGTTTGATTTTGAAAGCAATATAAGAGTCGTTAAATATGTCAATTCCGGGTATGGTTTTATAAAACTCGTTATATTTTCCACATATACGCAGGATGGGAGCGTGACTCCCGAGATGAGTTTTCGTGAAAGGAATATAATTTTTTTTTGGATGTGACAACGGGGATATTTACGCGGAACAGCAAATAAAATGCGTTCAAGGAGGTCACTGCACTTAACTTTATTTTGTACTATTTTATGTAGAAAACACAAATCTAAAATATCTCGTCTATTTCGGAGAGACATCATTTTAAACTTATCCAGTCGCTGATAATAAGGCTGCCTATGTGAGATACCACTGGCATGAAAGGCAAGATGTCGAGTAAAGGCGCGCTGTATACTTTCAGCGCATTGGGAGTGCACACTAGAAGATGGAAACCATATGACACTAGCGAATTCAAGGAGACTTCTTACAAGAGCATTATATAAAAGAATTTTAGTCCCAGATGAAAATCCCTTTGTGTTGCGCTTAATAAATCCTAAGAACTTCGCGGCTTTATTAACAATATTGTTTATATGAGATTTAAAGGTTTTCTTTCCGTCAATAGTTACTCCTAAGTCTTTAATCTCCGGTATCTCTTGCAAAACTACATTACCAGTTGAGTAACTAGAGACAAGCGGTTTTATTTTCCTGGTGTATTTTACATGGAAGCATTTGTTAGCATTAAGAGTCATACTATTGACGTCACACCAATGGAATATTCTGTTCAGATCTTCCTGCATGAGTTTTATATCCTCCACTGATTTTATTGGTTTATAAATTTTTAAATCATCAACAAATAACGAGCAACGAAAATTTTTGATTACAGTAGTGATGTCGTTGATAAAAGCCAAGAATAATAGAGGGCCCAGGTGCGAACCTTAAGGCACCCCGGATTGAGCTTGATACTGTTCTGATTCAAAACCATTAAAAGTTTACAACATTGGAATTGTCTGCAGAAGTCACAGAAAACGTAAATAGAAGGTTTAGTTATATAATAAATAAAACAGATGTTTCTTAATACTATAATCCCTTAAAAGACTTGAAAATCTGTGGTGTCGTTTAAATAGATTGCATAATGATAAATTTGTTACCATCATTATCATCATCATGACAGCCCGTCACAAGACCACTGCTGAACGTAGACCTCCCCTTAAAAATTGCTAGGTGTTCACTGGCAGGATGCCCTACACTTCACCTAACGGTATGAGGCTGCCACTCGATAACTTTTTTTCTTCTTTGGTTTTTGATTCTTCGAACTATATGGCCGGCCTATTACAACTACAACTTACTAATCCGTTGGGTTATGTTGGTTACTCTAGTTCTAATTAAGTATAGCCTAATTATTAGGTATACCACGCAAAGAAACCTCGAGAAAAGTCCACTTCATGGCTCGCTAAGTGACTTATACAGACAGCAGTGAGGGACCACGTTTTAGATCTGTTAAATCTTCACTGGCAACACGGACTGCTCGAACAATCTTGTTTTAAAGTAGTTTGGTATACCTGACGCAAAGACGTAACGTCTGTCGAAAACTGCCCAGCCGAGTTGAATCCGTTGATTGATAAATCGGTCGAAATTGTACTTACCCACTCGGACAATTTGTCCTAGCTAAACATATATTTGTGTTGTCCATGTTCATGTTAAGGCTTATCCGTTGGGTGGATTCTGTCAGCCATCTTTGCTATTTCTACTCAGGAAGGACGACTCAATGGCCTATGCTGGAAAAGAGAAAGCCGATCTACTAGGCTCTCTCTTTGCGTCCAACTCGACTGTTGATGACAGGGAAACACACAGCAAACTATCCTGCGAAGTGCTCCATGCAGGATATGCTGTTTACACAGCGCTTGCTGCGCAAAACACTTCTCTTCCTGAACGTCAACTATGAGCGTGGGTCTCATGGAATCCAACCTTTTGTATTGAAGACTTGTGCTCCGGAGTTGACACAGGTTTTAAGGCGTTTTTTCAGTAACTCCTACTCCCTAGGTGTAGTTCCGAACCCAAAAAAGTTTTGGTGCAACTGATCCCTAAAAAAGCGACCGTTCAGATCCGTCCAACTACAGACTAATCGCTATCAACTCCTTGCTCTCCAAAATAATAGAAAAAATTATTAACCGCCACTTCATGAGGTACCTTGAGGATCGCCAGCTGACTAGTTACTACCAGTGCGGTTTCTATCGGGGTCGCTCAGGTGGTGGCCTTCTGGGCTACCAAACCCCTAGATGGGTGGATGCATTGGAGTCCAAGTGGGAGGCCTTTGCCGTTAGTTTGGACATAGCGAAGGCTTTCTATCGGGTTGGGCACCGAGCACTATTTTCGAAGTGCCTTCTTATGGGCTACCCAATAAATTGTGCATTTGGGTCACCAGTTTTTATGATCAGATTCAGATTGAAGCATCAAGGTTATAGCATACCGTGCATGCTCCGAATACAAGCCGATATTCAACAAGGTTGCGTGCTAATCACCAACGCTGTTTCTTCTGCATATTGGGACGCCGTATTATTGTTATTAATAATTAATTTCTATACAAAGCAGTCTAAAAATATGTTAAAATTAATATTTTAAACAATAAAAAATACATTAATAAGCAAAAGTTAAAACACGTTCATTTCAGACATTAATTATTATAGTAAAATAAAGGCTTAATATTTATTGCTTTTAAAAATCACTAAACTATTTAAGCTCTGTTAAAATATTCAAATGTATTAAACAATAGAACTACAATTCGATCATATTATAATAAATTACATTTGTAATTGTAATATGGTCCACATGTACTTATTGAAGTTATTGAGTATGTTCTTGTAAAGTAGGTAACAGCATTCGTGTAGAGATTGCTAATATAAGGGAGTTGCCGGAGATACATACCCATGGGTGTACATATATATATATATATATATGTATATATATATATATATATATATATATATATATATATATATATATACATATTTTTTTTCGTATATCTAAAATAGTTTTACACTATTCTAAAAAAAACACTTTCTTAAAACATTAATTTTTCGTTCTTCATTTTTTTTAAAACAAAATACAAAAATCGGTTTTGTTCATATATGGGGTGGTCGGGTGACTGACTACTAAAGTATTGTTGCACATGTATAGCCCTATATTAGGAACTAATGATAGTAAGGTCCGTTTCAGGGCACTTCCCTTGTTGCCTCAGCCAGTATTGGAATCCTCGGCGTCGACATATCGAGTGCCGTGCAGTTTCGTGGTCACTTGGAAGAGAAGGCCAAATTGGCCTCTAAAAAGCTTGGCGTGCACAGCAGACTACTGTTATACTGTTCCCATCTCTGGGACGGCGCTCCCTAGTGCCAGCTCCTTCTATTTGATCGCATCCAGTGCAGAGCTGTTCGAATCGTCAGCGACCGAGCTCTTTCCGATCGGCTTAACTCACTGGTACAGCGAGATGTTGCATCTCTTTGCGTATTTTATCGCATCTACCACGAGAAATGCTCTAAGAAATTGTTTGGGCTAATTCCAGCCGCACAATTTCACCATTGCACATCGCGACAAAACTCACGATATCATCCACAGCTTCTGAATGACTGGCAGTCCACCACCGTGCGATTTAAAAGAATTTTTCTTCCTCGCACAACTTCCTAGTGGAAACCACTACCATCAGCGATTTTTTTTGGTCCGATACGATTTAGGGACCTTCAAGAAAATAGCGTACTCTTTTTTGCGATTCCGGCAATGCATCTGCAATTTCCCTGGTGTTGTAGTTGTACCCGATGCCAGCGGTCCATATAAGTCAGCCATAACCATGTTTCCGATATTTTCTGTTATTATAGATTTGCATGGACCCACATATGTTATATTACTTTTCTTTGATAACTGGCATAAATGACACACCCTTAATTGCTTTTTAATGTCTTTTGTTAATCCTTTCCAAAAGAATCTATCTCTCACATATTTAATTACTTTATAGGGCCCTTGATGTCCCATTTCTATATGTACTTGGTTTATAACATCTCGTCTCAAGGGTACAGGTTAATAAATTACTTCCTTTAAATTTGTTTTGTAATATAATATATTATTTCTCAAACTATAACGTTTCAGTTTATCATTTTGTTCTAATGTTGAAATATTTAGCGTCTTTAATTTTTCAATAATAGCCAACGACTCTGTATCTTGTGTTTGGTATACTGATATGGATTTTAACTTTTCTATCAACTCGTCATTCGGTTCACTTTCTGTATAAGCTATTTCTAAACTTTTATTTTTATCCTCTTGTATTAAATCACCATCAGGAGGGTAGCGTGATAGTACATCTGCAACAATATTGCTTCTACCCGATATATGCTGTACTTCGTAATTAAATTGTTCTATATACAATATCCATCTAGTAACTCTGCCATTGAATAATTTCATATTATTAATAAACAATAATGCTTTATGATCAGTTAAAATTATTACTTTGCTGCCTCTTAAATACGTCTCAAACTTCTTTAAACAATTTATTACAGCATAAAACTCTTGTTCAGTGACAGACCAATTCAATTCAGAACCTTTTAAGGCTTTACTGTGATAGCCTAATATTCTCATTTCACTATTATTATCTATCTGATAAAGTACTCCGGCCATACCCACACCGGAACAGTTTGTTTGCAAATAATAAGGTTTACTAAAATCAGGGTGATGCAATTCTATTGTATTAATAAATTGTTGCTTTATAAAATCAAATGCCTTCTGTACCTTTTCGCTCCATTGGAACTTACGTCCCTTTTTTAATAATTCACAAAGAGGTATTATACATACACTATAATTTGGTATGAACTTTCTATAAAAATTACAAAGCCCCAAAAATGCTCTCAATTGCTTAATCTTTTTGGGTGCTGGAAAATCTTGAATTGCGCGAATTTTATCGGGATCTGTCTTTATGCCTTTTGTTGTAATTATAAAACCCAGCATCTTAATTTCTTTACAAATAAATTCACATTTTTGCAAATTGCACGTTAAGCCAGCTTTGTTTAATTTACTTAAAACAATGTCAATGTGCTCCAAATGTTTATCTAATGTTCCTGATGTTATAATAGCTAAATCATCTAAGTAATTCACACAAAATTCTTGGACTTCTGGTCCCAATATTAAGCTCATGGCTCTACTAAAGCTTCCTACCGATGTTTTTAATCCTTGTGGCAGAACATTATATACATATGACCTTCCATTGAGTGTGAAACCAGTATATTTTCTACCATCTTTATTTATTGGAATTTGAAAATATGCATTATTTAAATCAATGGTAGTAATATAATTCGCTCCATGAAATGAATTCGAAACATCTAATTGTATTGGTGGCTTCTCTGTTTCTGCAATCATTTTCTTATTTATGCTTCTAGCATCTAATAAGACTCTAATTGTGCCATCCCTTTTAAGTGTGAATGTTAATGGGCTACTGTAAGGTGTCGATGCCCTTGTGATGATACCAGCTTGTTCCATCTCACTTAATTCCTCTTCCATTTTCGATCTATATGCATATGGAATCGGATAAGATCTAGTAACTATAGGTTCATCATCGATCATTTCAATTTTATGTTCGTAGCAATTCGCTCTACCCAACTTGCTCGAAAATATATTCTTATGCTTTTCCAAAACCTTACTTAGCTTAGCTTTTTCAGAGGCCTCCAATTTTGATCCTATCTTTATATTTGTTAAAGGATCATCAGTACTTTGTTCAACGCAATTGTTATATAATACTGAATTACAGTTATATTTAAACGGTATGAAGTAGTCTTTGTTTTTCGACTTAAATTCTATACCAATTGCCGTATTTCTAAAATCTATCAATATTTTATTTTTCTTGAGCCAGTCAAAGCCCAATATTAATGGTCTTATTAAATTATTAACAATTAAAGTTTGTGTTTCAAAGACTACTTCATCTATTTTTATAGGCAATATGATCATTTGTTGTATTTTTATGCTGCGCTGCCCAACAGCACCTTTTATTTGCATTGCTTTAACTGGCATTACTGATATTTTGTGATTACCACTTTTAATTTGTAAAAATAAACTCTCTGAAATGCATGTAATATCGCTCCCAGTATCGAGAAGCGCGTCAATTTCTTTATCAAATATTGAAACTTTAAGTTCAGACCTCATATTCCCTATAAATTCCTTTTGATATTTATCTTCGTCTTCCTCGAAAACAGTTTGCACGAATAACTCCGTTATGAGCAAATCTGATTTGGTTTTTAAAGTCTTAATTATACTATTTACATTATTGTTATAACCAAGTCCTTCTCTATTAAAAGTTGCTTTTAAAGAAATAGGTTTTCGCAAGCCCCTATTATTTTTGCCAAGAGTTTGACCAGGTCTCCAACCCAGCTTTAATAATATATTTAATGCTTTGTTCCCTTGTACATTATAAGGGATCGAACCGGGAACTAGTTCGACCTCTATTGCTCTAAATTTGGCTCGGGAGCCGAAACATTTACTTGTTCGTTAGTGACTTGTATTTCATTCATTTCGTTAACCTCCTTTCTTCCATCTTCAGGTTTCCGCCATGATTTATATAATTGCTGTAATTCTTTTTGTTTTCGCTCAGCTTTATTATTAAATTTTCGTTTTTTCTCAGTATTGTAAGGTTCACGATCTTCTTCCTGTTTATCAATGTCATCTAAATTTCTCAAGAAATCTGTTGTCTCAATTATTGTCTCAATTTTAGCTATTCTCCATAACTGCTGCACTGTTTTAGGATAATGTCTAATAACATCAGCAACTAATTGTTTTTCTGGTATCGGATATGATAATGTTTGTGCTTTTTCAATGACATAAAGAAAATAACCAACCATGGTGGGGTGCGTATATCTACTCCATTTATTTTGTACAAGGAATCTTCTTACTTTATTTTGTTCCTCTTCACCCCAAAATACTCTTAGAAAGTCTGCTTTAAAATCATCAAAAGTTGTCCAACGCACACTATTAATTCGAGCCCAATATTTGGCTTCACCTACTAAGCACTCTTGAGCTATTGATATTTCAAGTCCATTAGATGGGACTTTCTTTAAATAATTGGTGAGATCTTCTAAAAATGTTACTGGATGAGTATTCCCATTTTCAAATTTCGGCTTGTTTATTGTCACATTATGTATATTATATACAATATTCTGCTTAGGGTCAGTAACAAATGAGGTGCTCGCCCCGTACAACTCTTCTTGGTTTACTTTAATTTGGTGATCTTTCGTTTGATTGATAAACTTCTCTTCAAGATCTTTTATTTTAACCTCAAAGGTTTTCACTACATTCTTAATTAATTTTTGAAGTATTTTTAATTCATTTTTAGGCTTAGCCTTCACTAAATTTGAACTTTTCTTTGTTTTAGCCATTTTTATATTTTTATACCTTTCCAGTTTTTAGCACTGTTATGTCTTTCACTTATACAAATGTTACTGAGTACTTTTCTCTTATTTCACTTTTTAGTTTATTTTGTCTTAGTTAACTATGCACACACCATCTATAACAAACAAAAGATATGAATATTAAAGCCCCACCCCCAGACTCTCAACCACCCCCAGCAAACACCATCCTCCAAGACACCTCTCCATTTCACGGACAACAAATTGTAGGCATAATGCCTACTTAATAATTCTTAAATAGACGACCTTCTTTAAAATAAATCCTGGTCACGGCACCAAATTGTAACGATCCCCCCCTCTCTCTCTCTCAATATAAAAATTTTATAATATTAAAAATATCCCCTTTTAAATAACATTATATATATGAGACCAGGATTATTAAAATAAGTTTTGATCTTTCTAAATGATCTTTCAAAAGGTTTATTAATAGGCCGTTTTTAATATTTTGGCGTGATCGTCTTAGTTAGGACCCTTATTTACGTTGTGTTTGGTTAGTAACTTAGTTCTTTTAGGTGTCTTTTGGAAGAATGAATATTCACTAGGGCAATTGAAAGCTGTTGGTAGTGCCTTATAAGCTAAGTGAACCCCGTTCACGAAGACAGGGCTCGAAAAAGGTTAAGAACATAAAACGTCTTTATTCCACTTGTATCAGGTTGACATTATTAATTTATTATTATTTATCCCTTCCCGCTTGGAAAAGGCTCACAATATATTTATACAAAAATACCCGATACAAGGGCTTCGCTCTCCTACATTTATTTAAAAAAAAATGTAGGGGAGGTACACGGCCCCACACACGCCGTGCACGGTGAGCGCCAACCATTTTGATGCACTCCCCCCCGAAGGGAACGCTAATTCGGGAACTGGACCGTAGTCCACAGCAAAACCACTGGCGAACCAGTAAAAGAGGCTTGGCCCCTTGTTAGTGCGTAAGCACAAACATCGACCGAAGTCGCGCATGTCAATGCGTGTAAACGCCATACAGAATACGAACGAATCCAGCCACAGTGAATGTACGTCACACGGTTTAGGCAAATAGGCACACTGGCCGTAAACCCTCCGTGAGCGCCACCACCTGCCAGACCGCCGCTCCTGCAGACGTGATGTAAGTGTATGGCATCACCACCAATTGCATGATCAGCACGGCTACTAGCCGCAGAGCGTGTCATGAGACTACTGCTCACCTCAAGGGAATGGGGTCCCACGTTGTGCGGCTTTCGGCCGCAGCCTTGAGAGTCTCCTCAGATCCTCCCGCCAGCTACCACCCGCATGAGGTCGACACATATGCTCCACCAACCAATACAACGGCAGATATAGCCAAAAGGCAGTTATAAGATAAGAGTAATAATTCGCCATCAGAAAGGGTTTGTGTCACTGACGTTGAGTAAATGCATTTTCGATCATGTTTGTCTCACCCACCAACAAGTTGCCTTCAATCATTCAAAGGTAGGAAAGTTACAGAGATATAATATTATGTTGTTATATAAAACATCGTGGAGGGCAGACAGTCTGCAGCCCCGCAATGAAGGGACCCGACTTGGGCAAAGCTACTTAGGCGTGAGTCAAACCAAGATGCAGAGAGCGCCACTGAGAATAGCGTCCCACCAGACAACCATTGCAGAGACGCAATGCTGCAGAACGCAACAAGCATCAATAGGACTATCGTCGGGCTTACACTATTCCAAGGTCCCCATACATCTCAGCAGACATCACCACCCGCATACCTCCATCGACCAGAACCACAAGAGAGCGTCGAATCAGGCGCAGCACACCCGCAGATCCATCACAAGACGCAATACCGCAAGTAGCAGTAAGCATCAATGCAATTATCATACGGATGGCGCCCCCTCACAACACATCCACATGATCCCTATCGACTTTGGTAACAAAATTGGTATTGTTGTTATATAAAAAATATCACCAACGTATCATAGTAGCACGCTACTAAGACGCCAATGAACAAAACTCCACGTATCATAGCGCTAATGCATTAAGACATGAAGCTGAGTATGCCTGTTACACTTAAAAGTGCTACCAAACACACTCATCATCCCCATCCGAAAGATAGACGACGCATCGCTATGCGCTACGACGCCGCCCACAAACGATATGGGTGTGCGATGTCCACGGGAAAGCCGTATTGCTACAACAAACCCACTTACCACCGACACTAAGATGTTAATTGTATACCTCCATCGACCAGAACAACAGGAATGCGTCGAATCAGGCGCAGCACACCCGCAGATCCATCACAAGACGCAATACCGCAAGTAGCAGTAAGCATCAATGCAACTATCATACGGGCGGCGCACCCTCACAACACACCCAAATGACTCCTATCGACTATGGCAACAAAGTTAGTATTGTTGTTATATAAAAAATGTCACCAACGTATCATAGTAGCACGCTACTAAGACGCCAATGAACAAAACTCCACGTATCATAGTGCTAATGCACTAAGACATGAAGCTGAGTATGCCTGTTACACTTAAAAGTGCTACCAAACACACTCATCATCCCCATCCGAAAGATAGACGACACATCGCTACGCGCAACGACGTCGCCCACAAACGGTATGGGTGTGCGATGTCCACGGGAAAGCCGTATTGCTACAACAAACCCGCTTACCACCGACACTAAGATGTTAATTTTATACCTCCATCGACCAGAACATCAGGAATGCGTCGAATCAGGCCCAGCACACCCGCAGATCCATCACAAGACGCAATACCGCAAGTAGCAGTATGCATCAATGCAACTATCATACGGGCGGCGCACCCTCACAACACATCCACATGACTCCTATCGACTTTGGCAACAAAGTTAGTATTGTTGTTATATAAAAAATGTCACCAACGTATCATAGTAGCACGCTACTAAGACGCCAATGAACAAAACTCCACGTATCATAGCGCTAATGCACTAAGACATGAAGCTGAGTATGCCTGTTACACTTAAAAGTGCTACCAAACACACTCATCATCCCCATCCGAAAGATAGACGACGCATCGCTATGCGCTACGACGCCGCCCACAAACGATATGGGTGTGCGATGTCCACGGGAAAACCTTATTGCTACAACAAACCCGCTTACCACCGACACTAAGATGTTAATTGTATACCTTCATCGACCAGAACAACAGGAATGCGTCGAATCAGGCGCAGCACACCCGCAGATCCATCACAAGACGCAATACCGCAAGTAGCAGTAAGCATCAATGCAACTATCATACGGGCGGCGCACCCTCACAACACACCCACATGACTCCTATCGACTTTGGCAACAAAGTTAGTATTGTTGTTATATAAAAAATATCACTAACGTATCATAGTAGCACGCTACTAAGACGTCAATGAACAAAACTCCACGTATCATAGCGCTAATGCACTAAGACATGAAGTTGAGTATGCCTGTTACACTTAAAAGTGCTACCAAACACACTCATCATCCCAATCCAAAATATAGACGACGCATCGCTATGCGCTACTACGCCGCCCACAAACGGTATGGGTGTGCGATGTCCACGGGAAAGCCGTATTGCCACAACAAACCCGCTTACCACCGACACTAAGATGTTAATTGTATACCTCCATCGACCAGAACAACAGGAATGCGTCGAATCAGGCGCAGCACACCCGCAGATCCATCACAAGACGCAATACCGCAAGTAGCAGTAAGCATCAATGCAACTATCATACGGGCGGCGCACCCTCACAACACACCCACATGACTCCTATCGACTTTGGCAACAAAGTTAGTATTGTTGTTATATAAAAAATATCACTAACGTATCATAGTAGCACGCTACTAAGACGTCAATGAACAAAACTCCACGTATCATAGCGCTAATGCACTAAGACATGAAGTTGAGTATGCCTGTTACACTTAAAAGTGCTACCAAACACACTCATCATCCCAATCCAAAATATAGACGACGCATCTCTATGCGCTACTACGCCGCCCACAAACGGTATGGGTGTGCGATGTCCACGGGAAAGCCGTATTGCTACAACAAACCCGCTCATCACCGGCACTAAGATTGTTGTTATATAAAACTGCACCAACGTATCATAGTAGCACGCTACTAAGACGTCAATGAACAAAACTCCACGTATCATAGCGCTAATGCACTAAGACATGAAGTTGAGTATGCCTGTTACACTTAAAAGTGCTACCAAACACACTCATCATCCCAATCCGAAATATAGACGACGCATCGCTATGCGCTACTACACCGCCCACAAACGGTATGGGTGTGCGATGTCCACGGGAAAGCCGTATTGCTACAACAAACCCGCTTACCACCGGCACTAAGATGATATGTCTAGGACACATCGGTTAGCGAGTCCAAGTTTACCTCGGACCAATTGCTCGTGAAGCAGCACACACGCCACCATAATATTCCTTTTCAGGTCCCTAATAAGGACTAGTCATTTTGCTACAGTACTAGGAGCAGTCAGTCGCCCGACCACCCCATACAATGCTTATGCATCAAGGAGACCTCCTATAATATTGCTTTTGTATCATAGACCTTACTTTCATAAGTCATGTATATATAGGATTCGAACCCATGACCCTACTATTGTAATGCATATTAATCATAGAGACCTTCTATAGTATTGCTTTTGAATCATAGACCTTACTTTCATAAGTCATTCATATATAGGGTTCGAACCCACGACCCTACTATTGTAATGCAAATTCATCATGGAGACCTTCTATAGTATTGCTTTTGTATCATTGAGTTTAATATCATAAGTCCCTAATATAGGACTAGTCATTGTGCTACAGTACTTCAGGCAGTCGGGCTCCCGACCACCCCATATATATGTACAACTGCAGGTATGTATCTCCGGCACCTCATCCATACAAGACGTCTATTCGTGAACACCTTCCATAACTTAGGAAAATTTTCTTTAATACATGAACTCCTTCAACAACTTAGAAAATTTCATCTATACGTGAACTCCTTCCACAACTTAGAAAAATTTTCTTTTATACACGAACACCTCCCATGACTTAAACAATTTTTAACAAATTTTCTAATTATCTTATAAACGTTATTTAACTTAATTTTATAATATTTTTTGACTTGTATTTCTATTATTTATTTTATTTTAAATATTTTTACAAGTTTTTTATAATAAATTTACCTATTACGAGAAACAATAATTTTGCCTTTAATTTGCTATGTTATTGGGATAATGTCTGAAATATATTAACTTTATGTTTATTAATTTAACTTTGTTGCTTAATATATATGTTTTAAAACTATTTTTGACGCCCCTTTATATTGAATTTAATTATTAATAATAATATTGAGCCGTCACAATACGTTAGGGCAAAGTCATAAACAGATCTCCCCGCATGATTGGTTAAACTTGAACTGAGTCATTTGGCATGATGAGCGTTAAAATCATCTAGGATTATAGTCTCTGCAGATGGGATCTGCTGTAGCAAGGAATTTGTAGCCATTTGGACATGGTAGATGACTCGATCACTCGTAGACGCGCAGATGGTCGTCACAATCTACGCGTAGCCAAAGGATGGACATGTCCGATACTTGAAAACTGTCTAGGCGTCGAGAACAGACTATGTCCTCTCTAACGTGTAAGCAGATTCCAGCTCGAAACACAAAAGAGTGTTCTATTTTGACCACGGGTAAGAGAGATACGAAGTAGCAGCCGGAGAGACACCTGCGTCTCGGTCACAATGAGCAAGGCTGACTTAGACTTCTCCAGATGGTAGTGGATGGCGTGGCGTTTCAGTTAGAATGAAGTCTCCTGATGTTGCAGAAATTCACGGTTAGTGGTGCAGGGGTCGCCTTGGTCTTGTTGCTCCGTTTGCTTCGAGCAGTTTTTGTGCTAATCGGAATTTTGCCCTCCCATAATACGACTCACGTTCAGGAAGAGTGGATTGGCTTTGCCGTGGATGCTCAGTGAGGGATTCTCCATTACAAGAGGAGCTGGTACCCTCCTGTAGTAGTATTTTAAATAATTCCACTACCATGTTGATGGGAGGGGGAGAGGGCAATTGCACCTCCGGCCACTTGCAAAATTTATTAAGCCTAAGCTTTTCTTATGTCATCGCTATACACAATGTACTTGAATTACCCTTTATTCTTATCTCTTCTGCTATGACACTGTCATCGATTTAGATCATATAGACATAGGTAGGGATTTAACTCAACTTTGTCGGAAAGATATAAATTATCACCCCTATGAAGTTGGATTCTCTAATTCGTTAATGACATAGCCCCCTAGTCCTAAGATCACAGGTACAGTCACTGGAGCTTTTTGATATAGCGACGAGTAATTTAACACCGCTGAAGGGGCTGTAGTATCATCCAAGTTTTGACCAAATGAAAGGTTTTCTCGTAGTCTGATAGTAATGCCTTTTTGAATACCGGTTAATTCGGGGGCTGGAAGTCGTTAAATTTTTGTGAGAATTTGAAATAACTCCCGATAAAAACACGTACGCGCACCATAGGGGCTTATTAAGGACTTTATACGGGCTTTGCCGTTTTTCAGGCCTGGGAGAGCCATTTTTGTCTCGTTAACTCTCACGACCGGGATATGATCGGAATACTTTCTTCGAACGGAATCACGCCTGAATAGTCGTGGGGTAATTTTGGGGTGGTCCTTATAAAATGTTACCCCTACTGATGAAAAAGGAGATCAAGTTTGTAATGTAACAATTTAGACGACATTTGATGTTTTTTTTTAATCCACTCAAAATGGTTAATAAATTATACTTATATTTCACATACCGAAGTGGGTCCCAAGAAAAAGTCGTAGTGTTCCTACTGAAAAATTTTAGTCCCGTCGTTTAATTTTTAAGAAATATACATTATTTGTATTTATTTGCAGGGGGCTGAATACTTAACAGCAAATGATTATAGCAGAGGTGTAATAATAATCATAGACTTTTTTTTATTCAATAATCATAGACTATTTGCAGACCAATCTAGTTGAATTACTAAAAATAAAGGAATTTGTTGAATTGCACCAAGCTATTACATTATTAATTGTAAGTATAGATTTACATATCTTTTTTCTGATAAATACTTAAATAATAATAAGATGATTTCTTCATACCTATGTTACATTTCACTTCATGGCATCATCTTTTTTGTCTGATGATATCTTTATCTACTGATTTTTCCGTGTAAAATAAAAACTTGTATCTTTTTGAATTTATAAGGGTTTTTTTTTTATTTTTCCCTTTTAACACTCACGAGACAAATTGATGTGATAGATTCTTTTCAGATCCTACGTAGATGGCTAGTCTCTGGTGATACTGGCGTTCGTGATCGAAATTAACTTTAGAGAACATTATTAAAAAAAAAGGTGTCATTTTACCTTTTTTTTACCTACCTACTACCTACTTTGTAATTATTTTTTAGTTTCTTTTGTAATTGATTTTGACGTGACATCTAATAAATCGATGAACACCAGCTGCACACACCTAAAAGGATGACTCATTATAAGTTACGATCGGAGCGAGAGCGCTGCACAAGCGAGCGATATGCACGATCGACTTGAGCGTTCGGCTTGCGCCGCATCTATCTCTCTTCCACAAAGTATGCAATCATTTCGTCAATATTTTGTTATGACGTTGTCACGTTAAACTATCGTCCGTAAATCGACTTAAAAGACAAACACATTTTTTAACAATTGTACAAAAGAACAATGGCTCGTTTATCAAAATTAATGATATAATTAAATCAAATAGAAATGTAACCGTATGATTTGAAATTTGCACCTATTTGATTTTATAATGTAGTTGAGAGACATATTATGTTCGATATATAAAATTAGCTCCCGCTTAATAAATGTAATTTTGCACCGGCCTGGCACAAA
Source organism: Parnassius smintheus behrii (assembly GCA_036936625.1). Classification (NCBI taxonomy): domain Eukaryota; kingdom Metazoa; phylum Arthropoda; class Insecta; order Lepidoptera; family Papilionidae; genus Parnassius; species Parnassius smintheus. Next base: position 28,806,005 of record JAUPFT010000017.1, read on the forward strand.
TACCATAATTTATATTTAGTTCGATAATTCCACAGGAGTGCTTTCGTGAAACAAACTAATATAACTAATTTTGATTAAAACTACTTTTACGGATTTTATACTCTTACTCCCTAGGCGTAGTCCCAAAATCATGGAAGACGGCTTTCGTCTACCCGATCCCTAAAAAAGGCGACCGATCAGACCCGTCCAACTACCGGCTTATCGTCATCACCTCCTTGTTCTCCAAAACAATGGAGTCCATTGTAAACTGCCAGCTCATGAGGTACCTTGAGGATGACCAGCTGATTAGTGATCGCCAATAAGGTTTTCGCCGTGATCGGTCAGCTGGTGATCTGGTCTATCTAACTCACAGATGAGCGGAACCAGAAGAGTCCAAGGGGGAGGCATTTGCCGTTAGTTTGAACATTGCGAAGGCCTTCGATCGGGTTTGGCACAAAGCGCTTCTTTCGAAGCTCCCTTCCTATGGGCTTGCCGAGAAATTGTGCGATTGGATCACCAGCTTTCTTGCAGATTGGAGCATCAAGGTCGTTGTAGACGTTACAAGCTCCGATTGCATGCCTATTAATGCTGGTGTTCCACAAGGCTGCGTGCTATCGCCAACGCTGTTTCTTCTGCATATCAATGATATGTTGCAAACCCGTAACATTCATTGCTATGCAGATGACAGCACCGGTGATGCTCTTTACACCGGCCGAGCCAATATTTCTCGGGAAAACGTCTCTGAGTGCCTGGACAAACTTGTGTCTGAAGTCGAGTCTTTGCTGAACACAGTCCCGGATTGGGGGCGACTAAATCTAGTCCAGTTTAACCCCCAGAAAACACAAGTTTGCGCGTTAACCGCTAAAAAGAACCCCTTTATCGTATCTCCTCAGTTTCAAGGCACTCCCCTTGTTGCCTCAGCCAGTATAGGAATCCTCGGCGTCGACATATCGAGTACGTGCAGTTTCGTGGTCACTTGTAAGAGAAGGCCAAATTGGCCTCTAAAAAGCGTGGCGTGCTCAGCAGAGCGGGACAGTATTTCATGCCGGCACACCACCTGCAACTTTACAAGGCGCAGGTTCAGCCGCACATGGAATACTGTTCCCATCTCTGGGCTGGGGCTCCCCAGTACCAGCTCCTTCCACTTGAACGCATCCAGCGCAGAGCGGCTCGAATCGTCAACGACCCAGTGCTTTCCGTTCGGCTCGATTGACTGGCACTGCGAAGAGATGTTGCATCTCTTTGTATTTTCTTTCGCATGTACCATGGAGAGTGCTCTGAGGAATTGTTTGTATTAATCCCAGCCGCCAAATTTCATAAACGCACTACGCAGCAAACGTCCCAATACCATTCACACCATCTGGATGCTTAGCGGTCCACCACTGTATGTTTCAAAAGGAGTTTTTTTTTTCGCGTACAACCTCTCTGTGGAATAGTTTACCACCGGCGATTTTTCCGTACCGATACGACCTGGGGACCTTCAAGAAAAGAGCCTACTCCTTTCTAAAGGGCTGGCAACGCACCTGCAATTCCCCTGGTGTTGCGGTTGATCATGGGCGGCGGTAGTCACTTAACATCAGGTGAGCTGCATGCTCGTTTGGCCCCTCTTCTATAAAAAATATTGCGTTTAATTTAATTTTAATTATTTTTATTTTTAATTTTCGATGATCGGACCATAAAAAATAATTGAAAAAGCTGAAGGTACTCCGGGTTTAACAATGATATCGGGACGTCAGTCACCTCAGTCCCCCATGACCATGGGTGCTGGAAAGCACCCGAAACTTCGGGAATTGAAAATAAAAATAATTAAAGTTTAATTAAACGAGATAAAATCGGTAAAAGTAGTTTTGATCAATGTGTAGTATTCGCGTAAATATAAGAAACCATAATATAACTAATTATAAAATGCTTTTTGTAGTAAGACTGGTTACGATTTTATTACAAAACTTATTCGATTATTGACAGACTTAGGTTTTAAGAAGAGTATTTGTCATGAAAGGAGTCACTAAAATAGTCGCAGCGCCACAGTCTTCGCGATATTTGACACTTGCTATTAAATTCCAGACTTTACTTTTTAGTTTCTTTATTTTCCAGGGAACTTCTGCATTGTAAGTTATTCCAGTTTAAATCTAACACTAAGCATAACCTAGGTTTTGTAAAAAGATGATTATGGTTTTTAAATCCTTTTGACACTTGCCTTCATTTTATAAGAAAACTGTGTGAATCTCTATATCCAGTTATTTGCGTTGTGCTTTATATGCCCTAAAAAAGCACATAAAGTTTTCATTCCTGTGCCTGATATCCCTGCGATCGTGTTGGAAATCTATCCCGTCGGACTATGAAAGTGAAAGAATAGAGTGCATCTGCGCATTAGCTCGTACTCGTAAACTAAAATCCTGTCTTGCGTAGAGATCTACTCTCCCTTGAAAATGGCCACGGTGTGCGGAGTCTAAAAGACATGCATGTGGTTATAAGTACCTGAATTTTAACTTGAACCTTATTTCTGCAGGGGTCAATATTCATAGTTATAGATATGAAAGTAAAGAAAGTAAAATTTAGGAAATATGACATTAATGCAGTTTACGAACGTTTTATAATATGTATACGGTCGCACACATAGACTTAGAATATACTGGCGTATAATGTAATATATTCTAAGTCTATGGTCGTACAAATGTTTTATGTACGTCCAACCGTTATTTTGAGGTTGGCAATAGGATTGATGGGAGGCAGGCAAAATCAAGTATGTGAGCGTCTGTATGCAAAATATTATTACAAGAGCTGGTTTTTCGCTATACATTTATATTTAATTAATTACAGAATTTTACGTTCCCACATACACAGTCCGCGAACAACCCGTATTCGATCCCTGACGGCACTAAAAAAATTGTTAATTGTAATTTTAAGCGCTAATTTACCACGTGCTCAGTGGTAAAGAATAGAAGAGAAAGAGTGTTTATTCAATGTAGAATAATTACATTATAGCCATAGAATGTTATTTAGCTATGACATCATTCCCATGGGTTATTTTCATTCAAATGTTTATTAATGTTACTGTTACGCGCTCAAGTCGACGACACAACTAGTGCCATCTAGTGTCAGGAACGAGAGCGAGGGGAGCTTTGCAGAGAATGACATCACAAATCTCTCAACCGACAGCGCCTAGTCGAAACTCGAACGCTCGGTACCTTGCGCGTGTTTACTTGAACATTCTGGATACTTCTTTGCTAATTTAAATAAATAGGCGCTGCAAGATGCGATCGAGGCAGAGTTGAACTCGGCGACACAAGCGAAGCTTCGGAGCGGAATTAAGTGAATTAGTGTGTTTAATTATTAGTGTTTTAAGTTTTAATTTGTGTAAAGTAAATTAAAGATACATTAATATTTATTTTACATCTGGAGATATATTTTTAATGTCCTAAATTTAACATTATAATAAAGAACTTAACTAAAATAATAATTAAAATTATAATATCTACGATTTAAGCTAATTATATATACAATATAAAAGAAGAAACTATAATATAGAAAACCTAAAACTAAAAATTTAAATCGTCAAAAAGACCTGCTCCCCGTGGTATAGTGCCAAGAACGCTGGCTGCGTTTCCTCGCTGAATAGCTATACTTAGCCTTTGAGCGAGGAAAGAACCAGCCCTCTTATCACCAGCAGCGACGACCAGTCGTGGATACAGTTCCTTTAGAAATTTCATTGCACGTGGACCCCACGGACCGATAGTCTCTACAGCAAATGGCACAAATATGTAGTCATTTCTCAAAGACTCATATTTGCGCCATTTACTAGATTCGGCTGCCTCTGATGCCGCCCCGGCTCTAAAACAGGTACCCTTGAGATGAGAGGCCGCCAAAGTGTCAACGCAAGTAGCATCCCACACTAGGGCTTTACCTCTCTCCCAAGGGACCAAAGTCATACCGTCGGGTCTCTTGCCATCGTCTCTAAATATCCCGCAAGGCTCTAAAACCGAGGGGATATTTATAGAGACAAGAGCCCTTCGGATGATTTCGTTCAAAGAACCGTGACGGGAAAACCTACCTGCACTTTTTTTGCATGAAAGTCCGTGGAGCCCAAACTCATCGACGCTGCTACCACAGGGACACTGGTGAGGTTGACAAATAGACACTCCTAGCCGGATTCCTACGGCGATGCGCAAGCTTTCCCCATCAAGCAATGTGCCGAGATTACTTGATGGTAGAGCATGTAACCAGTGGCTAGATTCATTAGTCGAAACAGCTAGAAGGCGAGCCTGATCTTGTTGAATATGGAAATTTTGAAATAAATTTTTGTGGACACTCCGTACCAACGGAATATCCCACTGTTATTGTTGGTTAACTTCCAGTGGGACATTTTCGCCGGGACAGAGCGTTAGCCATATTTGCTTTGCCTCCGCAGCAAAGCATAGGTCTACTTTATTATTTAAAATTGTGTTACATAGGTCATTGACACTATGCACGGAAGCAAGGAAAGCAGGCAATGCGACGCTAGAAATATTTCTTATACCAATTCCACCAAATTTGATAGGTAAAGTGGCTTGATTCCAGGCTATTGTATTTAATCTCAAATTTAGAATGTTTTCTAAAGCAACAATATCTTTCAAAATATCCGAACATTTCCAGACTGGACTTGAGCGTAACAAGTATGTAAATTTAGGTACAAGGACACAATATTTTAAAATGGTAAGGCAATATGGGGATTTAAAATATATAATTTATCAATGTGATTTAAAAATTGATCAAATTTTGTTTTTAAAACAGGTTTAATACTATCGAAAAACAACGGAGCACCAAGCAGGTAAAGCGATTCCGAATTGACAGTTTTTATTCCTGGAGAAATCTGATTGAAATTTTGAATTAAGGTATCTCTTTTAGAATTAGATAAATTATTAGAAATAAATATTTCACATTTATTTGTATTTGGTTCAAGAGCAATATTTTTAAATTTTTGAAAAATATGGGTAAGATCATTGAGGACGTCATCTGCTTTACCTCCCAGTGTACCGTCGTCCAGATACCAGACATTCAGCTTGGATTTTAAATTTGAAATAATAGGTTGAATTTCCAAACTGAAAAGAGCTGGACCTAATGGATCACCCTGCTGAACACCGACAGCAGACTCAATAATATGGTTTTGATAAAACAAGTTTGAATTTTGACTGTAACATTGCCAAACGTAATGATATATTTCGGGGGTATTGTTAGCCACTTCTTTCATCAGGGTTATCCTATCAATAGAGTTGAAAGCATTTCTAAGATCAACCTTCAGAAGAACATCTGCATCGGAATAAGTTAAGAAAGTACGCACCGAATGTACCGCCGCCTCACAGCCACCTTTGGTGCCAAAGCCTAGTTGAGTAGGTTGAAATTTTGTCTTAAGGTTTGAGATTATGTGCCTGCAAGCTAATTTTGAAGTTAAGCGTCGAAATGTAGAACCAACAGCAATAGGACGGATACCGTTATCCTTTTTTTTGAAGGCACACAATCTTGCCCCTTATAAGTAGGGAATGAAATTAAAGTGTTAATTTAGGCAATTTTATCGGCAATTTTTATTGTCACGAACCTCAATCTCGTAACAATTGGTGTCAGAAGTGAGATAAAATCATGCCGATTTTACCTAAGGAAAAAACGGAGGGTGACCGTACCCGAAGTCAACGCCATCAGGAGACGGACCAACGAAGATTTGGTGGTGCAACGCCGCAGACGTCGGAGGGCCAGCCACCGGCTGCAGGCCCGTCGGTAGCTCCTCTGCAGCACCTGACTTAGGTGCTCTGATGGTGATGCTGCAGGAACAGGCTCGCCGACAGGAGGAATAGGTCCGTCAGTTGAAAGAGCAGCTGCAGAGCGGACAGGAGAAACAGGCCCGCCGATTGGAAGAGCAGCTGCGGGGCGGACAAGAGGAGCAGGCCCGCCAACAGGAGGAACAGGCCCGTCGGTTGGAAGAGCAGATGCTCCTCATTAAGGACCTTCATGCTACCTTTGGGAAAGAGATAAAGGAGGTGAAGGATAGGGTTGCTCAACATGACAACCGCCTGTCGGAAGCTGAAACCCAAATCAAGGAAGCTAAAACCCAAATCGACCAAGTGAACAATCGGGTTGATTACGTGGTGGCTGACGTGAAGAAAACGCTGGACAACTTTAAACTGGGTGATGGAACTACAGCTCCCGTAGTAGCTTCAGCACCTTCGCTACGTGGGTTCAAGGTGCCACCACAGGCCATGACTGCTCTCACACTAGGCCTGCGCGACCAGGCCTTGACAGTTCTGGAAGCTCTCGGGGAGGAAGTGACTTATGAGCAACTCCTTGAGGCATTGGAGGCGAGATATGGCGACGCTCACCTGGAACATGTCTTTCTTGCGCAGCTTAAAGATCGCGTGCAGCGCATCAACAAAAACCTGCAGCAGTGGGCTCTAGAGGTGGAGAAGCTGGTTCGGAAAGCATACCGGTCTGTACCTGCACTCATTGAAGGGAACCTGGTGCAGACATTCTTCGACGGCATCCGCGACCAGGAAGTCAGAGCTGCTGTGAGGCTCGGGCACCACGAGACGCTTAAGGACGCCTTGGCCCATGCACTGGAAGTGGAAGCCGTGCGGCAGGATCATCGTTCCCATCGCGTCTGGGAGGTTGCAGCAGCTACAGTTCGCGATCGCAACAAAGTATACAGCCCAAGGTGCTATGGCTGTGGGGAAAAGGACCATCTTCAATCCAGCTGCCCTAAGCGAACCGTGGAAAGGAGAGTTGATCGATCTCGTGAGGGTAGTGCAGCTAACGGCACTGCCTGGCGGCGACAAGATCATCGTTCACCTTACGCTAGGGAGGTTACAGCAGTTACGGTTCGCGACCACAGCAAAAGATACAGCCCTAGGTGCTATGGCTGTGGGGAAAGGGGCCATCTTCGATCCAGCTGCCCTAAGCACACCCTAGGAAGGGAAGGTGAACGGTCTCAGAAATGAAGTGCGGCTAACAGCACCGCCCAGCAGCAGCAGGAATACGACTTTACTATCCGACACTGCAGCGGGAAATCTCATGGCAACGCAGATGCATCGTCAAGAAGACCTTGTCCTGAAGATTGCAACCATTGTAGTAGGCAAGAGAGTAAGGAAGTGGTATCCGTGATATGCTCAGGACAGACCACCTCAGTAACGGGTGGAAGGACAGCCTATGACATGCACAGCAGGAAGATCCAGACATCAAGCTGATTCTGGGATGGATGAAGGCCCGTGCTACCAAGCCTAAGTGGAGGGACGTCTCGGCGATGAGTTCAACCACGAAAAGCTATTGGGCCCAATGGGACAGCTTGCTGCTTCAGGATGGAGTCCTGTGCCGTAAATGGGACAATGGTCGAGGAGACAGCTGTCGTTTGCAAATGGTTGTCCCTAAAGCTAAAGTGCCGAATGTTTTACAGCTGTGCCATAATGGTCTTTCGAGAGTCCATCCGGAAGTTAAACGAACTCTACTGAAGGTCCGAGAACAACTTTACTGGTTCCATTATCGTGACGATGTGGAGGATTGGTGTCCTACATGTACAAGTTGTGCGACTGTGAGGGGACCTCAGACACGGAGTAGAGGAGCATCGAAATTGTACAAGGTTGGTGCACCACGGGATCGAACATCCCTTGACATTGCGGAGCCGTTACAGAAAGGCGCAAGAGGGACTCCTAAGATCGTCCATGTCGATCGCTTGGCGCGTTATTATGGGGCCGATAATGCTCGGGACGAGCATGTCTTAGGAGGGGGCAGTGTTACGCGCTCAAGTCGACGACACAACTAGTGCCATCTAGTGTCAGGAACGAGAGCGAGGGGAGCTTTGCGGAGAATGACATCACAAATCTCTCAACCGACAGCGCCTAGTCGAAACTCGAACGCTCGGTACCTTGGGCGTGTTTACTTGAACATTCTGGATACTTCTTTGCTAATTAAAATAAATAGGCGCTGCAAGATGCGATCGAGGCAGAGTTGAACTCGGCGACACAAGCGAAGCTTCGGAGCGGAATTAAGTGAATTAGTGTGTTTAATTATTAGTGTTTTAAGTTTTAATTTGTGTAAAGTAAATTAAAGTGTTAATTTAGGTAATTTTATCGGCAATTTTTATTGTCACGAACCTCAAGTTCGTAACATTATAATTCCCCTTTTACAATCTTTTTGTTGAATAAAAACCTTGAATTTGTTGTTTGACAAACTTTGAAATTTATCTTTATTATTCATACGTAGTGGACTTTCTATTCATTATTCATTCGTGGTAGAGCCACGCTGCAGCTATATTATGGTTGTAGCACGAATTGGTTGGCTCGATCGGGAAGTACCACGATCTCACAGAATACCAGTGTAAAAAAGCAGCTTAATACTGGTTTCGTATGGAGAGTGTAGAGATCCAGAGACCCTTTTTTTACTGGAAACGAGGCATATCATCTTAGTCCTCAGGGGTGATAACGCATTTTGATTCTTAACCTGCTCAACCCCCTAGCGGTCTCATGAGACCGCGGCCACATTCCGTCTAATCCCTAGCGGTCTCATGAGGTCGCACCCACCCACAGCACTTTAATCCATAAAACTTATATATAGAGACTACTTTTCTATTAAGAAGTTTGGCATTATATAATCAATTTGAAATACTCCATCCTCTAGTGAAATAAAAAAACTGTTATCCTATGAATATTTATTTATAATCTACGTTTATTTCATACGCCATTTTCGCGTGAATGTTATTGTGTTGGTTTTTGGTATTTTCTAGTGTTTTAGTATAGTGTTTATTATAAAATTGTAACGAAAGTTTTTGTGTGAATAAAATTTATCTTTTTACCTAAATAATTTCGAGTAATATATATATATATATATATATATATATATATATATATATATATATATATATATATATATATATATATATATATATATATATATTGAAATAATTGTGATTTTCACACTGCCAACGTTCGCTTGGTATGTTTTTTTTTGTTATCAAAATACAATAGTATTTTTGTAATAAAGTAAAACCTGACTTTTATATAGAGAATTTTGTATAGATTTTATAATGCCAAATTTATTAATAGAAAAGTAGTCTCTAAATATAACTTTTAATCGTTCAAAGTTCGTGCTTGTTTGGCACCCTTGTTTTATAAAAAAGGTTTGAAAATTTGTTGTAAAAGCCTATACATGGCGCCATTAATTAATTTATATTTCTGTAGAGTCAAATAACTAGAACTATAAGCTTTTTTAAACCTTTATTTTAAGACCTTATCAAAATGTTGCTCTATTTGACATCATTACAAACTAAATAACATTTAATTTAACAAACAAACACTCTGTTACACAATATCACTATGTTATACAGTTTAATCAATTACTTTATATCATCGGAATGAGGGTTGGACAAAATAATGTTACAGTCAGAAAATTCCTTCAAAATATTTTTACATTTAGCTATTCGAAAGGCAGCATTGCGGGCACACTCCATCAATACATATATTGTTCCTCGGGAACACCGTATTGTTCAGAGTTCGGTGATGGGATTTTATTCATGAGAAAAGCAAACTTATTTGATGGAATGTGCTCAGAACGCAGCCTCATAATCACTATTGCGTCTTTTCTTGGTAATCCGTGACTATCAATCCATGGAATTCGGAGGGGTTGTGGCTGGACCGTTTTATATCAGATACCTTTTTCTTTAGAGCGTAAATCCAAATATTCCTTCCATAATTAGTAGTATTGTTGTTTGATCAACCAAATGCAATCTGTTTAATAAGGGAGTACATTATATTCAACTCCATCAGTAATAGCTTGCCTAGCCAACACATCCACCCGTTTATTATATTCAATGCCAAATTGTGATGGGATTCACTGTAACTTAGTAGATTTAGAATTGGAAATCAGATTTAAAATACAGTCCTGGACTGATTAGGTTGTGGGAGTGCCTCGTAGTCCAGAGGCACACCGAGCCAAGTGTTGGAGTGCGCTTTTAGAATCTGTTAATATCACTATGTTGTCTTGTTGTTTCGTTTAGTTTTTAGTTTACGATATTGCGTAAGCGCAATATCGTTACAACAAGACAACATAGTTCTTTTACATAGTTACGTCGCTATTTGTGAGGCCTTGTCTTAACAAGGCCTCACAAATTGCGATAAGTTCCGCCGTTATGCATAATTTGTCACTAGCTATTTGAATTGTAGACTGATGTTGCTTTGTGGGTTAAAAAATGCTGAACCAATTCTACTACCATCCTTAAATCCATAGGTAAAGAGTTTACAACAATTTTTAAAGCACTGTTTGACAAAATCCAGGCGTACATTATCCAGATATATGTTGGTAACCCAAGTATTCATAGAAAACATTTCTAGCTGTCGGCTGGAATGAATATAGATATTAGAAAGACAATAAACATAGTTAGCAACAATTGGTTCTTTTTATTTTGCCAGTATCTATTGTTCTTATATGTCAATAACTCTTGTAATTTTTAATTGTAACATTGTTTTCTCGATACCTAGCTTTTAAAATAAATTTACCTGCTAGATACGTTCTCCGCACGTGTAATGGAGGTAGACCAAGTTCACTCTCCGTTGCATGTATAGGAGTTGTTTTAATAAAACCTACAATTACTCTCAACGCTTGATTATGTACTTGATCTAGCTTATTTATATACCTTTGACAACCGTTATCGTATAAAAACTCCCGTAATTAAGTCTTCTCCTTATAATAGAAATACACAACCTTTTCTAATGTTTAGGGTGGACTCCCCATTATGTCGCAGAAAGAATTTTAAAAATATTTAAGTATCTAGAAGTTTTATCAAGTAACTCAGTAATATGTTTATTCCATTTTAAAGAGCGGTCCAACTGCATACCCATATACTTTACAGCACTGACTACCTCTATTGCATTTCTTTTTAATATTTAGTGATCTCTGTTGTATATTGATGCTTTTTTTGAAGATACATACCTTTGTTTTGTTTGGTGAAATGTCCAAACACAGATCAATAAGCATGTTGTTTATTTTATTAAATGCTATTTGCAGTTCTTTAGACGCATCATTGACATTTTCACTACTTAAATATAAAGCGTAATCATCAGTATATTGAGAAATCTTAACATTAGAAACGTGTTAACAAATATGAAGAGTAGTAATATTGAATAATATAGGAGACAAAGAGTCTCCTCGGACCAAGCCATGACCTGTGGATCTACATATTATTTTTTTTTATCAACTTTTGTGCTTAATTGTCTTTCCTTTAAAATTGTTCATAAGTATTTGCAGATTTTTTTACGAGCACATAATCTATCTAAATTTAAAAGTAAGGCTCTAAATTCCACGTTGTTATAAGCGTTTTCAATGTCAATAAAGCATCCTACCGTTAATTGATCTTAAGAAAATCCCAGCTGAATTCTAGAAACTAAATTTCTAAGGTTATCAAGACAAGATTTGTTTTTTCCAAACCCTGTGGTCTCTTCATGACAGAGTTTTTTTTTAAATAACCACTCTAATCTATTTTTCAGAAATAAGAGAGATTGGTCTTAAAGCTGCTATTGAAGATGAATCACGACCCGGTTTAGGTATTGGTATTATGATAATTTCACGCCACTGCGCGGGAGCAAAACTGAGAGTGTAAAATAAATTATAAAGATCTAATAAAATATTTATAGCGTTATCCGGTAAATATTTAATCATCGATACGATATATTGTCGCCTCTGCGTGAAGTATCTTTTGCTTTAACGCATCTTTTTAGTTCATATAGTGAAAATGGAGCCTGAAGTTTTATATTACGAGACGACAAAAAGGATACTTTAGACAGACAAAATCCGGTGTTAAATTATGTAAAAGCTTATTCAACCATTACTTCGTCAACCAATACTTTCGTCTGGTGTTAAATTATGTAAAAGCTTAATTAACCATTACTTCGTCAATATAAGTATTAGGTGACCTATAATCCTTTAAACACTTCATCTTATGCCATATTTCTGTTAAAGAAGTAGCCTCATTAATTGAAGAACAAAAATTGTAGAATAATTTATTTTTAGCCTGTCGTAATAATAATTGTGAAATTCTGATTTTTTATTTATATTTGTTTTAATTACCAGAGATGGCATTCTAATATTTGTAAAAATTACCAGAGGAAACAGAGTAAGTGCTAGTCTACGACTCTCTGCAACAGATTTCGATAACTGAGGATTAAAACTTCGCTTAATTTACACAAAGGAATGTGGCATCAGAGGCTTCGTTAATTTTGCTAAGAAACAAATTGTAACTTGTTTGCAGATAATTAATTAGTAGGTTATAATTTGAAAGATTATCTTCAATATACTTGCGATATCCTTCCCAGTCAGTCTTCTTATAGTTTCTCCTCTGAATAAATAGTGAGTTATTGTTACTATAAGAAATATAAATCTTAATCACTAAGTGGTCACTACCCGGTGTCTCGTTGGTTATATTCCAGTTTAAGTGCAACGCTATGTCCGAAGATGTAATAGAAATATTAATTAATTTAAAATTAAAAATGTTTTATTTCAGTAAATCATTTTACAATTATTTGCCAAGGCCTCCCAGAAAGTGATCAAAAATAATATCAGGAGAAGCGTCATGTAAATTTCCGTTGACAAATTTAACGCGCGTAGCTTGACTATCAGTCAACGACATAGTCACTTCTTAAATAATTCTACTCTTTAAATCTTCCTGTGAGTTAGAAATTAATGTATATAATTTTAAAAGCAACTGCTTCAAATTTAAATTTGATCTGTACTTCTCTTTTTTCTCATTTCTCAACCAAATTTCATTTTCCGACTCATCGACTAAATTATTATTCATTACTTCGGATTCCGAAGATACATCCCAGTTATACATTTCACTTTGACTTTCTTTCTTTTTCATATTCTTTTTTCTTGGGTCTCTGTCCTCATGATTGAAACACATCCGTTGAGCATGGTTGTATAGTTTGTGATAGTCGAATTAAACTATCACGTTGCGGTGCTCGTGTCACGCTTGCATAGAAAATAACGTTTAATGTCTTGTGACTGCTTGAGACTCGGGACACATATTCTCGCGTGCCGGTGGAATTAATTTGTTCTACACGCAGGGAGTTTATCAACAAATTGGAGTTCGATTTCGGCAGCAAATCAAAAACTGTTAAATTTTAAACAGTTTACAACTCCGTAACATGGAAGTGCATGGGCTGATTGAGGTGATCATTTTGTAATAAGACCGGCTGTCAAAAACGCAGTGATCGGGTTTTTTTTTACTGAAACCCCCGTGCTAGCACAAATGAGAAGCACCAGCTCAAGGATTCGGAGTTAGCCAATAATGCGTGTATGTGTTATTTTATAATTTTAATTAGCTTTTAGCTATTAGCAGCCCTAAGCCCGTTAAATATGAAGGTAAATGTGAAATTATAACTCGCGTCGCGTAGTTATCAATTAAGTAACGAGCACGTTATCAAAGAAGTAAATAGTAGAGAAAAACTCCATACAATGACTCCTATACACACAACCGTTTGTACGCTGTAATTATTGCACATAAATCACATTCAATTTCGGATATTTTCAAATAAAGAAATCTTATTTACGCGTAATCCACCACGTCTTTTTAAGTCACTTACTTGTTTGTCTGTCATTCGGATGGAATTTAGTAATTGATTTCAAAATTTCGAGGAGCTGAAAACTTGAACTTATGAATATAGCTACAATTCGGAAGACAATGCAATAATATGATAAATAAAGCGTGGTAAATTTTTTTCTAAGTTTCAATTGGTGTACAATGTCTTGTGGTAATACTTTTTGAAATCTAAATTCTTTGATAAGGCTCGGTGACTATGAAAATTATTAAACGATTCTGCAGTCAATATAGGAATATCAGTGAGATATGTCTCAAAAACGCTGTGAGTTTTTGATTTGATCTGTGATAACATTGTGAGGGAAATAAACATACTCGTAGTAAGGAAAATGAAAACATCATGAGGGAAAGCATGTTTGAAAATAATTATTTTGAAGACAAGTGAAATAAGTCGATACGCTTTTGGACAACTCGGCGGACATACCATTAATCTAAAACTCAAAAATGAGAGGAGTGACTGTGCCTAGCTCTATGGTATATATGTATATCGACTGTAACTTTTACTTTAGGTTTTTACATCTAGAACAGGTGGTTTAAGCTATGTTTATGTGTTATTACATTTATACAAATACATTATATACTATTTTTTACAAGAGTATTAGTAATCTTGTAACATTACCAATATTCCTTTTAACTACTCTTGGTAAGCTTGAAACGCTTGTGTTAGGAGTGGTTCACCACTGTAGTCAAACGGCGGATTTGAACCCCAGACTTTTTGAGTTTGCGATCCGCGCCCTGCCATTAGGTAACTGTCGCTGGTTAAAATACTATAAAACATTGTAATATAGCGTTAAAAGTTTAACCACTTAATCGGAAAATTAAACAAAATAGTGTAGCAAGAATATTCACGGGTTTATGTTTCGTTATTTACCGTATTGCGGATACGAAATTGGGTTCTATGGCTCTACTTACAAAGCTTATATATCTTAAACTTGAATCGATAAGGATAAGCTGTCGTTACGAACATACTTATTATATATAAGAACACGTTTTTTTCAGGATGGCTACGGAATGAGAGTAAAAGCTGTACATATAATTACTCCATCTAAAACAGCGGAAACAATATTTATATTTTGTAAAAAAAATGCTCAGCGCAAAATTAGTTCAACGCATTCAAATGCACAAGGATTTCGAATCACTGCACAAGGTTGTACAGAGAGATGTTTTACCAGAAGAGCTAGGTGGTAACGAGAGGTCTATTACTAAAATACATAGTAAGTTTGTAATGTTCACGCTATTCTATAACTGTGGCATTTTATTTCTATGGTGCTAACAAAAACTGTGATAATATCACCGTATATTTACGGCACATAGCTTAGAATTATTTATATATTTAACTAATCTTTATTGAACCTTCCGAAAATAAAGTAGTTAGCAGTAAGGGCAGTAATAACTAACATATTTAATCATAACTAGGCTGAATTGCTTGTATTTGAATTTGCTCATTATTCTTTTATTATATTTTTGGTTACCATATCTAAGTCAAATTGGAATAAATTCATCCATTTTTAACTCTCGCGTGCCTAGAATTTATGAACGACTCTTATTCTAATCTAAATAAATATATTTGTTATTTAAATGTTATATTAATGAGCTTTGTTAAACATACATTTTTAATTTTTAAATGTTTGATATAGTTACTTTTAAAAATATTCAGATAAAAATCTTTTGTTAAAATATAATTGTGGAATAATATTATGTAATATTATATTAAATCGGCATATACAACGTGTCCCAAAATTCAACGATAAGCCAACACCGGAGGATAGACCTGTCCCGGACTAATTGGGGAAAAACAGAAAAAAAATATATCCCAATTATATTTAAAGTTATATAAAAAAAATGAAATTCTTCATAAATTGAGACCGTTTATGATATTTTTCACTACCATGACCACATTTTTTTTAATATTTTTTTTATAGGCAACCTGAATAGTACTGCTATCTACCACAATTCTTAAAAACTCTAGAATAACTCTTGTTTTATCAGGAAAATTAATGAAACTTATTTTATTCCCTAAATTTTTGTAAGTTTAATAATAATAATTTTTTGAAGACTTTTACTTTTAACCAAATTTAACTTATCGTGGTGTAAAAAAAAAGTATGAACACTAGTATGGCAAGTTTTTTTTAAAAATTGACGCATTTAATCAACATTCCAAAATGGTATAATACTCTAGGAAAACAAGTTATAAAAAAATATGGGCCTATTATTTCTTCTGGGGCCAAATGACGGTCGGGTGTAATAAAAGTATTAGTTCTTGAAAAATGTTTAATATTTCAAAACAAATGGTACAAATAGTTTCACGTGTAATTTATTAAGTTATTAACATTATAACAAATGTTCGAACTGTTTGCCACCAGCATTAATACATGCACGACATCGCCTTAAATATGATCGTTTTATTTGTCTTGCATATTTTCTGCTATTAATGTAATCAGCAGCCTGAGTGATACTTCGACGAAGCTCGCCCAATGTCGCAATTGATTTTGAGTAGACCCTGTTTTTAAGACAACCCCAAATAGAAGAAGTCCAGGGGGTTCAAACCGGGGGTTCAAATATAAAAGACCAAATTGTGGTCATGGTAGTGAAAAATATCATAAACGGTCTCAATTTCCGAAGAATTTCATTTTTTTATATAACTTAAAATATAATTGGGAACTTTTTTTTTTCTTTTTTTCCCCGATTAGTCCGGGGCAGGTCTATCCTCCGGTGTTGGCTTATCGTTGAATTTTGGGACACGTTGTATATACAAAATAAATAACAAATTTTAAAAATTATACTCGGTATAATTTATCTAATCGACAATACAATCTATTATTACATACTGTACATTCTACCTACGTTGTTTATTCTATGACAAAAAACCAAACGCGCATGCGCCAATTTATTCTTTACTGTGCATGTGCAAACACATGTAGCGCACATATTTTATTTGAAATAGCTGTTCTAGTACGTATGCACATGTTACTTCAATGTTGGATTCACTCAGTTGGCGGAGAGAAAAACAATTGAAAACTGGCGGGAAAGTGTATTTTACTTTTAGATTTTCTTTTTCTTTATGTCCTGTATGTATTGATATTAAAACTATCCCGATACAAATAGTACATCCAAAGAGACTGTTCTTCAATTTTAAACAAACAAAATGCGAAAAACCTTTTTCCTTGACCTATTATGTGTAATAATAAACTTAATATTTCTTACAGAAGAATGGGTTGACGTTCTAAGTTCAAAGGAGTTTCAAGAATATTACAGCAAAATGAAAGCAGCTTCCACAAATGAAAAGTATAGACAGACTGATAAATTTAACGAAGAGTATATGGGAATAGCAGGCACATTTCAAACTTTAAATGTAGATTAGTTTTTTTAATTGGGTGACCAACGAGTACACAATTCAGCTGATGGTAAGTGGATACTGTGGCCCGTAGACATCAACATTTATCCCAAACTAAGAATCAAAATGCAAATGTGTTGTCACCTGAGACTAAGATGGAATGCCTCGATT
Source organism: Parnassius smintheus behrii (assembly GCA_036936625.1). NCBI lineage: Eukaryota > Metazoa > Arthropoda > Insecta > Lepidoptera > Papilionidae > Parnassius > Parnassius smintheus. The sequence goes on from JAUPFT010000017.1 coordinate 28,823,092, forward strand.
CCAGTAAAAAGGGTCTCCGATTCTCTACACTCACCATACAAAACTCAGCAGCATTACGATGCTATTTTACGCTGGTATTCTGTGTGAGCTTGGTCCCGCCCCGGTTGAGCCGACCCATTTGTGCCACATCTATAATATAGCTGCAACGTGGCCTTACCACTTAAAGTGAGTATTTATAAACAAACTTTAGCCAAAATTACATTATTGTATTAGGGTTGTGAATATTGGTGTTGATAGTTTATGCGTATGTATATATACGTATACGTAAATAAAATAACTTAAGATGAGAATTATGTGCGATTTTTTCATTCAATAAAATATTTTAAGATCCGTGGGAATCAATCTTGACACATTTGTCACAATTCAATGACTATAAATTTGAACCCTTTTTGTCTATCTTAGTACGTCTACATGTACGGTTATTTCTTACCAAACTGCGGCTAGATGTCATTATCGCACTAGTCAATAAAATTAATATTCATGGCGTTATTTTTATAAATTTTTGTTTTTTTTTTTTTAACATCATAAAGTTTCTATAAAAAAGGTTTTTATTTAAATTGATAAGAAGTTGATTGACGTGGTAGAGCCACTTAGCAGCTGTATTATTGTTTTAGCACAAATGGGTTTTTTGGCGATCAAGTACCACGCTCTCACAGAATACAACTTTAAAATAACAGCTTAATGCTGCTGTGTTTCGTATGTAGAGTGTAGAGAATCGGAGACCCTTTTTAATGGAAACGAGACATTTCATCTTGTAGATGTCTATAGGAACATCATCCATTTACCATCAGATGGACTCTGTGCGCGTTTCACATCCTTTTTCTATAAAATAAATAAATAAATAAAATATTATTTTTATAGACTAGCTAGTTTCAAAGCCGTGCCGTTCGAGTGCCGTGGTAGCTCAGATGGTTAACGCTCGCTGTAAATATAACAAAACGCGAGTAACCCGGATTCGATCCCCGCCAGCACCAATGAAATTGTAAATTGCAATTTTAAGTGCTGATTTACCACGTGCTCGGCGGTGAAGGAAAACATCGTGAAGAAACCTGCATGTCTGAGGAATAAGGAAAAAATAATAATTTGGCAGCGCGGCGGACACTTTCTTGCCCTAAAACCCTATCAGAAATGAGGGGAGGCCTGTGCCCAGCAGTGAGACGTTTAAAGGCTATAACTTTAGTTTCAAAGTGTTGTGTGTACTTGTGCACAACAGTGCTTGATTTTCACAAAATTTGAATAAAATGGCATTTGTTGTTTCGCTATCGACTTTAATTGTATTTCCTGGAAATCCTTCATTACTGCAGCAATACAAATATGGCAAATATCGCCAAGGATTCAGAAGCCTAAATATCAGAAACAACAGGACATCAATATCAAATAAAAAATTCATACAGGTATCAATAACATTGATTCTCAACTAAACTGGAAGTTACCTACAGAGATGTTGTGTTCGAAACTTAATCAATATTCATATGCGATCTACATGTTGTCCAAAACTGCCAGTACATCCACAGTTTTAACCGCTTACCATGGACATGTTACTCCTCTTTTAATGTATGGTGTTACGTTTTGGGGCAACTCTGTGAGAAAAGAGTTGGTCTTTAGGGCGCAAAAGAGATGCGTTCGGGCTATATACAGAATTAAACAAACCGAGAGCTGAAGGTCGATATTTCCAAAGATTACAATATTGACACTACCGTGTATTTGTATACTGGATATGGTACTATTTGTAAGAAATAATAGTAACTTATTTGTTAAATTAAAAAGCAAGAGATACCCCTTCCAAATAAGCTTCATGTCTAACAAAACTAAACTTTTAAACAGCAGTGTATTTTGTATGATTCCTAGAGTGTATAATCATTTACCCAACTCTCTGCTTGAAATTTCAAATAATAATTTATTTACAAAGAAAAGTGAAGACACTACTTTTAGAAAAATCATACTATTCGGGAAGGAATTTTTCTTGAAGACAAATTATTAGATGTAGTATTGAAACCGCTTACTGGTACTGTGACATTAATTAGACATTTTATGTGACATTCATTTTACAAAGATGACATTGTGTATTAATTAGGTAATCTCATTTGACATTATTTTAATAATTATTTAGACACTGTAATTTGATATGTAATAATTTTAGTTTAAACTATAGCATATAATTAAGAATTTTTGCATGGCATGAGCGTAAATATGGCAATCAACAATGTAATTTGACCACTGTAACACCATCTGTACCCATATTGCGCAAATAAAGAATTAAAAAAATAACAGAAATCGAGCCTCTAGTCATCTCATATCACCTCACAAAACTCTGTAAGGTTTTATCTGCATTTCGGAGTCCAAAATTCAAGAAGCAAAATTTGTACAAACTGAGCGGTGTAAACATCGCAGTCTTTTGATCATTTTTCTTGCAAAATGGTTTCTATTCAAACGATTTTTGTAGGTTTATGGTTGAAAATAGAATGTATATTCATAAGAAAATCGTGGAGGTACTTGATCGAATAATTATCTAGTATAGTGTGAGCGTTGAGTAGCCTGTAGTATCCACAGTGACACTAATCCTAGTTAATTGATAGAATCAGGCGTAACGTTGCGGATATCCATTATAATAAAAAATAAAAATATAAATTTCTTTGCAACTTTCCGCTAAATAAATACAATGATGTGTCTTTCCTGGATTGAAGAGCACCTCCCGCCCTCTCTCAATTGCATGCACTAACTCCGTCACCACTAGTCCCAGCACCACTACTCCCAACACCACTATTCCTGGTAAGACACACCATCGACGATAATACGACACGTGTTTCGCCTCTACACGAGGCATATTCAGGTAATATAGACTCTACTACTTCCCCGTAGTAGAGTCTACATTTCCTGAAGATACTAATCCTAGTGCTTATTAAGAGCTTTATGCAGAGATCAAATTTGATCCCGTGTAAAAAAAGTTTTAAATAAATTTTATCATAACTGGATTTCCTAGTTTCTGTAGTTCGTTTGTTCGAAATTCCGGAGTTCGAAGATAGGCGACGCCTTAAATATTAAAAAAAGTTCTTTCAAGTTTTTGATTCTGTGATTTATCTGTATATTGTGACACAATAAAACATAATATAACTAGCATTTTACCCGCGGCTTCGCACACGTGGGCTTCAATTTAGAACGATCATTAAATTAGCAAAATTGGATTTTTCCATAGTCGACAAGCTTGGCGAGTGGGCCAACCACAGTTTTTTTATTATTTTCAGTTTTTATCAGGAAGATGTTGCTGCCCATCACATGTTTTAATTTCCCCCTGTTGCCTCTTATAGCACCCACGGAACCATGTATCTTTACGAATGGTAAATTGTTTTAGAATCAGAATTGCGTTTTTACATTTCATTTCTGAACTTATTCAAAACAAAAATTTCCTTAGTTTTGGAAAAATAATTTTATTTTAATGATCTTTAGGTTAGGGTAAAGGTTAGCTGGCAGAGAATGCCTTTTCGGCATTAAGTTCGCCTTTGTACCAAATTGTTTTTTTTGAGTGCAATAAAGAATTTTCTATCTATCTATCTATCTTTCTTCTATTAACTCTTGGCATAATATTGTTACGAGCTTGAGGTTCGTGACACTAAAAATTGCCGATAGAATTACCTAAATTAACACTTTGATTTTCTATACACAAATTAAAACTTAAAACACTAATAATTCAGTACACTGATTCACTTTATTCCGCTCCGAAGCTTCGCTTGTCTCGCCAAATTCAATACTTCCCCGATCGCACCTTGCAGCGCCTATAAATACACATTAGTACCGAAACATCCAGAACATTCAAGTAAATACGCGCACCAATCGACAAAGCGTCGAAAGTTCGAGTCTCAGCTTCTAGAAGCTTAGTTCTTCGTTTCGACAACAGATGGTGCTGTCGGTTGAAAGATTAGTGATGCCATTTTCTGGAAAGCTCTCTCCTGGCTCTGTTACCTGACACTAGATAGCGCTAGTGCCAGGTGTCAACTTAGCCGCGCAACAATATTCATTCATGGAATTAACTGACACAATAAAATAGATGCTGTTGCTTAGTTGTCATATTATAAAATGTATCAACAGTTGTCTCACCAAGCGTGCAATGGAATTTACATTTAACATATGAGATATAATATTAAAAAAGGTTTATAAAATGAACAATAGCGTAGTAACTCTTAGAATCATAAAAATCGTTTGTCGTATAAAACGTATGTTCGACCGATCAGTTTTTCAGTTTATGTTTGAATTTTGTTTTAATAATATTGTGTAAGTGATTGAATACTTTCATTGCCGTTATGGATGCATTTTTGTCAAACAGTTAATTATTATTTATTTATTTATTCTTTTTTGTACACCACAATACAGAAACATCAATATAGTTAAAACTAATTAAAGTATGTACAATAGGCGGTCTTATCACTGAAAGTAATTTCTTCCAGACAACCTTTGCGTAGAGGAATGATGCAAACAAAAGTAACAAATAGAGGGGGGCATACAAAATAATAATAAAAAATACAATAATACATACAAATAAAAGTAAGTGAAAGTTATGTATAAAATATCATAGAATAGATAGAATAGATATCATATAATAGATAAATGAAAAGAGTAAGAGAAAGGTAAAGTAATTTATCTAATAGCGTTCTAAATAATACGACTTAACAAGAATTTTGAAAGAGTGAAGAGATTTAGCACGACGAATATGGAGAGGTAAGGAGCTCCACAATCGCACAGCGGTTACGGTGAAGGATTTCTTCAAAAAGGAAGAAGATTGCAAAGGTGTAGAGAGAAAGATTGATGGAGGATCGAAGAAACCGATTATGGGTAAGAGAAAGATACTGGAAACGATTTTTTTTTTAAATAAAGAGGAGTAGAAGGATTAAACAGCACACTATATAACGCGGAGAGAATATGAATATTCCTGCGAAGGCGGATCGGGAGCCATTTGAGGTGTTTGCGAAATTCGGAGATATGATCATATTTGCGAAGCCCAAATATAAATCTAATGCATAAATTTTGAATGCGCTCAAGCTTATTAAGCTGCTTCTCGGTAATGTCAAGATAGCAAATATCAGCATAGTCAAGGATAGGCAGAAGAAGAGACTGGGCGAGCGTAACGTTAGTTGCTGTGGGAAGGAAATTACGTAATCTACGTAAAGAGCTTAACGCAGCAAACATTTTTCTACTGACCTCATTAACCTGTGAGGTCCAAGACATACAGGAGTCAAGATACAACCCCAGGTTTTTAACCTTGTTACTGTAAGGGATTAGAGTGCAGTCTAGTATAATAGGGGGTAGGGAAGACCAGTCAATTTTACCAAATAATCTAGAACTACCGATGACAATGACCTGAGTTTTCTTAGGATTAATCGTTAAACCATAACATTTATTCCAATTCGAAATACAAGTCAGATCAGCGTTAATAGTGTCAACTGCTTTAGATAGATCTTCAAGAGAGGACTGAGTATAGATTTGGAGATTATCAGCATACAAATGGTAGGAAGAGGACAAATTATGACTTATAGAGTTAATGAAAATTGCAAAAAGGAGAGGAGACAACACGCCACCTTGTGCTATACCAGCAGCTGTAGTAATCCAGGTGGAAAAAACTCTTGCACCTGAATTCGCTGTCGGCGACCAAACAAGTAACTTCGAAACCAGTCAACTACAGTTGGAGATATGTTGAGAGAGCGTAGAATGCTTAACAAGATATCAAAATCTACAGTATTAAATGCGTTACTAAAATCAAGCAACGTGAGAATAGTAAGCTTTTGTTTCTCCATACCATACCGAATATCATCAGTGATTTGTAAAAGTGCGGTAGTCGTACTATGGCCAGGACGGAAACCGGATTGCAAGGGATTTAAAAGATTGTGTTTTAAAAGATAGGTACTTAATTGATTGTGCACAAGACGTTCTAGAACTTTGGAAAAGAAAGGCAAAATAGAGATAGGTCTATAATCGGAAAAACTAGAGGGATTTGACTTTTTCGGAAGAGGAACTACAAATGCGTCTTTCCAAGCTGAAGGGAAAAAAGCAGAATTCAGTGATTTATTCACGATAGACGTGATTATAGGTAAAAGTAGATCAATGAGAGGGATGACCATTTTCCGACTAATGCAGTCACTACCAATCGAATTTGAATGGATGGACATTATGGCTCTCTTAACATCACAACTGTTAAATTGGCTAAAATTAAAAGCATTGGTGTCCGGAGTGGGAGCTTTTGAAAGAGAATCCAAAGTATTATGTTTTGCTTTATCGTTAATGCAAGATGAAGATGAGAAATGCAAATTAAGTTGATTGAGATCAAGGTTATGGTGTGTGAGATTTTGTCGTAATTTCCCAACTCCTAAGGACTTAAGAAATTTCCAGACCCTAGCAGGATCAGGATCTTGTACTGGATTCACGGATATGGCGTCGTTGTGCTTTTCTACACAGATTGTTGCAACGATTCCGTACTAATCTATACTTCTCTCTATTCAAATCGCTAGGGACTGACTTGTATTTAGCTTTGGCACAATTTTTAATGTGGATGATTTTTTTATATCATCGGTCAGCCAAGGAGAAGGAGCATGCTTTACACGCACTGGACGAACAGGAGCATGAACGTCGTAAAGCTGAATTAACAGAGAGTTGAACAAAGCAACCTGTTTATCAACAGTAGACGCATTGACGACTACACTCCAATCAATCTTTACAGCGTCATTTAAAAGCTGCTCCAAATCCAAGTCACTAAAGTTACGCTGAAGTAGTATCCTTGACTTAGCTTTAGGGGGACGGATTTTATATGACAAGTACAAAAGGTCGTGATAGGAAAAAGAATCAGCAGCATGTTGCCCAAATTTAAGAACATGGTCAGGTAAAGACACAAACATTATGTCGAGAAGAGAAGGGGCACAGTTCGGGAAAAAGTGTGTGGCAGAAGTAGAAAGAAGTTTTAAATTTGCTGCTTCAATAATAGATTTAAGTTTTATTGATCTAGCGTTGTTTTTTAAAAGACAGGTATTAAAATCACCCATAATAATACTGTGACAATAGATAGGTGTAAGATTGTCAAGAATATTTTCTAACGTGGTGAAGTAGTCGACAGTAAAAGAGGGACTGTAAAAAACTCCAAGAAGTAATTTTGTATGACCAAGAAGAACTTCGATAAAGAGAAATTCAGCTTCGTTTCCAGTCTGCGAACCATCTGAAACTTGAATTACTGAAAAAGGTACATGTGAGCGCAGATAAATACGAACACCACCACTGCCCCGATCGGTACGGTCGTTACGAATCAAATGAAAACCTGGAAGCGAGTAGGAAGTTGATGGAAGACATGGTTTTAACCATGACTCCGAAACAAGGATAGCGTGTATGTTTTTGCTATTAAAACTTGACAACATGTCGGGGTAGTGAGCAGGAATACTTTGAGCATTTATGTGAATAGCGTTAAAGTTTTTGTTAGATTCAGAAAAAGTTGAATCTAACATAATATTTAAGGGTTCAATACTTTCAAAGCTGTCAATACTGCTTAATCCATCAGAGGCAGAATCAAAGGCGAAGGAATTGGAACTCCGAACACTATCATCTGAAGAAATCATATTAAATTATATCTGATTCCTAAATATATGTAAAACTAAGTAAATATGTATTATTGTATGTATGTATTATAATATATATAATTATAAAATAAATAATTCAAAAATAAATAAGTCAGTAAACTACCTGCCAGCATTATGGAAAAAAATGTTTAATTCACTTAGCAATAAGTGAAGAAACGGAACGTTAACATACCATAGACACAAAAGTGAGAGGTGTTAATGTCAGATTAGTCAAAGTGTCAAAGTTACAGTACGTTAACTAGCAATTATCTACCTTACAATATACTTTTATCACTAATACTAAACATACCAAAGAAAGATTACAATAACAATTACTAACATACAAGAAAAATTATAACACTAAATAATAAACATTCCAAAGAGAGATTATTAATCATTACATTTTACTATCTAATCTACAATTAACAAGGAAAAGTAATGAAGATATAATGATAAAAAGAAAACTAAAATATGAAGTCCAGAGAAAAGTTATAACAGAATTACAAAAATTAACAAAATATAAATAAAATTATTTACGAAAAAGTTCATTTTTTACCGGCCCTCTTAGTATGCTGTGGTGCACCTTTATCTTCGGTGGCCTTATTTGCCTCAACCACAATAGGATAAACGGGTGAAGCAGAAGTTGACCCGTTGCATAATGCGTCAAGCTCAGACAAGGTCTCAAGTTGGTGCCTTGTGCCATCTGGAGTAAAGATATTGATAACTCCATGCCTGGTCCAACATTTGGTGATGCCATACCTTCGCCTAGCTTCTAGAAAAACACTGTGGCGCCTCCTTGTTAGAATTAATTTTAGATAGATAAAGATCCTTTTGATAGTGGAACGTACTTCCCCCCCCCCCCCCTTGTATATTATATAATATTGTTTCCCTTTCTATATCTCATTGTATCCATACATGTATGTAACCAGGATAAATACATATTTTTTGATCTTTACCCATGAACTTTTACTTTACCAATGATCTTCCTAAAGTTTTAGTTATAGGACGTTCATAATATTTATGGCGTGATAGTCATAGTTAAGACCTTTATTTACGTTGTGTTTATTTAGAAACCTCGTTCTTTTAGGTGTCTTTTGGTAGAATGAATATTCACTAGAGCAATTAAAAGCCGTTGCCTTTGGCTTATAATCTAAGTGAGCCCCGTTCACGAAGACAGGGCTCGAGAAAGGTTAAGAACATCAAATCGTCCCTATTCTACTTGTATCAGGTTTAAATAATTAATTTATTATTAATTATCCTAGGTAGAGGATACAAGGGTATCGCTCTTCCAAATTTAAAAAAAAATGTGGGGGAGATACACGGCTCCTCATATGCCGTGTGCGGTGATGCGCCAATCAACTAACGCGCTCCACCCGAAGAGGACGTTAAGTTGGGAACTGAACCGTACTCCACAGCAAAATATCTGGCGCACCAGTAAAAGAGGGCTTTGTCCCTTGATAGTGCGTAAGCATAAATATCGATCGAATTTGCGCATGTTAATGTGCATAAACACCACACAAAATACGATCAAATCCAACCACAGTGACATTCACTGTGGTTGGATTTGATCGTATTTTGTCGTCACGTCACACGGTTGAGGCAAATAGGCAGACTGGCCATAAAAGACCTCCGTGGGCGCTACCTCCTGCCAGATCGTAGTTCCTGCAGACGAGATGTAAGTGTATGGCATCACCACCGACTGCATTAACAGCACGGCTACTAGCCACAGAGCGTGTCACGAGTCTATCGCTCACCTCCAGGGAATGGGATCTCACGTTGTGCAGCTTTTGGATGCAACCTTGAGAGTCCCATCAGATCCTCCCTCCAACTACTCGCATGGGTCGACACATATGCTCCTCCAACCAGTAGAACGGCGGATAAAGCTAAAAGGCAGTCATAAGATAATAGAAATAATTTGCCATCAGAAAGGGTTTGTGTCACTGACGTTGAGTATATGCATTTTTAGATCACGTTTGTCTTACCCACCAACAAGTTGCCTTCAATAATTCAAAAGTGGAAAAATTACAGAGATATACTTTTATGTTGTTATATATAACATCGTGGAGGTCAGATAGTCCGCAGCCCCGTAATGTAGGGACCCGATTTGGGCAAAGCTATTTAGGTGTGAGTCAAACCAAGATGTAGAGAGCACCAATACTACTACACCGGCTTACACCATCCCAAGATCCCCCATACAATCCCGGCAGACATCACCACCGGCATAGCTCCATCGACCAGAACCATTATAATAATCCTTTTTAATTCCCATTTCTATTAATATAATGCTTCTACATATTTGAGACCTCCCACATGTAAAGGAATTTATATCATAGGCTTTACTACTATGTGTCTTTAATATATAGAACTTAAATCCACAACCCTACTATCATAATGCTTACGCATCATAGAGACCTTTTATAATAATGCTTTTGTATCATAGACCTTACTATTATAATATGTCTTTAATATACGGGACTTCAACCCACAACTCACAGAATACCAGCGTAAAATAGCAGCTTAATACTGCTGTGTTTCGTATGGTGAGTATAAAGATCCAGAGACCCTTTTCTATTGGAAATGAGGCATTCCGTCTTAGTCCTCAAGGGAGGCAACACATTTGCGTTTTGGTTCTTAATCGAGGATAAATGTAGATTTCTATGGGCCACAGCATTCAATTACCATCAGGTGGACTGTGTGCTCGTTTGTCACCCTTATTCTATAAAAAAAAACTCTACTGTTGTAATGCTTATGCATCATAGAGACCTTCTAAAATAATGCAAATGTATCATAGATCTTGCTATAATAAGTCCTTAATATAGACTACACATTGTGCAACAGTACTATAGTAGTCGGTCACCCGACCACCCCATACACCCTTGGGCGTGCGTCTCCGGCCGCTATATAGATAAGCAATCTTTACACGAACACCCTACATCTGTACATGAATAGGCTCAATAACTTAGGTAAATTTTGACCAATTTTCCAATTATTTTATAAATGTTATTTATTTTTATTATTACAATATTTTAGACTTTTATTTCTATTATTTAATACTTTTCGAATATTTTAACGAAGCTCGTAATTAATTTATTGATTGGTTTTTTATTCGAATAACCAGTTCAGTATTTTCTATTATGTCGCTAAGATCAAAAAATATTATTCGTATTTCATCAGTATGTAATTTCTATCTGAATATAATTTCCAAAACACACGAATTATAAAAAACCGAGCGAAAAATACCGAGCAAAGCTCGGTCTACTTAACTATAATAATGTCTGAAATGTATTTAGCTTTATGCTCGTTAATGTATTTTAATTGTTTTAAATATAACCTCTAAGATATATTTTGACGGCTTTATATAGAAAAAAATATAAATTCATAATAATAATAATAATGGGCCGTCACAATATTATAGCAAGGATGTAAATTATGCCGCGTTGAAAGTTTAAAGAATCGTAGAGCAAGACAGTAGGGAAGTAGCCATAGCGTTATTTTCTGATACCAAACTGTTGGCAACGCGGAGCAACGTTCCCTAAAATGATCAGATGCTTTTTGTAATAAAACGTTTAATTTACGTCAATTAAACTCTCAACCCTCAAGCGGTCTCATGAGTCCGCATTCACAATCATTCATTTTCATTTATCGCGGTCATATTCCGTCAAATCCCCAAAATTATAATAATAAAATACCGATGTTTTTTATATAAAAGAGGGGACAAACGAGCATGCGGCTCACCTGATGTTAAATGACTACCACCGCCCATAATCAACCGCAACACCAGGGGAATTGCAGGTGCGTTGCCGGCCCTTTAGAAAGGAGTATGCTCTTTTCTTGAAGGTCCCCACGTCGTATCGGTCCGGAAAAATCGCCGGTGGTAAATTATTCCACAGAGAGGTTGTACGCGGAAGAACACTCCTCTTGAAACGTACAGTGGTGGACCGCCAAGCATCTTGATGGTGTGGATGGTATCTGAACGTTTGCCGCGTATTGCTTTCACGAAATTTGGCGGCTGGGATTAAACCGAACAATTCCTCAGAGCACTCTCGATGGTACATGCGGAAGAAAACGCAAAGAGATGCAACTTCTCTTCGCAGTGTCAGTGAATCGAGGCGATCGGAAAGCACTTGGTCGTCGACGATTCGAGCCGTTCTGCGCTGGATGCGGTCAAGTGGAAGGAGCTGGTACTGAGGAGCCCCAGCCCAGAGATGGGAACAGTACTCCATATGCGGCCGAACCTGCGCCTTGTAAAGTTGCAGGCGGTGTGCCGGCATGAAATACTGTCCCGCTCTGCTGAGCACGCCAAGCTTTTTAGAGGCCAATTTGGCCTTCTCTTCCAAGTGACCACGGAACTGCATGTCACTCGATATGTCGACGCCGAGGATTCCCATACTGGCCAAGGCAATAAGGGGAGTGCCTTGAAACTGAGGAGATACGACAAAGGGGTTCTTTATAGCGGTTAACGCGCAAACTTGCGTCTTCTGAGGGTTAAAATAGACTAGATTTAGTCGCCCCCAATCCAAGACCCTGTTCAGCAAAGACTTGACTTCAGACACAAATTTGTCCCGGCACTCGGAAACGTTTTCCCGAGAAATATTGGCTCGGCAGATGTAAAGAGGAGGAGGCGGGACAGTAAGGAGGAGTTCACCAGTGCTGTTATGCAGATGGCATAGCAATGAATGTTACGGGTTTGCAACATATCATTGTTATGCAGAAGAAACAGCGTTGGCGATAGCACGCAGCCTTGTGGAACACCAGCATTAATAGGCATGCAATCAGAGCTTGTACCGTCTACAATGACCTTGATGCTCCAATCTGCAAGAAAGCTTGTGATCCAATCGCACAATTTCTCGGGATGCCCATAGGAAGGGAGCTTCGAAAGAAGCGCTTTGTGCCAAATCCGATCGAAGGCCTTCGCAATGTCCAAACTAACGACCAATGACCCTTGGACTTCACTGCCTTCGCCAATCTGTGATTTAGGTAGACCAGAAGATCACCAGCTGACCGACCCCGGCGAAAACCGTATTGGCGGTCACTAATCAGCTGGTGATCCTCAAGGTAACTCATGAGATGGCAGTTTACAGATTGTTTGCGGTTTAGAGAGTGTTGACTCCAATGGGCAAATTAACTGTGGAGGGTCATTCCAGCATTCAGAAACAAGGCTTCGTAAGTATTGCACTACTTCATTTAAAATTCAGTGCTAACTGATCACTTGAATATTTAAAACATGTACCTAATCCTATACTATTAAACGAGCAATTCTTGTATATAATATATATATATATATATATATATATATATATATATATATATATATATATATATATATATATATATATATAATCGGGATCTCGGAAACGGCTCCAACGATTTTCATAAAATTTTGTGTCCGGGGAGTTTCGGGGATAATAAATCGATCTAGCTAGGATTTATTTTTAAAAAATGTCTTTTTGTCCATGTTTTAGGCAATGAAAAACTGCTACAATATCGTTAGAATAAGAAGGTAAATTTTGACGGATTGTTAGTCATTATTAATAGCTTAATTGGTATAATGGTCGGTCACAGAATCTTAAAACCCAGGTTCGAGCCCAGACCGACCGACGGACTTTTTTAATTTTTTTTTCATGTTCTTTTCTTTTTTGAGAAAATCTATTTTTTCGAGCCCTTTTTTTAGTATTTTTTAAAAACATGAAAATTTAAATTAAAATAATTGCACTCATGATTTTTTATTCAAATAACCAGTTCCGTTTTTTCTGTTATGTCGCTAAGATCAAAAAATGTTATTTATATTTCATCAGTATGTAATTTGTATCTAAATATAATTTCCAAAACACATGAATTAAAAAAATCGAGCGAAAAATACCGAGCAAAGCCTGGTCAACCAGGTACTCATTTAATTAAATGAGTAATATCACTAAAGGTATTTTATATGATATATTATGGTTAGGTACAACTTAAATGATGATTTCAAGTTTTTTTTTGCAGGGACTATCACAACTCACTTCATCACCAACACAGGCCCTGAATCCACCACTGACCACACTCCAACAAGATGCAATTGATTTTGCAATCGCAACAGCCGATCGTAAGTCTATCTATCTACATCTAATTTTTTTATATATACTTTATTAACCAGGTATTTGAATTCAAGTTCACTTTTTGACAGAATCTGTGGCTTTATCACCCGCGCCTGCTACTCCTACGCCGTCTGCTAGTTGGCAGCCACTGCACATAAACACCTCCACACGGACATCAACTTTATGCAATCAATCTGCGAGGAGGAGTTCAAGGGTGCAACCTGCACCTTCTACCCCTCCGCCAACCAGCAGGCGACGGTTACCATCAACCCCGAGATCTGGGGTAACGGCTTCCCTTATACGAAGAACATTAAGGGCGCGCTGGAGGCGTACACTCACGCCATTGGATAGAGCGACGAGCGAGTTCGTTGCCATCGAAAATCTACGTCTTCGGCAGGAGGAGAAACGAGACAGGCAGCTGTATGATCTGGAGACTCGAAAGATAGAGGTTGACCATGAGCGTAACCAAGTGTTACGCATGTTTGCTGCATAAACATAAACATTTTTAGACCATAAACAATAATTAAAAAAGCTGAAGGTACTCCGGGTTTAACAATGACTGACATCGGGACGTCAGTCATCTCAGTCCCCCGTAACCATGGGTGCTGGAAAGCGCCCGAAACGTCGGGAATTAAAAATAAAAAGTAAAAATAAACGCGATAAAATCCGTAAAAGTAGTTTTAATCATAGTTTCCTTATGCTAAGTCTTGTTTTTAATTAATTTAAATATTTAATAATAATAAATTAAATAAATAAAGGTAATTTTTCTAATTAATTTGTATAAGATGTAATATCAAAAATGTATTCAATTATTACTTCATTTAAAACGTGATAATGTGTTATAGTAGTTTCTAATTTATAATGTTATTACTAAATGAATAAGTTAAAAAATTGTTAAAAAATAAAAGTGTTTCTAGATTTGATTTTGGAAATAAAAGGCTATTTTATTTTTATTTTTATTATTTTATTTTCATTATAAATGTATGTACCCAGATTCAATTATATATTGTTATTTAATTATTTATCAAAAAAAAACAACTATGAAAAACGAGAAACAATCACGAATTGATGCAAACAATACCAACAGCTGACTAACAAACTAACAATCAGCCATGTTGTATTGCTTTTCTATAGGGTTCAGGCGTTCGCTAAGTTGTCGAATGAACGGTTCGACTTCTCAGCGATTTCGAATGTCAAAAGTGCCACTTTTCTACACATTGAGATAATATTGTTCGTGTTATTAGTTTTCTTTATCAATTCGTTATGCGATTGGACATTGTCTAGCAATTGGCAGTTCGATATCGCTAAGAAGAAATCGATTTTCGAAATGGAATAGACACGAAGCGATTACTAGTTGTCTAGGCCACCTTATATAGGATTTTCTTGTTACGGAGAGACATTTTACTGTGTCCGCCAACATGCTGTTGAACCTACCTATGTAAAATCGCGCGGTGCACGTTACTTTCTTGATATGGGGCTCGAAAGTGAGCCTCATATCAAGGGTAACGCCTATGTATTTGCCTTTTGTTTGCCAGGGGACGGGGGTTCCTAACATCCTGATTGGCGGAATATCAGTGAGACGCCATCGCTTATGTTTTAAGCAAACGGCGGAGCTCTTCTCTGAGTTTACGTCGATACGCCAATTTCGGAACCAAGCTCCTAAGCAACTAACTGACTTTTGGATCTTCTTCCGGATCTGTAGCAGTGATTTGCCTTTAAAGTAAAGGGCTGTGTCATCTGCAAAGAGGGCGAGTTTGACACCATTCGAAGAGATGGGAATGTCGTTGATGAATAGTATGTATAAGAGGGGGCAAGTACAGAGCCTTGAGGGGCACCGGCTTTGATATGACGAGGAGAAGATAGCGTGCCTTCGTCTCTGAAACGAAAGATATGATCTTTCAAATAGGAGGCCATGAGACGAACAACGTGATTAGGGGGGCCTAAGTCGTATAATTTGTAGATAAGGCTTTTGTTTCAGACTCTATCAAATGTCTTGGCAATATCGAAAAAGACCGCGATGGTCTTCTGGCGGCGAGGATAAAAACCGCTGACGATATATTCCAATATACGGTGAACTTGTTGGGGGCACGAGTATTTGGTTCGAAACCCACATTGGTGATAAATGAAAAGAGGGACGTAGTCTATGAGAAACAGATGGCGCCTCATGCACGTGAGGATAACTCGTTCGAAAAGTTTGCTCATGGTTTTGAGGAGGCTGATGGGACGGTGAATGAAGGGGAGGTGGTGAGGTTTGCCTGCCTTAGGAATGCCAATGACAGTTGCCTTTTCCAAGAGTTGTGGAAGCAGCTGAAGTCGAAGCAGGCGTTGAAGATTATGGCCAATAAGGTGATCACCTGCTCCAGAAAATGTAAACGTGCTTGGTTGGAGATGCCATCCGCGCCCGGTGCCTTTTTGGGCTTCAGTCTTTTGATGATTGATAAAATCTCATCTTTGGACACAGTGATTGGGTCAGAGGTGGTGGGGGTTGAGTTCCGGCGGTGGGCCTCGTCCTCCACTTCCTGGATGTGAAAGGGTCGGTGTACTGTGAGATGAGAGAGCAGTGGGCAGCAACGCTGTCTGTGAAGCACACAGTCTTTTCATCGTCCTCGAAGGCAATAGAATCATTGGGACGTGAGAGAGTGTTATATATGTATGAGCGATAACATCTATCCGGGGTTGCGCGAGTCAATAGTTCTGCCAGATTAAGCTCACTTGCTGCGGTCAGTCCATGGATGGGAGATCGTTTTCTTAATATATATATATATATATATATATATATATATATATATATATATATATATATATATATATATATATATATATATATAGCATAGATTGAGAGAATAAAGAGAGCATATGTATCTCACTTGGTGCACTTTAATATCTCCTGCGTATTTGGCTAGTCTCTATTAAGATCATCACGTTTTTCAATTCATGCAGCTAAAACAATGATAAGTTTATTATTACTATATATTTTTCGGGGACAGCAGGAACAGATGAAAGAGAGAGTTGTCATAAACATATTGGCCTTTAAACAGAGAAATCTTTTTTAACTGATTCCTACAAGTTTCCTTATTTAAATTATTAGATTAATATTTATATTTAATTGAATGTTAAAATAAACTTCTGTAATGTATTAAATTATTAATTAATAAATTGTATTAAATTATTAATAATTATTAAATGTTGTTATTTGTTGTTATTATATGGCCACATACATAACCTGCGGCAGATTGTACAGAAGACCGAAGAGTACAATCTGCCACTTTGCTTGGCACGTGCGACCGTGCTTTGTTTCATTACTTAGGGGCGGCCTATGTTCAGCAGTGGACTTGTGAAGGGCTGTAATGATGATGATGATGATGATGATACCCGTAGAAGAGGTCAGAATCCTTTTTAAGAAAAAATCAAATTGGCAGACAGCACTAAAATGGCATGCAAAACTAAAAGAAAGTTACATCAGAAATTACTAAAATATGAAAAAGACTAATTAATACCATATTAGAAACACTGCAAAACATTAAAATCTGTAACACGTTTAGCAAAACAAAAATAAATTATAAAATTTATTAAAATAGTAACAACAAAAATAAATCTACAGGGCACTTAATAAAAACGCAGACCACTTCAAAAAAATATACAAAACAAATATTAAAAATGTGACTATTGATAATATCACCGATGCAGGTTCTATAGCTGTATTTATTTGTAGTTGTATTTAACACTGATTTTGCTATCATTAACGCTTATACATAAAACACATATACCTACCCTCTTCCTCCTACACAACATATCAACAACTTAAATTTATCACCCGTTGACGCAAATAAATTGGAAAATCAATAATCAAAATTATTAAAAAAAACCCATAGAATATTAGTGATCCTCTGTTTATTTTCTTAATTATAGAAACTGTTACATTTTCAGATGAATTAATTTTTTTTCTTTTATCTAAACTCTCAAAAATATTTTAAAGAATCATTGACAATAGGCTTTAAGAGTTTTTAAATAAAAATAATATAATAAATAAAAAACATTTCGGTTTTCGGAAAAATAAATTAACCAGACTTGCGATTTATGAAACACTCAAGTAAATTTGGAAATTTTTAAATAGTGAAACTTTCTTGTGTAGGTTTCTTTTTAGATATGTCAAGAGCATTTGATTGTGTCATATAATTTTATAATATATATAACTTAATAAACTTTACAAATTAGGTGTACGTGGTTTGACATTAAACCATTAGAAAACTATTTTAAAGATACATAGACAGTTAAAATGACACTAAGTTTACCACAAATGAGTATTTTGGGCCCTCTGGTATTCTTAATTTATGAAATGAATTACCAAATGTTACTGACAATAGATGTGTTTTGTTCGATGACGATGCATTTATCTTTGTATTCAATACACAAATGAATTTTTAAAATAATTTAAATAACACCTTCAATTAGCAGTTGAATTTCTCACATTCAGAAATTAAAAAAAATCTTCAAAAACTATAGCAGACAGAGACACCTAAATAGAAATTGTTGATAACATTAAATTTTCTGGATCACCGTAGACTGTCATTTAAACTGAAAATCTCAAATGAAAAATAAAAATATCTCTAGCTACAGTTACGCAATAACCATATTAGCAGAAACAACTTCCGTTGATGCATCAAGGGCTGCGTATTTCAGGCAGGTGTACCCGCTATTAGTTTATGGTATTAATTTCTGGGGTAATTTTAAAAGGTACAGTCAACAATTACTCTGTAAAAGCGATGTCTGCGGATCATTTATAATATTAACTCAGATGAAACTCTAAGAAATATATTCAAAGAAAAAGGCGTTCTCACTCTCATTAATATTTATATTTTAGAAATCGCTTTTTATCGAAGAGACTAGCAACTACTTTCATATTAAATCTAACTTGAAGTCACATCCAATACGCATAATTTGTATACACCTATAATTATTAATTACATGCATTATATAAGCACATTTGCACAGGTATTAAAATATTTATTCATCTGCCACCTGATATAAAAGCCATGGACTTGCCGAAATTTAAAACACACCTCAAGAAATGGTTAATACGTAATGTTTACATATATATATATATATATATATATATATATATATATATATATATATATATATATATATATATAATTGTAAATATTTTAATACCAAATAATTTATTTTTACATATTTAGTTTTGTTTCTCAATTATTACATTTCCCATATGGGTAAACCGTGTAATATTTAATTGCAATGTCATCAGAATCAGAATATTTATTGCTAATAAACTGTGTATGTACATAAATGTGTACTTACTAACACTAAACGAGTGATTTATTGCCTACATGTCATTTAAAAGACGCACTCCTCCATACAAGCCATCTGTATATGAACACCTCCATAAAATTTTCTTTTATACACGAACTCCCTCTATGACGTAGACAATTCTTAACCAATTTTCTAATTATGTTACAAATGTCATTCATCTTTATTTTTATAAATGATTAAATAATTTACGAAGAAAATAGACAGGTGTCAACTATGTTTATTTTGTCTAAATATTTTAATAAAAATAACTATACATTTTAATTGTAAAATTTTAGTGCACAAAGGAAATTTTTATTGTTGTCATAGATTTAAATAGTATAACAGTGGTTTATATAATATCTGAAATTAACTACGAGACATAAAAATTTTTCAAGATTGTGACATAATATGCCAAATGTAACAAAACAATTCGCAACAAAGGATTTCTGAAATATTATATATTTGATTGACTGATGAAGAGCTATCGTATCGAAAAGCCACATAAGAGTTTGTCGGGATATTTTTCATATTTGCGCATGGGGATTTTGTTTTTGTTCCCACTACAGTACCTGTTCAGCATTTGAAAAGTTCTAGTCCGCGTATGATAACTTCAAGACACGGTTGCTAAGGCCGCCATCGTTTGTTCTAGCGACGCCATACGTCCGTGGATCTCTTACACTGCAGCTTCCAATTGCAGAACCGTCCTGTGACGCACCTACGTAACGACGCATGCGTCTTGTTACCAAGACAAGCAGCCTTCATATTTTGACTTTGACTTTTTTATATCTTCAGTGTAATTGTTAAGTTACTTTATTGTGTTTTTTTTAATTTGTTTTAAGTTATCCTTTTTTGTTATTGTATTTAACTGTTGTGAATGCAGTCCGTAACCCAATCTAGTGATGACACGGCAAACGCAACACTTATATGTACACAGTGCAACAAGTCATTCAAATCTTTAAAAGGCCTCAACATACACACTACAAAAACACACAGGAAATGTATTAGCCAAAACAGTTCACCTTTAGACATACACCCTTTTATTCCAAATACGCCTACTTTTGCAGCCAACTTTCCAACTCCTTTCCACACATATCTTAGCCATTTGAAAAATAGTATTCAGACAGTTAAAAGAATCCCTCGAGGAGCTCGAATAACCGTTGCTACACATTTGTCACAATTAATCCAGAAATGTTACATAAGCAATTGTACTCAAGACTGGCAGAACCTATTTTTATTTTCATACAGCACACTACATATAACAAAAACTGATAAACCAAATTTATCCTTGACACAAAAGATTAAAAATAACTGTACTGTCAGCTCCTCACCTTCTCCCGCACCTCTAATCAAACATGATGCCCCTCGTAATCGCAACAAATTAATCGAAAACAAAATCTGTGACGGAGATCTCAAAGGTGCCGCTCGCCTTTTGTTCTCAAACGAGGTACTTTCACCAGATACCCCTGACACCCTTCAGGCCTTACGGTCAAAACATCCTCTAGCTCCAGTAAACCCATATTTTTTCGACCGACCAACAGTAGGGCAAGCATGCCTTCAAATTCAAAACAAAGATGTAACGGATGCCATTTTATCTTTTAAACCAGGTTCGGCTGCAGGTTTGGATGGAATCTCACCGCAACATTTGAAAGATTTAACATCGCATTCTGTGGGTGATGCAGGTGAGCAACTTGTAAATTCGATCACTAAATTAATTAACTTTATGTATTCCGGTAATGTCAATCCAGAAATTGTTCCAATTCTTTTCGGCGCGAACCTCATTGCTCTCACCAAAAAGGACGGAGGGGTGAGACCAATTGCTGTTGGATCAACACTACGACGCCTGGCCTCCAAAATTGCTGTTCGACATATTTTACAGAAATTAAATTCGGAATTTGAACCCGTACAGTTAGGCTTCGGTGTAAAGGGAGGGTGTGAGGCAGCCGTCCATGCCCTACGTTCTTTCCTAACATATGGACATCCTGACGTGTTGCTCAAAATTGATGTCAAAAATGCTTTCAATTCGGTAAATAGGGGGACCCTACTGACTGAAATAAATCAACATATACCCGAAATATACAATTATCTTCTTCTCAGTTACGCTGACCCAACAAAATTGTTATATCGATCTAATGAATTATCCTCGGAAGTAGGTTGTCAACAAGGTGATCCCCTTGGACCAGCAATTTTTAGTTTGGCTATAAATCCCATAATCAAAAGTTTAAATTCTAAATTCAATATTTGGTATCTGGATGACGGAACCTTAGGAGGTGATATGGAAACTGTATTTTCTGACCTTTTTTCAATCAAAAATAAATTTGAAGCCATTGGTTTGGAGCTTAACTTTGGCAAATGCGAACTTTTTATAAATAACTGCAACTTAAATTTAAATGACGTAAAACACAAATTTAATACTTTGGCACCAAATATTAAAATAGTTAACAGTAATTCCCTTTACCTTTTAGGTTCTCCAATTTTTAACGAATCTATTTCTGAATATATTAATAATTCAATTGCTAAATTTCAAAATTCTGCTGACCGTCTCCTTGAAATTAGTCCACATTATGCACTTTGCATTTTAAAATCTTGTCTTTTTGTCCCGAAATTTACGTATGTGCTCCGTTGCTGCTCCTTTTGGAATCACCCAGACCTTTTGACACAAGTGGACAACTTAATCAAAATAAGTTTAGAATCGATTCTTAATATACACATGAACGAGCAATCTTGGACCCAAGCATCCCTACCCATCCGTTATGGTGGTTTAGGAATTCGCAAAATTTCCAGTGTCTCTTTACCAGCCTTCCTATCTTCTGTCCACAGTTCAGCAAATCTCATAAGTAAAATTTTAAGGGCATCCCCTTCAAACTTTGAGATTGCTGGCCTGGAAGAAGCTAGAAACGCTTTCTTAATTAAATGCCCTGGTCAAAATTTTCAATTTCCTCTAAATTCACAGAGGAGCTGGGACGACATAAACTGCAAATTGACTTATGACAATCTTTTGAGCTTTAGTACAGGTTCGGCGCGTGCTAGGCTTTTGGCCGTGGGTACGCATGAGGCCGGCTACTGGCTTCACGCGTATCCTTCGTCAAATACAGGAACATTTCTTGAGCCTGACACGCTCCGAATCGCAACCTGTCTACGGCTTGGGGTTCCGGTCTGCGCTCCTCATAAATGTCCGTGTGGCAGTGACGTCGACAAGCTAGGATATCACGGGCTATCATGCCAAAAAAGTGCAGGTCGCTTCTCGAGACATGCAGCACTTAACGATATCATACGCCGGTCTCTTGCCACCGTCAACGTGCCAAGTCTACTTGAGCCGTC
Source organism: Parnassius smintheus behrii (assembly GCA_036936625.1). NCBI lineage: Eukaryota > Metazoa > Arthropoda > Insecta > Lepidoptera > Papilionidae > Parnassius > Parnassius smintheus. The sequence continues at coordinate 28,845,380 of JAUPFT010000017.1, forward strand.
TGGTATTGCAAGAGACGATGGCAAGAGACCGGACGGTATGAGTTTGATTCCATGGAGGATGGGCCGGGTGCTGGTATGGGATGCAACCTGTTCAGACACGCTGGCCCCTTCCCATCTACGTGGAACCAACAACAGAGCTGGTGCGGCTTGTGAAGCGGCAGAAAAGGCTAAAGTTTGCAAATACAGGGGTCTAGGCTCCGAATATATTTTTGTCCCTTTCGGTGTCGAGACCCTTGGTCCGTGGGGTCCTAGCGCTATAAGCCTTTTTAAGGAAATAGCAAAAAGGTTAATCGACGTCACAGGAGACCGAAGAGCTGGCAGTTACCTCGGACAAAGAATTAGTCTAGCTATTCAACGGGGAAACGCTGCCAGTATCTTCGGAACCTTGCCTAAAGGACCTCTTTTTTAATAATTTAATTTAGTTATTATAATATATATTTTTAAGGTTTTTAGTATTAGAAATAATTTTTATAAATTTATGGGTTAGATTTAATTTAAAGTATATTTAGGTTTTATTTTGATATGTTTATAAATTGTAAGTTAATCTGTAAAATGTTTTGTTGTTGTTTGTTTATTTTATTTGAAATTGATGTTGATATTGACATGGCATTTAGTAAACGTACTAGTGACGAATATTGTAAGAATTGTGAATAAAGGTCTCTTTTTATAATAATTTTGACTTGATTTCTATTATTTGAATATTTTTACAAGTTTTTAATAAATTTATTTATTTTTAAAGACAATATTTTGCCTTAAATTTACTATAATACTTGTGCCTGTGCTTAATGTCTGCAATGTATTTATTTTAAACTTTATGCTTATTAGTGTAATTTTATTGTTTTATATATATCTTTTTAAACTATTTTTGATGCCCCTTATATAGAAATTGATTATTAATTATTAATTATAATGATGGACCGTCACACCACGTTCCCAGTAAAAAGGGTCTCCGGTTCTTTACACTCATCATACGAAACACAGCAGCATTATGCTACTATTTTACGCTAGTATTCTGTGAGAGCGTGGTCCTTCCCCGGTCGAGCCGACCCATTCGTGCTACAAATATACTTCTAATATAACTGCAGCATGGTTCTACCCCGTATTAACCATTGCCACGTATTTCTAGACAAATGAATTCAATCCGTAAAGATTCAAGCTAAATACATAGGTGGCCACAAAATATTACGGGCGTTTTTAGTCGAAATTTATTACAAGAGTCACTGCAATAAATACTAATAATGCTAGAAACAACATAAATACAAATATCACTAAAAATTTATCTTAGTGTGCCAATAATTAGTATTACCTTTTTTGCAAATAATAATAGTTATTGTACAAATTATCAGAATGCGTGTATTCTGAGTGATGTTGTTTACTTGGAAACGATATAGTAACTGTTTTCTTAAATATTGCCAAATAAAATGATAAATTTACAGAAATATTTTGTATGAGAACATAAAATTTGCACAAAAATCTTATCAATACATCTAACATAATAATGTACTCGAGATTCCATAACGTTTACCTATTTGTAAAATATGTTCTCAATCTACGTTTCAATTACGTTTTTACACGTACACAAACCAGATGTTACATGACGGTGACGTACATTAGTCACTAAAATCAACAAACAAAAAATTTATTATAATTATTTATAAGGTTTTCTTGTTTACGTAAGCGTCGGTTAAGCTGAGCAGCGCTCAGAGTATACTTGACAACTGACCTGTGTGGTTAACTACAATTTTAATAACCGAGAATGAATTCACCTCCAAAAGATAAATTGCTGGCGCTACGGCCGGATACATTTGAAACGATTCGAAAACTATACAATCTTCACGAGCCGGGACGTATGAAGGAGGCTGTAAAAATATTAGACGACTGGGTGAAAAAACAAACTCATTTCAGAAAGAAAGATTTTAGTGAGTACTTTAAATATATTTATATTAAGATTTTGTTAATTGTCTAAAATACTAAATATTAAAAATATTTTCTTTTAACTCTATCGGGAGATTTAAAAAAAAATGTTCTTTCCAAATAAATTTTAAAGGCTTAAGAGTTTATCTAACTTCAGTTTGAATAATTTGATATACTGTTTTTTATTAATTTTAAAACTATTGCATCGATATTGTTACATTTCATTTTAATGTCTTTTTACATTATTATGTTATTAAGATATAATCGAATATTTATGTTACAAAGGTTGATTGAAATGACAAAAATTAGAGAAAAAGAGAAAAATAGATAAAGATAGAGAAAATTAGAAAAAAACTAGATGTTTACGAGACGAAGGTCGTATCGGTCCGGAAAAATCGCTAGTGGTAAACTATTCCACAGAGAGGTTGTACGCGGAATAAAACTCCTCTTGAAACGTACAGTGGTGGACCGCCAAGCATCCAGATGGTGTGGATGGTATCGGGGCGTTTGCCGCGTAGTGCGTTCACGAAATTTGGCGGCTGGGAATAATCCGAACAATTCCTCAGAGCACTCTCCATGGTATATGCGAAAGAAAATGCAAAGAGATGCAACATCTCTTCGCAGTGCCAGTGAATCGAGCCGATCGTAAAGCACTTGGTCGTCGAAGATTCGAGCCGCTCTGCGCTGGATGCGGTCAAGTGGAAGGAGCTGGTACTGGGCAGCCCCAGCCCAGAGATGGGAACAGTATTCCATGTGCGGCCGAACCTGCGCCTTGTAAAGTTGCAGGCGGTGTGCCGGCATGTAATACTGTCCCGCTCTGCTGAGCACGCCAAGCTTTTTAGAAGCCAATTTGGCCTTCTCTTCCAGTGACCACGAAACTGCACGTCACTCGATATGTCGACGCCGAGGATTCCGATATTGGCTGAGGCAACAAGGGGAGTGCCTTAAAACTGAGAAGATACGACAAAGGGGTTCTTTTTAGCGGTTAACGCGCAAACTTGTGTCTTCTGGGGGTTAAACTGGACTAGATTTAGTCGCCCCCAATCCGAGACTCTCTTCAGCAAAGACTCGACTTCAGACACAAGTTTGTCCCGGCACTCGGAGACGTTTTCCCGAGAAATATTGGCTCGGCCGGTGTAAAGAGCATCACCAGTGCTGTCATCTGCATAGCAATGAATGTTACGGGTTTGCAACATATCATTGATATGCAGAAGAAACAGCGTTGGTGATAGCACGCAGCCTTGTGGGACACCAGCGTTAATAGGCTTGCAGTCGGAGCTTGCACCGTCTACAACGACCTTGACGCCCCGTACTGCAAGAAAGCTGGTGATTAATTTATTGCAAACATTGCTACTCTAAATGTTAACCTAGAACGTTAATAAATATAGTTCTCTAATGTACATTACATTGCCATTCAGTAACTTTAAAGAAAATATAAAGAAATATAATATTACGAAAAAGAATATTATATTTACAATCAAAAAATACATGCTTTCAAAGTAACTACATTTAAAACAAAACATTAGATCTCAGTCTATTACCTTGGCAACTGAACCTTGACTTTTCATCTAGTAGTATACTTATCGCTTTTTTATTGCTATAATAACTGTTGGAAACATAAATATACGGTCTTATTACAAATAATAGTTTATAATTAGTCTCAAGTTTAAACTACCACCTGTTTCACAAAAGAATTTCCACAGAAATATGCAATCAAATATGTTAAGAACGGAATTCGACAGCAAATGTCAATTTACACGATATACGTGCGCCGCACATAAGGACTTCTTTATGTAGAAGGACTCTTCTTAAATCATAGCTTAAACCCAAAACTATCAATAAACCATGTTTTGAAATAAGCCAGACAGTGTTTGTGGGCTTCAAACTTGGTAATTCCAAATTTTATCAAATGGTTGATTGTCAGATTCATTTCCCTGAGGAGAAGATACTTTATACATAACATAAATTTTAAAAGCAAATTCAAATTCATGATGATAAAATTATAAATAATGATATCCACAGAAAAACGTAAAACGTAACTCCTTGGATTGGTAAGCTTAAATGACAATGAGCCGGCCATATTCCCAAAGAACTGACAACCGATGGGGAGGAATGATTTTAAAGTGGCAGCCACGTACCGATATGCGAAATTTGGGGGGGGGGGGCACCCAATAGTTGTAGTGACGACCTGGTAAGTCGTGCAGGTAGTCGATGAATGCAGGAAGAAATAACAAGCAGTTTCTTTTAATTAATGATATTTCTTTAATCGTTCAACATCGTAAAACGTTCGATACCTATCTTATTATTAAAATATAGTTTAAAATCAGATGACCAAAATGTGCCCCACCCTGTACAAAAATAAGATTATTGCTATTAATTTAAATAAAATAAAAAGAATTTTGAGTAACTATTAACATTTCATAGCAGCTGTTGAAAAATATTAAAGTTTAAAAGTACGTAAAGTGATTTCTTCTTTTTGAAGTCACTCTATAGCACTTTTAATGTGGCCACATAGTACTTAAAAAGATCAGAGTAGGGAAAAATCAATGGCAAAACTCATAAAAATGCTTTATTTTTGATATCTTATGTATAACAACAAGCCTTCAATTAATGAATTGATACATTAAAATAATCAAAACACACTAAAGGATAGGATTTTATTTATTTGTTTAATACAGCAACAGCTTAAATGTAGCGTTACATTATAGGTTAGGGTTATTTTACTTTAGTACTTGCAACACTGAATCCGTCCGTCAATCATCAAAACAGTCAAAGTGTCAATGTCAGACTTGATCTAATTTACGTCTACCGACTAACGCGCCGTTTTTTGGTATATGATATACATAGGTACGCTTATCCTCCGTATTTGTGTTTTATTGTATTTTACTTTTATTTAATAAATGCCGTAGCCCCACGCGAGCGCCCCACTATGTATAAACGGTGTAATACGTAAGTTTAATTATTTTCTGTCTAATATACTTCGATCAATATAGTGATGTTACAAAAACAAGTTACAAATAACAATTTCAAAGACTAAAAAAAAGCTGCTGTCCTTGTTTTTTTTTAGCTAAACCGGTAGGATACACATAAAATATCACATAATACTTATGAATTGGAACTTTATTAAAATCTACATTGTGTAATAGTGATAAAAACCGACTGCCAAATCATTTTTTTTAAACCTTCATAACGTTTGTTTACTATTGCGTAGCTACATGTACTTTTCTAATTCTTTATATAGAAGATCTGTACTTTCAAATGACATAGATATCATCTCTGTGCATTCTGGGACACAAGTTCATACAATTTTTGGCCATCTCATTTACGCATTTAAGATAATTTAAGACCGCCCATTGCATAGTTCTTCTGTATATATAATTTGTGTATGTTATGTATGGGTTGTAATAAATAATATTAAATAAATAATTTAAGGATAAATTAATGCAATATTTTATTAAAATAATTGTTATTGTTAAGTGATATTTTATAGAATTTAAAGTGTCAAAAGAGAATATAGTGCAACTGACTGCATATGAATGCTGTGGTCCGTAGTCACCTACCAACGACATCGAATGTTAAAATGGGGAAAAGTTCGGTTCGGTTCTTTGAAATGCTATTTAGATTGGCGTACGTACATCTTTTACCGGTAAAGCGACGACGACAGTCCCAAATTTTCTTTGTAACGATATTTACCTCCCTTTTGACATTTTTGTTTTGGTGAGAAATAATTTATATGAAAAAAAGTATTAATTTTTTTCGTAGAATAGGGTGACAAACGAGCACACAGTCCACCTGATGGTAGTTGTGGCCCATAGACTTCTACATCTATTCTCGATTACGAATCAAAATTCAGATGCGCTGTCACCCGTGAGGTCTAAGATGGAACGCCTCGTTTCCAGTAAAAAGGGTCTCCGGTTTGCTACACTCACCATACGAAACACTGCAGTATTAAGCTACTATTTTACGCTGGTATTCTGTGAGAGCGTGGTCCTTTCCCGGTTGAGCCGACCCATTCGTGCTACAACTATACTACTAGTATAATCTCTACTAATTTAATATACTCTCAATGGATAGGGATGACAAATTTGCAAAGGAGTACCTGTCTACCTTTATTTACAGTTTTTTAAATATATTTTCATGTTATCGATGAGGAGAAAACTAGTTATTGGTCTCCGGTTTTCTCCACTCATAGTACAAAACAGAAGCGTTACTTACACTAACTTTTTTATACAATGAAGAGACGGACTTACAGTCTCCCAGGCGCTAAAGGGCTACTGCAGTTCATGGACACCTGCAGCGAACTTTGTACGAAGATGCTTTATCACTTCTGAGAACTAAAATGAAGTACCTCACGGTACCGAGTCGGTAATAATACTGGCTTTCCATACACCTCAGGCCGGAACGTATCATTACAAACACTGCTATATGGCGGTGGAAGTAGGCATGAGGTTGGACCTACCTAGACGGACTCTTGTGCAGAAAAGGATTCCTTAGGAGGAGGAGTATGGACAAGCTTAAAATAGGCACTCAGTTGGTGTATAAAAGGTTAAACCTTTCAACTGTGCGGGCGTGTTATAATACGACCTTGCTCTTCTACATCTAAATATGCAAACTAACTTTTTTGTTTAATTAAAAGTTATTCTCGTATATGCAGGTAAGGAGTATTTGGAGACGACAATCATATGTTGCAAGGGGTCTCTAGAACGATCTAAAATGCAACTAGACAAGATATGCACCTATAGAACTCTATGGCCAGATTATTTTGGAAAGTTTAATGTGAAGGAGGATGTTGGAAATTTGTACGACATCGTGTAAGTAAAGTAATTTAAAATATAAAATATTTTATATTTGCAATAGACACGCTTTTTCTAGATATAATATTTTATCGATAAACGGCTAGGCAACATATATTCTCCCTCAGCTTTTTCATCATCATTATGATCATTACAGCCTATCAAAGTACACCAACGAACCATAGATTTGCTCATACATATCTTTGCCATAGAGTTGGATGGCTACCTGTTTTTTTATATTTTTGTGTTGTTATGAGCAAAAGGCTACAACACATCTACTGTTTCAAATTCCTTTTTTCACTTCTTACGACACCCCCGTCAGGTAGATGATAGATACGTGGAAGTGAATTTTCCTACGCCGCCACAACAGATTTTTAGCAGTATTCCTAATCGAATACCAAGGGATTAATTCATCAGAAAAAAAAAACTTCGAATGGTTTTTGTATCAAATTAGTCAAGTACAATAGAAAAATTATATCAGACAAACTTGGTTTGATTGACTCGACACAAAATAAACGACTTGCCCTTATTTGGTGAACCTATGCTAGCATTTCTCACTTCTTTAAGATTTATCACAATATATACAGCATTCGTATTACTACTATTTATTTTCACTACTGCTGCTGCTCCGACTGCCTCGTTGGTCTAGTGGTTGTAGTAATGCGACTGATGATCAAGAGGTCCTGGGTTCGAATCCCGGGTCGGGCCAAAAAATTAATTATTGAGTTTTTCCGTCAAAAAATTTTCAGTAGTTGCCCGGAGTCAGGAAGTTGGCGGTGTCTCATCCCCGTACCTCTGAAACCACGTAAAAGCCGTTGGTTCTGCGCCTGATCTCTCTCCGGTCGTGTCGGTTTACCGTCCCATCGGATTGTGAGGGTGAGGGAATAGAGAGTGCACCTAAGCTTGCGCATACACTTGGGCACTATAATCCTGTCCTGCGCCGATGGCTTGGCTCCGTTGAGGCAGGCCGGCGTGGCCGAAATTCGGTCTGGAGGACATTATTATTATTTATTCTCAGTCACTCTAGTCCACTTCTTCATGACAAAACTACTTTGTACAATATAATGAACAGTCTCAAAATTACCACATTTGCGACCAACTCCTTTTATTTTTTTGGGAATTGGGACAATTTTTTAGCAAAAAAATTCAACTCTGATAGGTTCTTCGTTTCACATCGGTAAATTTACAATAAAATGACAATAAATCATTGACAAAATATTATAATTTGATTATATACACATGCAATACGTAAAATTCAAGTAGCCTTATCGATATGAGTGCGGACTTTAAACTTTCAAAGTCGTGGGTTCATTATTAGTATTCTTTAACAAAATATACAAAGACTATTGACTGACTGTTATTCAAAGATGGTTGGGCAGAGACCAGTATATTATATATTTATATACTTTCCATTCCGGGGTCCCGAGACTCCTCACTAGTTTTCTTGCACATCCATAATATATCGCTAAATTGGTCGATAAACTTCTATCTTGGGTCTCCCTTGCCGATTCTGCCACTCACTTTAGCAGCGATAACCTTTTCGTTATCCCGTAAGTTATATAATATGAACATATCGATTGTTTAAGTATTGCGTCTCTTTTCCTGATAGAGAAGTTATCAATTTGCTTTGTCACTCTTCTCTCATTCATTTTTATGCTTAAAACGTATGTATTATGTACTATATAAACATGATGTATGTAATGTATCAGGTATTGACTTAGGTTAATTGTAGTTGTGTATATTTATTTTTGTATTTACACTTATGGTATGTGTATTTTTATATTTACATTCACGTATAAATTATCCTCATATTTTATGGCACCTGCTAAAGTTCTCTGCTTAGCTCGTGGTTGACTGGTAGAGAAAGCCTTAAGGCATTAAGTCCGCCAATTGTAAATTTTAAGTGCAATAAAGTTTTTAAATAAATAAATAAATTATTTCGCGGAAAACATGATTATATAAATAAAATTAAGTACATGATTACATAAAAAGTTGCCATTTTGATATTTGAAAAGGCACTTTCGTAGGTAAGGTCATAATACTATAAAACAATTCTAAGTTAAGAACTTTTATTAAAAATAGGTACAAAAAATTTGTTTTCCAGCAGCATGATTCGACATAACTATAAGATGCCATGCATTATTTCAAATTACTGCAAAAAAACTTGAATTATCAAGTAATTTTGGTGGCATTGTTATGATGCTAAAATAAGTACTCTATGTGAAGGACGTGCTCAACGTAACGACTGATTTACGTTTGACGGACACTTAATTTCAAATATCTAAATCGAGAGTGGCATGAAGTTATTTACAAAAATTATGTTTTATGTTTTATTGGTCATATAAATAAACATTACAATTGTACATGATGTAGTGATAGCGTTTAAAACCCCTGAGGTTTATACCTGAGCTATCGAGAGTTTACAATTTTGTAAAATAATATAGCGCAATATTGTGTAGGTTACTTTGTTAAATTAAATAAACTATTAGTTTAAAGCTAAATACTGTGAAACAAAATATGAAATAAAAAATGTAATCTATCAGAGAGAAAGAAAGAGAGAGATACACGTTATAATAAGTTAAGAAAGTAATTCTTAACTTTTGTATACCCTTGCCCGTTAGCATCACACATAATATACTCGCACACGGTGTCTCAGACGGCGATTTGATCTTGTTTGTATTATTCCATAAATTTGCTTTTTAAACGTTATTGGTGTTTAGTGTATAGAATTATTTGGTAGAAATAGTCTTGTTTTACAGCCTCTGTGTTATTTACAAAAATACCCTTAAATCTATAATGACTATCAAAAATAATAAGATAATTAATAGATTTATTTGTGTAGCAATTAAAATAAACCATAACTGCGTGTTTGAGACAAAAAATATCCTTTGTATTTCTTTATGTTGTATCAAGTTCAACGATTCTTTTGACGAGCAGAATGATCAACTACCCGCTTGATGATTGCCCGATGATGAAGTTTCGGGATTATTAAGTATACGTATTTCTAACAACCTATGTCTCAGTATTCTTGGCAAACTTAAAATTCATACCCGCTTTTTAGTTGGGGCATTATGAGATCATACGACGGCAGCTCTAGAAACTTCATGCGATATTTTTATGTTGGAATTACTCAGACCATATATTATGTAAGAATTTATCTCTGGATCATTCATAAGACTGTAAACATTAACCATAGGCCATTGACTAGTTTCACTGGCACAGTTATAGGTCTCACACATTTTTCCATAGTGATAACGCCTCCCTTTGTGGCATTGAAGTACATAATTATCTCAGGTTTTCCAGTTTGTTCATTTATTCATCATCGTGCGTACTAGAGACAAGAAGAAGATTTTTATTTTACTTTAGCACAAATGAAACTAGGGTTCAGCTCTTTCTGTGTCCAAATAAATTGTATTATTCTTTGCGGCCTTTTACATCGGTAAATTCCTTTAGTAGTTCCTTTCTATTCTTGCGAATTGTGCCTACCACACTTAGTTTGTGATCCCGCATCAAACTTTCGACTGAAAGGATGCTTGTTAAAAAATTATCTCATGTTATGTTTCTACCAGATCGGTCGATTACGCCAGTGTCGACTTTATATGGCCCATCGTGTTGTTTTTCAATAAAATCTTCAAAACTTAAGTCCAACATTCCAGACTTAAGATATTTTATACATTAATGTATAAAACATGTTTTCATCAGTCAGCGCATTTATTTTTATGTCACATTTGTTCGCCTTGGAAGGTATATACTGACGGAAGCTGCAGCGGCCTCTGATTACTTTCAACTTCTCTTCGATGGTTACGATTTCAGAAGGACTGAAATATTTTTGGAATACAACACAATATATTCCAATATATTGAAATATATATATTGAAATAGGTCTCTTATTGGAGCTAATTTGTCGACTGAAGCACGTTTAGTTCTTTTCTCCTTATCGTCAAACCTTAGATATCTCAATAGATGATAAAATCGGCTCCAGCTCATTGCCAATCGAAAATTATCTGGAGATAGATCATCAGTCTTGAATAGATCTTTAGCATTTAGTCAACCATTTCTCTTAATACCAGCAACCTCTTCAAATTCGTTTGACGAATCATCCTCCTCCTCAGTGTCAGTATTTGCCACACTATCACTCTTGTCATCGTAATCAGAACCGGAATCTTCACATTCTGACAGCATTCTTATTCTTTATTCTTCCATTGTGGTAATAAATATGGTTATAAACAAAAAAAAAACAGTTCTCAAATAATGTAAAACTTTATACTAAATAAGTATTATACATCACTAATTTAGATAAATAAATTTCATTGAGTAATATACAAAAATTAAATTTTAGTTACTTACTGGCGTCGGACTCACGGACCGACAACAGTCATAAAGTGTCACTTGTTCACTCGGCGCCAGCACTTGCACCACACTATACAATGCCTAATAAGAAATTAGTAAGCAATGTTTTGTAGTTTGACAAGAAATCTTTTTTACGAAGTGAAAAAATATTTCATCATTATCATCATCATCGTTACAGCCTTTCACAAGTTCACTACGGCACCCAGACCCCCAAGGAATGACATGAACCACGGTCCTAAGCCACCTACATCTATCGATTTCCTGCATCTCTTACCAGGTCGTTATTCTATCTAGTGGGGGCCCACCCTATACTTCGCTTACTGGTACGAGGCTGCAACTCGACAGCCTTTCTTCCCCGTCGGTGGAATATCAAACAATATTTAAGCACTTCTTTTAAAATATAATAGATAACATGCAACAATAACGCTGTGATTTGTGTTAAGCGCGGTATAAGAATCATCCACCTGTAAAGCAGTGTCCATGATAATACTTTTACTCTACATCCAATGCAGAGGTAATAAATTCATATAAAATTTGCAAATAGAAAATTTATATTTAAATTAAATTATGTTTTCTTCTAGTCAACAGTTTGAAGTAATGTTATTCATATATATATTTAAATACCTACTGATTCTGATAACGCACTTAATAGAAAACACAGATTTATAAAATTTTGAAATATTTCATATATTGTATATTAAGTATTTAAACATTTTAAAACAACATTTTATTCAAAACGTTTTATAAACAACATCATTTTTTGTGAAGATTTGCGTCATACAATTTTTACAGTATGCAAAAAGGAGTTTTTCAAACTATACATTAAATGGTTTTATAACCTTACGTGCGAAGTGTTTTAATGTCTTCACAAATGTAAATGTGTTTATGTTCATAAACATTTAAAAAATTCCACATATAAAAAAAACAATGAAGGTTACACTATTGTCTTTTTCCCTGTAGAATGTCTTTACGTTATCAAGGTTGTATTCCTATGCAAACTATTAAGTTAAATAACTTTGTAAAATGAATATTTTATTAATCATTAGGCCAAGGAACAAATCAATTATTTTATAATAATTATAGCCTAGCAGTGCATATCGAGTGTTTGCTATCAATAATGCGCTTTAGGCGCTTTGATTACAATGGTAATTATCTTTTGAATCTATTACATTATTTTCAACTTAGCCATAAGCTAGGGTAGCTTAAAACCCGCCCATGAAAATAAAATCATTATGGATTTGGCAATGCATGGAAAGTATTCTTTTGTCCAGCTACCCGCCGGTTGGAACAGTATTTAAAGGAGCATATGTTTGTGCTCTTCTTCTTAAATAATGTATAGGGACACGCTGAGTAAAATACTTTGTGCATCCATTATTATTTAAAAGACTAGTAAAGTAACCTTTCTTTAACAAATGAAACTTTTTTCTTACAAAGATTATTTGACTCTAACTCCATTGTGTGCTGTTGTCGTCTACGGCTGTAGTTTTTTTTAAATCTTTGGTGCACGATTGCGGACAAAACAATATTTATTACGTATTTGCAAAATAAAATATTACCTCTTTTCTTTCTAATGATCACTCCTGCACCTGACACCATGGAAAAGTTTTTTTTTTTATATAAGACCGTATGAAGTTACAACTTTTGTTAACAGTAATGGGTGTACCATTTTTATCAGCTGCTTTATTTTTATCACCTTGAGCAATATTTTCCCGGTTACTGTACAGAAAACGATGCTGGCTTTGGTATTCTTTTAATTGAAATAATTTGTAACACGGTTCCAAATATGTATTTATATATGTGCCATAGCAAGTTCATCTTGTGGAGACCATCTCCACAAGATGAACTTGCTATGGCACACCTATTTAGATATTATCGTTAATTATTATCTGCATAAAATTCTAAATAACACTTTTTACATAAGAAAGTAAACTTTGAGATCTGTCCATGTTATTTTTCGCTAATTGAATGAATAGTAAAATAAAACAAGATGTTCGTGATTAAAAATTTATCGCAGCTTTTTATAGAATGATCTTAAGTATCACATTCTAGCTTTAATGATTAGTCAAAAGGCCTAATAAACATAGTTATTATTTAAAATTAATTTCATCATTCTATTCTTCGCCATTGAACTACTTATTCAGAATTTTCACAATGTTTAGGAGCAATTAGTTTATTTTCTGGCGTTTTCGTGTGTGAATGTGAAGCATTTTCCAAATTATAATATAACATGAATATTGTTGATTTTAAAATAATACCAAAATATTTTATGTTCATTAAAAGCTTTGAAATTTATACAATTGTGCAAAATAAAATTATGTGGTCCATATTTTCAGAAGTGTTTTCAAACATATTCATATACTGTTAATAAAAGAAGAAGGATTAATCTTTGCTATTGATCTATGAAAATTGTTAATACTATTTTTGATAAAAATCATTATTGTAGATAAAAGGCCGTTCACATTTATTTTAATCGCAAACTAAGTTAAGGACAAAATAAAAATTTGAACTTTTCAGGAAGACCCATCGGTAGTTTTCGTTTTACATAGAAATCTTGTAATGACGTGCATTTCTTTCAATACGAACTTAGACTTGTGTTTCTTTGAAACTGACAAAGTTTGTGTTATTCAAAAATAGGAATATTGCTGATTAAAAACCTACAAATTAGGTAGGATCTACAATCATTTTTTATGTTAGGTTCTAAAATCAAGTGATAGGTTTCGCTTTTGAAAACGTCCCGTTGACGGTTCTTCATAACTGGTTTTCAAATCTAAAAGACCAGCTGAAAATCAAATAATTATTGGTAGTAAAAATGTTCAATAAATATCAAATATTTATTGAACATTTTTAAGATTGTGTTAAAATTAAGAAAACTGTCATCTGAAGTACGCTCAATTGTAAGTACAATTTTGTTTAACCGATGTGATTGTGAAATCACAAAAAATATCCCCATGCAGCACAATTTAGGTCTACTTGGCCTCTTAATATAGGTTAACCCGGGGTTTAAAAGACTAACAAAAGCCTATTCTAAGCCTAATAGTAGTAGGTAATAATTATTAGAGCGCACGCGCGCGCGCGCGCGCGCGTGTGCGTGTGCGTGTGTGTGTGTGTGTATGTGTGTGTGTGTGTGTGTGTGTGTGTGTGTGTGTGTGTGTGTGTATTAGGAGTAAGTACTAGTTCTATATATTTAGGTTCATCATCATCATCATCATTACGACCATTCAGAAGGCCACTGCTGAACATAAACCCTTCCGCAGGGAATGCTACAAAGCATTATCATAAGCCGCCTGTATTATCGGTACGAGGTTACTACTCGAGAACTTTTCTCCCGAATGTCGATTTTTTGAGCTATATGGCTGACCCATTGCCACTTCATTTTACTGATCCGATGAGCTATGTCAGTTACTCTAGTTCTAGTCGGAATATCCTTATTTTAAGTCTATTTCTTATTATTATCTTTCCAGCACCCATGGTCACGGGGGACTGAGATAACTGATATACCGATGTCATTGTTAAACACGGAGTACCTTCACCTTTTTTAATTATTGTTTATGGTCCCATCTATGCAAAATGAACTGACTATGTCCTGAGGTTTGCAGTGGTATGCTTGGGTTTAGTTTTAATTTTATTGATTATAGGATCCCAAGCAGGTGGTAGTACCCAGCCTCCTTCTCTATTGAAATTAGAATTAAAAATAATAGTAAAATAAATGCGATAAAATCCGTAAAAGTAGTTTTAATCAAAGCCTTAATAATATTTATTGAACGGAAATGAATACAGTTCTTATATGTGGTTATGAATGAATCGGAATAGGAAAATTTGTGAAAAATTATAAGAAAAATATTTTTTGAGAGTTCTTATTAACTAACGTATACATAGTTTAAATTGATTCCGCTGGATGTCGTTACGAGGTTTTTAAATAGCGGTAATGAAATGTTTCCTAACATGTACTTAAGTTCCGACGTTAAGCCGCGGCAACTTATAGTGCATACGTTACCTATACGCTTAAATTGTTTCTATTTCGTAGCTTATTCGACTACCTGCTTTCGATTTCAGTTGTTTGTTATTTTCTTTGTGATTTGGTTAAGGTTGAATGGATTTATATTGGCTTTCATTTTCGGATTTGTGTATTTTCTTTTTATTAGGATTTAGGATCGGTTTTGTTGATTTGGTTGGTATTCCTTTATGCATATTTGGACTCTGGCTTTGATTTTGGATTTTGTTTATTTAGAATCGTGAATTGGTTTTCGTTGTTTTAGATTATATAACAATTTTTCAAAGGAATATAAATAGTATATATAGTGTATACGGTACCTATACACTTACTTCTTTTTTCGTTGGTTATATTTATATTGACTACTGCTTTCGATTTCGGTTTTCTGTGATTTGTTTTGTGATTTCGTTTAAGTTGATTCGATTTTTTTGGCTATCGTTTTCGGATTCGTGTTGTGTCTTGAATTGGTTTTGTTGTTTTGATTTAAAAAAATATTTTAAAGGAATATTTATTCCTTTTAGATATTTTTGATTTGCTTTTAAAAAAATATTTAAAAGGGAATTTAATTCCTTTAAGTATTTTAACTTTTTTTTATAAATAGATTTTTTGTTACTTCATAATGCCTCGCAAACGTAAGTCAAGCCTTTCAAGAGTATCTTCTCAAAGACAAGCGAAAATATTAGCTCGATCGCTAGAATCTATAAAAGATACTGAACTGAGAAGGCAGCAAGCAGAGCGTCAGGCTGCTTTTAGAGCATCTAAGTCACCTCTCACGCCCTCTGCATTTGTATAATGATATCAATGCTGGAAACTATTCTGACAGACTATTGAAAATTGGCGATGGGCGGTTGAAAACGGATGCTGAGGGTTGCGTTAAATTGACGAGAGATTTTTGTAATTTAGTACAGAGTCATTCCGAATTAATTGCGAGCGTTTATTCAGATTTAACGAACAACATGCATGAAGACAAATGGCTATGTGAAAGGACGATTCTTGCACCAAAAAATGAGAGCGTTAACAAAATAAATTCAGATATATTAAGCGAAGTAGCAGGAGAAAGAACAGAGTATTTGTAAGTAGACACTGTTATGGACACAGAACAGAGCACTTCATATCCCGCATAGTTTCTAAATTCTCTAGAGTTGTCAGGTGTGCCCTCACATAAGCTTCAATTAAAATTAGGCGTCCCCAGTCATGCTAATGCGAAATGTAGATACTCCTCGGTTATGTAACGGGACAAGGCTGCGTGTGACACATCTTGGACGGAACATAATCGGTGCTACAATTTTGACAGGCGTAGGAAAAGGTGAAAATGTTATTATACCAAGGATCCCTATAATTCCCACAGATCTTCTTTTTCAATTCAAAAGGTTGCTGTTCCCTATTAAGCTCAGTTTTGTAATGACAATTAATAAAGCGCAAGGGCAAAAGTTACAGGTAGTGGGGGTCAACTTAGAAAAACCGTGCTTCTCTTATAGTCAGCTGTATGTAGTGCATGTTCGCGTGTGTCAAATGCCCAGAATCTCCACATTCTTTTCCCGAATGGAAAAACATATAGCATTGTGTACAGTAGCGTTTTAAAATAGTTATCAGTTAGTTCTTTTTCCAAAATTCCCACAATCAATTAATCAGAATTCCCACAGATCTTCCCTTTCAATTCAAAATTTCCTATTTAGCTCAGTTTCTTTTCAATTCCAAATGCTGCACCTCTTACGGACCTATTAAGCTCAGTTTCCTTTCAACTCAAAAGGCTGCATGTCTGACGGATCTTTTATTTGGCTCAGTTTCCTTTCAATTCAGAAAACTGCATCTCTGACGAATCAATTTAGCTCAGTTTCTTTTCAAAAGTCTTCATCCGTGACGCATAATTAATTATGCTCAGTTTCCTTTAATTAAAAAACATATCCCATTTCCATTTGGAATAAACAGGCTATTTTCGTGCTTTCCTATACGCTGCGTTTTAATACATTTAAATAGGCTGACGAATCAATTTTGCTCAGTTTCCTTTTAATGGCTGCATCTCTGACAAATATATAAAACTCGGTTTTCTTTCAATTCAAAAAGCAATGGATAGTTCATTTCCCAGTGACCATGCGGGTGAAGCCGCGGGTAACAGCTAGTACGATATAAAAGCCTTAGCGGTTAAAATCATTAAAATCTTTAATTTACCAAAATTTTAATTCGGAGGATACTAATAAACATGAAAATTTAAATATTGATTTAATAAGTACACAAATAACTCTAGAAAGCCGTTCTCGAGTTCATGTAGAGAAATGCGCTGCTATAGCTTAATGAGTATAGAAATTTGAATAAACATATGTTACAAACGCATTTTAATATTACATAAAATCAGATATTATTACATACCGTCTCTTTCTGAAAAGAATGAGAAGGAATAACTGTGTTGACCATAAACTTAAGATATACTGGCGTAAGGACGACCTGACAGCCCTCAACGATATTTTCTGCCCTTAAATAGTTTCATTAATAGTTTCGTCGGAATTTCTTATTAACATAATTTCAGTCAAATATAATTATGTAGATACTAAATAAGTAAATATCTATTTATATTTTGTATAATGTTTTGCTGGTGAAATAAAAAAAACAGAGACACGGAGTACATAATGGGTGATTTGTTTTTCAAATTTTAGTATTGGTTCTAATAATTACAAACATTTAATAATTAGTTAATAATTAAATACACTTAAGAAGTAAATTTAAACATTCGAATTAAATATGGACTTGTAAACTTAACGATGCAATTAAGGAAACTTGTTGAATAAGATTGCTCTATTTATAAGTCAATATGCTTATGAGACTACTATCACTTTCGTCTGTCCCCGAAAAATATAAAGTAATAATAAACTTATTATCATTTTAGCTGCATGAATTAAAAAACGTAATTAACAGAGACCAGCCAAATACGCAGGTGATATCAAAGTGCACCAAGTGTCTGAGGATACATATGCACTCTTTATTCTCGTCTATTATGTTATATATTTGTAAACACTTCGGTAAATATTCATAGCATGCGGGTGGTTAATTAAGGCTGTACATTTTTACGCTTGATAAATATATACTTAGTTGTGTTCATAATGGTTTAAATTGGATAACCTCAAGATTTTTTATCTTTATATTTTAAATCTATCTCTATTTTTATCTTAAGTTTTTGATGTAAAATTTTTGAAGTCTTATAAAACATTATTATACTTAAAGATATATATATATATATATATATATATATATATATATATATATATATATATATATATTTAAACCATTTCTTTAATGTGGAGGGAATCTATTTGACAAACTTTCATTCCTCTTCTTATTGTTTGCAATGCTATCGATTCATTATAAATATTTAGTATAAATGTCGACATTAACGTTCATTTAAAGTGTTTTGTATAAAAATGTATTTAAAAAAATCGTACAAATTATCAACAAAGCGACTTTTTTCTTTGCAAAATATCAAAATTAACAAAATAATTGAAAACATCCTACTATATATTATACATTATATGATATGAATTTTAACAAAAAGTAGACATAAATTTTAACAAAAAATAGACGTGTTATTGACGACGTCTTCAGAATTTACGCGTGAAATGTGCAATCAGGCTTTTTTCTATTATAAATACCACAGTCACTCACAGAACCAATTTGGACAATCATTTTGGAAAACAATTACCTACTTAATGAAAATAATAGCTATTAAACTCTAAACAATTACAAAATATCTGGGAGCTTATTTCTTGTATGCGAGGACTTGTCATTTAAAATCGGTTACAAAGTAATGAGAATTGCTATCCTTTTGTATTTTGCTACATTGCCATAAGAAATCATGATCGGTAGATCACAAATCCTCGCAAATTTACAACAATTCCTACCAAAGATCATTCAAGGCTATTAAAATTGATTTACATACTAATTTCAACAGAGAGGATAAAATCCAAGTCCAAGTATACCACTGCAAGACTTCAACGAACTGGACGCTCGTTCCGCTTAGATCACCAAAATCAATAGAAGACCAAAAATTAATATCCAAAACCTGACGGAAGCCGGGCTAACTATGACTTCGGAAAGTCAAAGACTTCAGTTCCGCGACCATCGGTGCTGTGAAGCACACGAAACGTCAGAAATGATAAAGTTAAAATTAAACGCTACAAAAACCGTAAAATAAGTGTAATTTACTGTATAGTATTCGCGTAAATGTAACAAATTATTACAACGATACATCTGATTATTATGGTCCGTAGTAGGAAGGTTAGCTGGTATCGTTAAATTTAAGAGGAAAATTATTTTTTAAAATAATCATATATGTAGTTTCATTCATTGATTAATTACAGCATATCAAAATGATTTCTTATATTTACGCGAACACTATACATTGATTAAAACTACTTTTACGGATTTTCCGCGTTTTATTTATTTTTAATACCCGACGTTTCGGGTGCTTTCCAGCACCCATGTTCACGGGGGACTGAGGTGACTGACGTCCCGATGTCAAAGTTAACCCGGAGTACCTTCAGCTTTTTAATTATTGTCTTTGGTCCAATCTACGCAGAATGAACTAACTGTGTTTTGAAGTCTTGCAGTGGTATGCTTGGATTTAGTTTTTATTTTATTAATTATAGGATCCCAAGCAGGTGGTAGTACCCAACCTCCTTCTCTATTGAAATTAGGATGTTTTTTAATTTCAATAGCCTCACGTATCATCCTTGGTATGGATTCCTACCTTATTACGAATTCCACCTTAGTCCTCACGCATCTGTATTTTGATTCGTAATCGAGGATAGATGTAGATGTCTATGAGCCACTGCAACCAATTACCATCAGGTGGACTGTGTGCTCGTTTGTCACCCTATCCTATAAAAACATCATCATCATCATTACAGCCTTTCAAAGTCCTCCTGATAGATCACTTTTTTCATATGGAGGATAATTACCATAGTTGACGTGCTTGGTAGGGTTGGCATATGCAGTTTTTTTTATTTTATAGCCTTTAATTTATTTTAAAGGCTATAAAATAAAAGAAAACTGCTGTCCATCTTTTATTTTTTTTTCCTTCTGTAGTCTCTTAAAACTACCACAGAACGATATTGGACAGTGGAAATTCCTCCGATGCCACTAAACGAACACTCGCCCACAATAACATAGTTTAATTATGTTTATTTTTTAAAACAAATTTCAGGATACCTGTCTTGTTACCAAACTTAACGCCAGATCACTATCGTGTGTTACTGATAAAAGTATTCGATCATCCTTTAGACTCGTTACGTATGATGGATTATTACAAACATGGAGTTGCTGTAAGTAAAAATTATATTACAAGTATTTAGGATACTGTTACGAGCTTGAGGTTCGTGACAATAAAAATTGCCGATAAAATTACCTAAATTAACACTTTAATTTACTTTATACAAATTAAAGTTAAAAAAACACTAATAATTAAACACACTAATTCACTTAATTTCACTCCGAAGCTTCGCTTGTGTCGCCGAGTTAAACTCTGTCTCGATCGCATCTTACGCCACCTATTTATTCAAATCAGCAAAACATCCGGAATGTTCAAGTAAACACGCGTAAGGTACCGAGAGCTCGAGTATAGATTTTCTAGAAACTTAGTTCCTCGGGTGGCGCTGTTGGTCGAGAGATCGGCGATGTCATTCTCTGCAAAGCCCCCCCCCCGCTCTCGCTCCTGACACTAGATGGCGCTAGTTGACTTATTCACATAACACTGCCCCCTCCTAAGACATGCTCGTCCCGAGCATTATCGGTCCCATAATAACGCGCCAAGCGATCCACATGGACGATCTTAGGAGTCCCTCTTGCGCCTTTCTGTATCCGGTAGGTCACATCGTTGATCCTGGTTACAATCCGGTACGGGCCGTCCCATTTAGCTTGAAGCTTAGGAGATTTCCCTTTGCTGCGGACTGGATTGTGCAACCACACTAATGAACCTTCGTTGAACCCTTTATTGTTCATTTTGCGGTCATACCGGGTTTTCATTTTCTCAGACATTTGCTGGCCCGATTGTCTGACGTGCTCATAAATGTCATTCATTTTGTTCCGCAAGTCATATGCATAATCGGTTATACTGCGTGGGGCATCAGGTGGTATCCCAGTGATCAGGTCTGCAGGCAGCCGTAATTCTCTTCCAAAGTTTGCGAAAGCTGGTGTCACTGCCGTACTTTCGTGAACAGAACTTCGATATGACAACAAAAACGGTTGTATGTGCTTGTCCCAATCTCGTTGCCGATTGTCCACAACTTTTGCTAGGTACCTCTCCAATGTCTGATTAAATCGTTCCACCATTCCATCAGATTGCGGGTGATAAGAAGTCGTTCTTGTTTTATGAGTACCCATAACTCGGCAAGTTTCCTGGAATATTTGAGACTCAAAATTCCTTCCTTGATCGCTGTGAATCTCTAAAGGTACTCCAAAACGACAGAAGACTTCATGAACTAGTTTATCTGCAACTGTTGAAGCTTCTTGATTTGGAATGGCGAAAACTTCTGGCCACTTAGTGAAGTAATCCATTACAACCATGAAATACTTGTTACCGCTTTCACTCTCCGGAAACGGCCCCGCCACGTCAATGGCTATTCTCTCCCATGGTGCACCAACATTGTACAACTTCAATGCACCTCTACTACGAGTCTGAGGTCCCTTTACAGCCGCACAACTTGTACATTTGCGACACCAGTCCTCGACATCGTTTCGACAGTGGACCCAGTAAAACCGTTCTCGGATCTTCAGTAGAGTTCGTTTAACTCCCAGATGGCCTCCTGAATAATCATTATGGTACAGCTGTAGAACATCCGGTACTTTAGCTTTAGGGACAACCATTTGTAAATGACAGCTGTCTCCCCGAACATTTTCCCATTTACGGCACAGAACTCCATCCTGAAGCAGCAAGCTATCCCACTGGGCCCAATAGCTTTTAGTGATCGAACTCATTGCTGAGACGTCGCTCCACTTGGGCTTGGGAGCACTGGCCTTCATCCATTCCAGGATCGGCTTGATGTCCGGATCTTCCTGCTGTGCACGTTGTAAGCTGTCCTTCCACTCGTTGCTGAGGTGGTCTGCCCTGAGCATCCTCACGGATACTACTCCCTTACTCTCTTGCCTAGTACAATGTTTGCAATCTTCAGGACAAGGTCTTCGTGATAATGCATCTGCGTTGCCATGAGATTTCCCGCTGCGATGTTCGATCTCAAAGTCGTATTCCTGCAGTAGTTCAATCCACCTCGCAACTTGTCCTTCTGGATTTTTAAACTGCAATAGCCATTTTAGTGCAGCATGGTCAGTTCGTAAGTGAAATTTTCGCCCCAGAAGATATTTGCTAAAATGCTGCAACGACTTTACCACAGCTAGCAATTCGCGTCTTGTGACACAATAGTTCCTTTCCGGTTTTGACAACGACTTGCTGAAGTACGCTATCACGACCTCTTGGTCACCATTCCGTTGAGACAACACACCGCCAAGTCCTATATCACTTGCGTCTGTGTCAACTACAAATTCTTTGCTTGCATCAGGGTATCCCAAAATAGGTGTTTTGCACAGACGGTCCTTGAGCTCCTGGAATGCGATATTACAACTTTCATCCCAGCAGAAATGTCGCTTCTCCTCGGTTAGCTTATGCAGAGGTTTGGCTATATCTGCAAAGTTCTTCACAAATCGCCGGTAATAGGAGCACAAACCCAAAAATGCTCTATCCTGCGTCTTGTCTTTTGGAACCGGCCAATCCTTTACAGCTGCAATTTTCTCTGGATCCGTGCGGATACCTTCTTCCGACACTACATACCCCAAAAACTTGACTTGCCGTTTGAACAGTGAACATTTCTTCGGACTCAGCTTGAGATTGGCACTCTGAATCTTCATGAGCACGCGTCCCAGGTTTTCAAGGTGTTCCTCAAACGTACGGCCCACGATGATGATGTCATCCAAGTAGACCAGACAGGCATCGCCAATTAGCCCGGTAAGTACAAGTTCCATCAGCCTTTCAAACGTTGCTGGAGCATTGCACAACCCAAACGGCATTACTTTGAATTGCCACAGACCCTTTCCCGTCGAGAACGCAGTTTTCTCCTTGTCCTTAGGGTCAATTTCAACTTGCCAGTAGCCACTTTTTAGATCCAGCGTGCTAAACCATTTTACTCCTGTAAGCATGTCCAGCGTGTCATCAATTCTTGGCAAGGGATAGCTGTCCTTCTTTGTAACGTCGTTCAGACGGCGGTAATCAACACAGAACCGCATGCTGCCATCCTTCTTTTTCACCAGCACCACTGGCGAACACCATGGACTAGAGGAAGGTTCAATAACACCATCCTTCACCATTCCTTCAATCATGGTTTCCACTTCCTTTTCACGTGCTACCGGCAATCGTCTTGGCCGCTGACGGATAGGCAACTCTTCACCTGTGTTTATTTTGTGTTGAACTAAACCAGTCTTTCCTATGTCAGCATCGTTTGACGAGAATACATCGGCGTACTCGAGTAACAACTTCTTCGCCTTGACCAATTCGTTCGGGGACAGAACACTGCGACAGTCTTCCAAAAGTGTGGTCACTCTCGTTTCTGCATCCTTGCTGGGGGTCCCACTCGATATATATTGGCACCGACGTAACCAATCCACTTCCTCACAAGTACCAATTAATGTGCCTTTTTCTATAATCTGGTCCCGGTCGCAAAGGTTCAGCACACGTACTCCTGAGATGTCCGTGGTCCTGACCAAGGTTCGAGCTACTTTCCATGGAAGGTCATTGTTTACCCTTTCCACAAGTACACAACGGTGAGCTTGCCCAGCGTTTCGGGGAAGACTAATCGGAACAATCGTTTCCGATCTCGGCGGAAGAACAATCTTCTTAATGCTGTACACGTTCCCTGGTAACGCACCTTCCATAAAAAGTTCCTCCTGTCCACATTTCAAAACACCTTGCTTAACGTCGATCTCACAACAATTATTCCTCATAAAGTCTAGGCCTAGGATGCAGTCGTCCATTATATCCGCCACGATGACATTATGCAGGTAGATCACGTTGCCAAGCTTCAACTCCATCTCCTTCTCTCCACGGACGGGTATACGCTGACCGGTGGCTGTTACCAAATTAATGCGTTCTCGGTTGTATGCGGAGTCCCCAAGGAACTGACTTATAAGTTGGGAACTAACAACCGTACGAGAGGCTCCAGTGTCTATGGTCAGTTTACACGGCATTCCGTTGACCTCGCCGTTGATGATTAGACTGTTCCCATCATGGGTTTGTGAGATCGAGATCCTTTTGGCTCTTTTAACGTCAGCCAGCACCCGCCCCGCGGTTCTGGCTTTTACTCGTTTCCCTGCTGCTGCTGGGCGGTGCTGTTGGCCGCACTACCCTCCTGGGATCGTTCACCTTCCCTTTCTAGGTTTCGCTTAGGGCAGCTCGATCGAACCTTTTCCCCACAGCCATAGCACCTAGGGCTGTATCATTTGTTGCGGTCGCGAACTGTAGCTGCTGCAACCTCCCTGACGCGATGGGAACGATGATCCTGCCGCACGGCTTCTACCTCCAGTGCATGGGCCAAGGCGTCCTTAAGCGTCTCGTGGTGCCCGAGCCTCACAGCAGCTCTGACTTCCAGGTCGCGGATGCCGTCGATGAATGTCTGCACCAGGTTCCCTTCAATGAGCGCAGGTACAGACCGGTATGCTTTTCGCACCAGCTTCTCCACTTCTAGAGCCCACTGCTGCAGGTTTTCGTTGATGCGCTGCACACGATCTTTAAGCTGCGCACGAAAGACGTGTTCCAGGTGAGCGTCGCCGTATCTCGCCTCCAATGCCTCAAGGAGTTGCTCATAAGTCACTTCCTCACCGAGAGCTTCCAGAACTGTCAAGGCCTGGTCGCGCAGGCCTAGTGTGAGAGCAGTCATGGCCTGATTTTTATTCCAGCCGTTCGCCTTCATAACAGCTTCGAACTGAATTTTGTAGGCTGACCAGGAAGAGGTACCGTCGAACGGTGGCACCTTGAACCCACGTAGCGAAGGTGTTGTAGCTACTGCGGGAGCTGTAGCTCCATCTCCAAGTTTGAGTTCGTCCAGTGATTTCTTCATGTCGGCCATCACGTTGTCAACCCGATGGTTCACATGGTTGATTCGGGTTTCATGTTCTTCGATTCGGGTTTCAGCTTCCGACAGACGGTTGTCGTGTTGAGCAACCCTGTCCTTCACCTGCCTTATCTCTTTCCCAAAGGTAGCGTGAAGGTCCTTCATGAGGAGCATCTGCTCTTCTGACCGACGAGCCTGTTCCGCCTGCTGATCTTCCAACCGACGGGCCTGTTCCTCCTGTCGGCGGGCCTGTTCCTCCTGTCGGCGGGCCTGCTCCTCTTGTCCGCCCCGCAGCTGTTGCAGCATCACCATCAGAGCACCTAAGTCAGGTGCCACAGACGTAGAAGCTGCTGACGGACCGGCTTCCGTGGCCGGCGGCTGGCCCTCAGACATCTGCGGCGTTGCACCACCAAATCTCCTCTGGTCCGTCTCCTGCTGGCGTTGACTTCGGGTACGGACACCCTCCGTTTCCTCCTTAGGTAAAATTGGCATTATTTTATCCCACTTCTGACACCAATTGTTACGAGCTTGAGGTTCGTGACAATAAAAATTGCCGATAAAATTACCTAAATTAACACTTTAATTTACTTTATACAAATTAAAGTTAAAAAAAACACTAATAATTAAACACACTAATTCACTTAATTTCACTCCGAAGCTTCGCTTGTGTCGCCGAGTTAAACTCTGTCTCGATCGTATCTTACGCCACCTATTTATTCAAATCAGCAAAACATCCGGAATGTTCAAGTAAACACGCGTAAGGTA
Source organism: Parnassius smintheus behrii (assembly GCA_036936625.1). Classification (NCBI taxonomy): domain Eukaryota; kingdom Metazoa; phylum Arthropoda; class Insecta; order Lepidoptera; family Papilionidae; genus Parnassius; species Parnassius smintheus. The sequence continues at coordinate 28,871,275 of JAUPFT010000017.1, forward strand.
CCGAGAGCTCGAGTATAGATTTTCTAGAAACTTAGTTCCTCGGGTGGCGCTGTTGGTCGAGAGATCGGCGATGTCATTCTCTGCAAAGCCCCCCCCCCCGCTCTCGCTCCTGACACTAGATGGCGCTAGTTGACTTATTCACATATTAATACGATATATTCTTGACTTAATTATTGCATATATATGCAGTTTAATTAAATATTTTCACTTTCTTACTCTTAGAAAAATATAATAAAAGAGTAATTAACGTTAAATGAAACTAATTTTACCGCTTTTATTATACATACGCGTAAATATAAAAATTCATTTATTAATTAATGTATTTAATATAAAAAATAATATTATAGTATTTAATTAGCACTTGGATGATGTATTTATCTTTCCATTTAAAATAATTAATGTATATCAATAATAAGAATAATAAACAATAATCAATGACTCTTATATCATCATCATCATAATTACAGACCTTCACAAGTTCACTGCTGAACATAGACCTCCCACAAAGTATGCCACAAAGCACGGTCCTGAGCCACCTGCAGCCATCGACTTCCTGCATGTCTTACCAGGTCGTCACTCCACTCTAGTGGGGGTCGCCCTTCACTGCGTCTACCGGTACGAGGCTGCCACTCGAGAACCTTTTTTCCACAACGGTTGTCGGTTCTTCGAGCTATATGGCCGGCCCATTGCCACTTCAGCTTACTAATCCGTTGGGCTATGTCGGTCACTCTAGTTCTACTGCGGATATCCTCATTTCTAAGTTGTGTCCTCATGCGGCCAGCAGTGACAGACCACGTCTCAGTTCCATATGTCATCAGTAGCAACACGCACTGGTTGTACAATTTCGTTTTCAGGTTTTGAGGTAAACCTGACGAGGAGATGTAACGTAATTTCCCGAACGCTGCCCAGCAGAGTTGAATCCGTCGATTGACCTCTCGGTTGAAGTCGAACTGTTTGTCCCAGGTAAACGTACTCATCAACAACTTCGAGCTTAGTGCTCCCAACAACTACCGGCATAGGGCTGACATGGACATCAAACATGATCTTTGTTTTGTCCATGTTCATCTTAAGACCTATCCATTGGAAGACACTATTGAGGTCATTGAGCATAGCGCTTAGGTCCTCCAGCGATTCTGCCGTAAGGACTATATCGTCGGTAAATCGAAGGTGAGTGATGTACTCGCTATTGATGTTAATACCGTACCCTTTCCAGTCCAGTAGCTTGAAAACGTCTTCCAATGCAGCGGTGAAGAGTTTCAGGGATATAACGTCACCCTGTCTTACACCTCTACGCAGTTGGATAGGTTTCATACTCTGGTTCTGTCCTCGGATAGCCATCGTAGCCCTACTGTACAAACACTTCAGCACTTCGATATACCGACAGTCAACTTGGCTCCGCCGAAGAGACTGTAGCACAGCCCAAATTTCGATGGAATCAAAGGCTTTCTCATAGTCCACAGATCGCTGCCAGTTTTCACCCTTGCGATCACTGAGACATCACTGAACAGTTGGCGTCTGGTTGTCATAATGAAGTCAATCTTATTTTTGTCGAACCGTCGAGGCTCGACCAGGTCCACTTCCTGTGGGGCTGCTTCTGGAAGAAAGAGTTCATCATAAAGAGTCCCTCTTTCTCCATAAAGTCGGCCAGCTGCTGGCCCCTATGGTTCCGATGCCCTACTCCAAATTTCCCTAATTTTAGCTCACCGCTTTCTCTTGTGCCTAGTTTTGCGTTAAAGTCTCCCATCAACACCGTATAGTGGGTTTTGGAGGAATGCGTGGCTTAAGAGATATCTTCATACATTTCCTTAACCTCCTCATCGGGATGTGCCGAGGTTGGTGCGTAAACCTGTACGACCTACAGAGAATACCGTTTGGTGATTCTGAGTATCAGGTACGCAACCCTCGTCAACACACTTTCAATCTTTACAACATTGTTGACAAGAGACTTGTGAACGATAAATCCGAGACCTCCTTGGGACAGATGGTCACCCTCCCGATGATAGAACAAGTTGCTGGACTTGAGGATTACCGTGTCCTCCCCCTCTCTTCGGACCTCGGATTATCCTATAATATGCCAGCGCAACTTGTCTACCTCTTCTTCCAGCTCCAGTATCTTCTCGTCAGTCCTCAGGGTGCGTGCGTGTTGCCAGATCGAGTCGTCGTAGGTGGCAACCGAACCTCCACCGGAGATTCTTAGCATCCCCTGCCCCGCCGTTACCATGGTCGCCACCGTAGCCAGGAATAGTGGGGCCGCCGGGGACTGCGGGCCATTTATTCATGTCGTTGCTCATGGGGGGATGTTTGCCATAGATGCCACGCTTGGCGAGCGGGTTGGCAACCGCAGTTTTTATTAAGTAATTGTTGTTATCAGGAAGATGCTGCTGCCCATCTCCTGCCTGTTGTCCTCTGTCTCTTATATAAAATTATAAGAAACAGAGGGAACTAATGACTCTTATATAAAATTTAATAAATTATTCTTACAATATATGTACATATTTCAGGTTGGCGATTATTTAAAATTACACGATTACCCGAATGGTTTTTTGGTAATTGCAGATCTTAGAGAATTAAATATAATGGAATTCGTAAAAAAATTGAATCTCATCGAAATTAGACAAGCTATGGCTATATATATGGTAATATGCGTTTTTACTTTTTTTTAAGTGTTACTAATAAAAGGTATACCAACATCAGCCTACAGCCCATATGTAGACGATCTTTTTGTCATCACTTAATTGTCTTGCACAAGTCTGTAAATTAGTGGCACAAAAGTCGAAATGCATTTGTGACAGTATTTTTTATGTATATATTATATAAATCATCAGTTCCGTGCTAGATATGGGACCCTCCCATCGTAGTGAGATTTATATGTACAAGTTTACGTACGTTGTAAAATAACGTAAAATGGGCAGTGGACGTGTTCTCATTTTTTCCGTTTTCTTCCTCATCAGCACCCAAGTCATCAGTCAGGCCTCTACCGAATAAGGACCTATCGTATAGCAAGGCGATTTTTTCTAATCCCAGAGCTAGCGAATTAGTAATATTAACCTCTTCGCTCTGACAGCGCGCGACATGTTATACTCCCGTTCACTCGGGACCTTTTTGGCGGGAAAATTTGTTAGTAGAAATTTTTTTGCTATATTGCAAATTTTGCTATATTTTCACTTTGAGACAATATTTACGGATAAAACTTACAGGAATTCTTGTTCAATGTATAAACTATCGAATAAAATTATTTTTGGTTGCTAGAAATTGTAATAAAATACGTAAATTACCCTGTATAGCATATTAGTAGTATATACTTCAATTTTAGTGATATAGTAATGAATAACAGCGGTTTATTGTTCAGTTTGAAGGTAACTTTGGATTTTTTTTCTATCGAGAAAATTTTATGGAATCATGTTTTCGTCTAACATAGTACTTAACATTAATCCTTACCTTTACCATATATTTATTTCAAAATTAATGCTGCAATATTTTCGGTACAACGGAGGATCTTGCTAAGCCATGTAAGGTTATATTCCCCCTTAAGGCTACTAACGGGAATGTGGTTTATATAAGCCGCCACCACACAGCACATGAAATTCTTTTACCTGAGGTGATTTTTGTCGTGATAGACGATTACGTTTGTGTGGAAGCCAGAGAATATATGCGTCGTGCCGATTTCCTCTCGAAAAAATAACACACAGTTCTGTATCGGAAAATAACGCTATAGCTTCCGGTACACCGGCGTACCATTTTGTTCTATGGTCGTAAAGGATGCAGTACTTCTATATGTCGGAAACAATAATATTTTTTAGCATTTCCCATAGTCACCTATTACGATACCCAATGAACAAAATCAGATAATCGGTTTTCCTAAGTTGCCATCACAAGGAAAATATAAAATTATTTTTTTTACTATTCCGGTTTTGGCCGCTGGCTTTTTGGTAACCACTCACCAATGCAAAGTCTTGTCGCCAAATGACGTTGTTGTGTTCCGGCATGATGCTTGATGAAGCCAAAGGCCATATGGAGAATGGGTCTGAACAGTTGCATTGTATGTATGAACCGGGTGCGAAAATTCAGTTGTTGCAGTGTGATCCGAGGCACGGTGTTCCTCGGTACCGGTATTCTGGTAATCGACCGCAGGGAGTTGGGGGCCCAATTATTGAATTAGCTACTCATGAAACGCTGCCCGCCACCTAGCGAAAAATCCCAGAGTGGTTCCATGGTGCCGGTTAGCGACCGGACGAAAGGACCAGTTGGCGATCTGGGGGGGGGGGGGGGTTTGGGCGTCCTCGCAGTCTCCAGATTAAGTTCCCATGGGCGTAGTAGCTCTGGTAGTATCCTGTCGTTGCTAATGCGACGCCTCGTTCAACTTTTTTTTAATTTATTTATCAAAAGTATTCTTACATATTTGCTTGATTTGTACCATTAAACCAATAATGGTTTGTATTGGTACTCACATTCGCAACTAACTCACTGCTTTACATAAATATATAATTAATTTACTAAACGTTGCAAAAGAAATGAATATACATGTAAATATACCTTCTTTATTGTTTAAGTGGTAAGCAGCCATTTGTAATTCTGACATGGGACAGTTCGATGAACCGGCTCTATTAGGCAGCGCAAACTACTAAACTTATATACAGGCTGTTTCACTATTATACAAACTAAATTATGACCATGGTTCTGATTGATTTTATACATATAACGAAGTTCTTTATATTCATCATTATCATCATCATCATTACAGCCCTTCACAAGTCCACTGCTGAACATAGGCCTCCCCCAAGTAATGCCACAAGGCACGGTCCTGAGCCACCTGCATCCATCGACTTTCTGCGTGTCTTACCAGGTCATCACTCCATCTAGTGGGGGGTCGCCCTACACTACGCCTACTGGTACGAGGCTGCCACTCGAGAACCTTTCTTCCCCATCGGTTATCGGTTCTTCGAGCTATATAGCCGGCCCATTGCCACTTCAGCTTACTAATCCGTTGGGCTATGTCGGTCACTCTGGTTTTACTGCGAATATCCTCATTTCTGAGTCTATCACGCAGAGAAACTCCGAGCATAGCCCTCTCCATAGCTCGCTGAGCAACCTTGAGCGTCCTCATACGGCCAGCAGTGAAAGACCACGTCTCTGATCCGTAAGTCATCACTGGCAACACGCACTGGTTATACACTTTAGTTTTCAGAGATTGAGGTATACCTGACGAAAAGATGTGTCTCCCGACCGCTGCCCAGCCAAGTTGAATCCGTCGATTGACCTCTCGGTCGAAGTTGGACTTACCAAGTCGGGCTATTTGTCCCAGGTAAACGTACTCGTCAACAACTTCGACCATAGTGCTCCAAAAACTAACGTCATAGGTGTGACATGGGCATTAAACATGGTCTTTGTTTTGTCCATGTCATCTTAAGACCTATCCGTTGGGAAACACCATTGAGGTCATTGATCATAGTGCTAAAGTCCTCCAGCGATTCTGCCATAAGGACTATATCGTCGGAAAATCGAAGGTGAGTGATGTTCTCGCTTGATGTTAATACCGTATCCTTTCCAGTCCAGTGGGTTGAAAGCGTCTTCCAACGCAGCGGTGAAGAGTTTCGGGGATATAACGTCACCCTGTCTTACACCTCTCTGCAGTTGGATAGGTTTCGTACTCTGGTACTGTACTCGGATAGCCATCGTAGCCCTACTGTACAAACACTTCAGCACTTCGATATACCGACAGTCAACTTGGCACCGCTGAAGGGACTGTAGCACCGCCCAAATTCCGACGGAATCAAAGGATTTCTCATAGTCCACAAATGCCAGACAAATTGGCAGATTGTACTCTTCTGTCTTCTGTACAATCTGCCACAGGGTATGTATGTGGTCTATGATACTGAAGCCTTTCCGGAAACCGGCTTGTTCGGGAGGCTGGTAGTCGTCGAGTCTGCGTGCGAGACGATTCGTAATGACTCTCGAAAACTGCACGTAGACGCGGCTCAGAGGGGAAATCGGTCTGTAGTTCTTCAAGAGAGCCTTGTCGCCTTTCTTAAAGAACAAAACCACCGCGCTTCTGCTCCACGCCTCCGGAATAGTGCCACCATGGAGGACGGAATTGAAGAGCTTCTGAAGGACTTCAAGTACCGGTGTTCCACCCGCCTTCAGAAGTTCCGCATTTATTCCATCCTCGCCCGGGGCCTTGCCGTTTCTAAGGTGGTGGAGAGCCATTCTAATCTCGCTCAGACTGACGTCCGGGATATCATCGGAATAGTGTCGGATAAGAATTGCTCTTGGATCGTTACTCACACTTGCGTGTGGCTCCAACGATGATGTGTACAGCTGCCCATAGAACCTCTCAATCTCACTCAAAATCTCAGGTGTCTCGGAAACGATGCTGCCACACTCAGTCTTCAGCTTTGACAGTTGGCTCTTTCTGGCAGACAGATCTCTGGCAAAGACTTTGGAGTCCTGGTTCCGCTCGATCTTTTTATTATCATAATAATATTTTTTGAGTTTTTGTTTATATTTTTTCTTGTTTAAATCTTTTTGAATGTTTTCGGGATGTTTTTTATAAGAGTTGCGATAAAAAATTCAATTGTTCGTCACGTCTCTACGTCATTGAGATCGTATGCACAATTAATTTTTGTTTGGTAATATTTCTTGTAATTAATTACTTTATGGGACACGGGCACTTGTATGTTTTTGTTATTGAATTGTTTAATTAATAGGGTCATATGAAGTTTCATCTGCACAGGTAAAATATTACAGTAATTGAAAATGTCGAATACGTTTTCTTTATATTGTTGTATTATTTAAAACTACCATTCTCCATCCATATATACTCTTAACTCTATAAAATGTGTCAAAAAAAGAAATAAAAGTATGGCTAAACAGCGGTTGCACGTCCTCTCATTGAAAGTGCACCTCACAATTATTGAGGATTGTACTCTGTGATGTTTATGAAAGCCGGAGAGAACACAAAGAACGTAACGCAATCTATATCGTTTATTCCATAATGAATTCGCTGTATTATCTTAATTTACCCGCCACCTACATAATAAGTCTTAACCTACTACCCTACATTACACTCCTCTACACTTATTTATTATTATGCTAATCTTAAATATAACTTAATTACTTAACATTATTGTATCAGCGCTTAATCAATAATAAGGTTTTTGAGTCTACATTGCCTTATAGGGCGACTCCGAGGCTTTGTGGGCGGTACAACGTTTGGCAAGGTATCCTGATACGCCTGTGAACCCGGGTTCTCACTGGTCGTCTCCCTTGCCGACTCCTTTAAGCCGATTTCAGCCTCTGAGGTTTTTACCACCCCCCGGTCATCCCGATCCGCCGACGGACCCGGCTGAGCCTTTCCCACCTCTGGTGTCACCGTCGGCTCGTTGGTTGAATTTGTGCTGTAACCTGACGGAGGATCATTGTAAGGACATGTCATAGATGCCCTTAAAGATCTCCTTTTTAATTGGTCTATATGTCTATGAATTATTTCGCCACCTTTTCCCTTAATTGTATAGCTATTAGGACCCCTAACGTCTACTACTTGACCACTGCCCCACTTTTCCCCTTTCAAGTATTGTCTATACCAAACATCTTCCGAAGGATTCAGTTTCCTGTCTCCTCCTTTGGCTAAGTCTTTCTGGTGTCGTTGCACCTTATAAATCCTGTTTTCCCTGTCTGGTTTTAAAATATCTAACTTAGTGCGCAGTCGTCTACCTAACAATAACATAGCGGGACTCTCGCCGGTGGTTGAATGCTCCGTATTCCTATAATATAGCAAAAAAGTTTGTAGTGCCCTGTCTACGTTTTGTTTTTCCTGCACCGCTTTCTTTATAACCCGCTTCAAGGTTTTTACCGCGTTTTCAGCTAAACCGTTCGAAGCAGGGTGATACGGAGCCGTGAAAATATGATCGATACCTTGACTGCATATGAAGTTATTGAATTCTATACTTGAGAACGGGGGGCCGTTGTCCGTCACGATTTGTTTGGGTAGTCCCCAACGACTGAAAAGTTCCCTTAACTTATCTATTACCCCCGTGGCTGCCGTACTCGCTACTTGATAGATTTCTAGCCATTTTGACATCGCATCGACCCCTACCAAGTACGTTTTTCCAAAAACGGGCCCCATAAAATCTAAATGTATCTTTGACCAAGGACGATTGGGCCATTGCCACATACGAGGCGTCTGTTTTGGCGGAGCATCCGCTTGCGCCGCGCATATCTCGCACTCCCGGCATATCCGCTCCACCGCCTCGTCCACACCGGCCCACCAAACATAGCTTCGAGCTATAGCCTTGGATTTGACAATGCCCATATGAGGTTCGTGAATCATACATAAAACTTTTTCCTTACAGGCCTCCGGAACAACTAGTCTATGCCCCCACATCACACAGCCTATTTCCTCATATAATTCATTCTTTCGATTAAAAAACGGTTGTAAACCCTTAATATTACATTCCCCTGGCCAACCATCCCGAATATAGCTAATAACCTTCGAGAGAATTGGATCCCGAGCGGTTTCATTTTTAACTTTATTATAATCTAACAACAATGATTGCTGAACGAAATGCAGATACGTTTGCTCGGGCGCCGCATGAGTCATCTTACTAGACGAAAGCGGCAGACGCGACAGGCCGTCCGCTCCATTCACATCGGTACGTATGTACTCAATATCAAACGAATAAGCGGACAAAATAATTGCCCACCGTTGCATCCGACTCGCTACCATAGTTGGTATACCTGTGTTCGGTCCAAAAATGGACACTAGCGGCTTGTGATCGGTGCGCAGAGTAAAATGCCGACCGTACAAATATTGATGGAATTTATTTACGGCAAATATAATCGCTAATGCCTCGCGGTGTATCTGCGAGTAGTTTTTCTCGGCGTCGTTAAGCGTGCGTGACGCATAAGCCACGGGGCGCTCGCGACTGCCGTCGTCGCTCGGCTGCGACAACACGGCCCCTATCCCTCTGGCGCTCGCGTCGCACGTTACTATAACCGGCCGCTGGGGGTCGTAGTGAGCTAATACTTCCGCGCTGATTAATACATTTTTGACTTCAACAAATGCGCGCTCACATTCCTTCGACCAAAACCAATTTTGACAGTTTTTCAGTAATTGGTATAATGGTACGAGCCTACTACTCATGTTTTTAATAAATTTTGCGTAGAAATTTACTAAACCCAAAAAAGACCGTACCTCGGTCACGTTACTAGGCCTAGGTAGCTTAGCAATTGCTTCTATCTTTTTCGGGTCTGTTTTTACTCCGTCTTTACTAAGTACATACCCTAAAAACTGCACTTCGTTTACAAAAAATATACATTTATGATTTTTTAATTTCAATCCGTTCTTATGTAACCTGCTAAAGACAGCTTCTACGGCTTGAAGGTGGTCGAACTTATTTTTCCCGCCGATTATGACGTCGTCTAAAAATACTTCGACATTGGGGATGTCCTTTAACAAATTATACATAATACGCTGAAATATTCCAGCACTCGATGCTAGCCCGTACACTAACCTATTATACTGAAATAAGCCGCGGTGCGTATTAACTACGGTTAACTTTTTAGTATCGTCTAGCTCTATCTGATTATAGGCTTGAGACAGATCGATTTTTGAAAAATATTTCGACCCACTCAACCTAACAATTAAATCCTCAACTCTAGGTAAGGGATATCGATCAACTAACAAAACAGGGTTTATCGTCGCCTTATAGTCAGCACAAATTCTCAACGAACCGTCAGCTTTGTTTACCGGTACCAGCGGCGAGGCCCAGTCGGAGCAGTCGACGGGCTCGATGACGCCGTCGCGCAGCATCGCGTCCAGCTCGGCGTCGACGCGCTCGCGCAGCGCATACGGTATTGGCCGCGCGCGGTGAAACACCGGCGCTGCCCCCTCGCGGATTCTTAACGTCGCCTTGCCGCCCGTGTACCGTCCCAGCCCTCCATTAAACAATTCTTTATATCTGGAAAACAAATTTTTCAATTGATCATCTAAATTACTTCGGTTACTCTGCAAGTTATGGCAGTTGGTAAATAATGGTAATTTTATTTTTAATTCAGATAACCACTGCCTGCCCAACAAGGACGTGGTTCCTCCTTTGACAACAAACAATTCTAATCTTTTTTTCTCTCCACCGTAACAAACTTCCGGTGTGATTAATCCTAAAGGTCTAAGTGACGAACCGTCATAGAACTTCAAACTAACACTTGTGTTATCTAACTTAATGGTACTAAAATATAGCTTATAAGTTTGTTCGCTAATGCATGACACTGCCGTTCCCGTATCAACCTCCATATTGATGACTTTATTATTTACAGTCACTGGCAAACTCACCGCCTTATAGTCACCTAAACATAGGTGATGAAACTCCTCTAATTGACCCCCGTCTTCATCATGCCGTGCCACGTTTGCCTGATGACAAGCGGTATGCCTGGTTGTGCGAATACATGCCGCGCCCTGTCCCGGACACACGCGTCGTAGGTGACCCGTGCGCTTGCACCTGCTGCACACGTATTCCCGGAACCGACAATCCTCATAACCGTGGCCTGTCCCTCCGCATCCGCTGCAATTTTGACTGCTAATTGCATCGGGCCTCCTTACAGCTGTAGACGATCCCGGCCGATTGTGTTGTGGCTGGCGGTCTCCGCGCATTCCGCGCCCGCCTCCCCCCAACGTTCTCCGCGATCCATTTTTCCCGATCACCAGCGAGTGCACCCCCGCCATATCTCTTCCTGATGTTGCTGACTCGGTTGCATCTACCGCCGCAGCGTCCCGCTCCGCGGCCTCTAACGAGCTGGCAATCTTTATCGCATTGGTGAAACTTAATGTGTCATCCTCCGCAAACAGCCTCTGCCGAATAACATCGCTCCTTAATCCGCAGACAAATTGATCCCGTAGACTTTCACTAAGACCGTCGCCCAGTTTGCAGTGACGTGTTAATTTTTTTAACTCTGCTACGTACTCTGCTATATTCTCATCCGCTGCTTGCCTCCTTTGTCTAAAACGATACCTTTCCGCTAACGCGGATGGTGCCGGCTGTAAGTGGTTGCGCAATAGACTAATGGCGGCGTCGTATTTTAACTCCGACGGATTAACGGGGCTAGCCAGGTTCACTAGCAACTCGTAGGCCTCATCGCCCATGGCCGCTATTAGCGTGGGCAACTTGAGATCACTATTTATTTTATTTGCCGTAAAATACATCTCAAGTCTATCGACATACGACGACCACACCCCGGTTTTTACATCGAACTCGTTTACTTTTCCAATCGACATTGTCCTCGAATTAACTTGTAAACTTTTACTCACAACGATTAAAAACACAATAAAACTACGTTTTTATCCTCATCGCCAATGTGATGTTTATGAAAGCCGGAGAGAACACAAAGAACGTAACGCAATCTATATCGTTTATTCCATAATGAATTCGCTGTATTATCTTAATTTACCCGCCACCTACATAATAAGTCTTAACCTACTACCCTACATTACATACTCTAATCTCGGCTCAGTCAATCACTATCTTGTGACTGAGAAGCCGAATCTACTATTCTTGACAGACACCCAAATTGGATGTCCATTAAATGCGGCGTACCTTGACTATCCTGGATTCTCCCTGGAGCACCAATTCCATCTACATGCTAGAGTCTATCTTAACTTCCGCAATGACATCTGCTTCTAGCGTCTCCGTCCCCTTCAAGGCCTCAATTTTTCTGGGTAATAGTAGAAACAGGTATTGAAAAATCCTTTATGCCTATGCTATCGAACGCACAGCGGTAACCAGGAGACAACACGATTATTTGATCACCTTAGTTAAGCTGCTGATGTGGCCCTTGGTTGATATCGTACTCCACAGCTGGTCTTTCTGGGGGACTTTAACGCCTGTCACCAATACTGTCTGTGCCCATACTAGAAGACCGATCATGTTTGAAGAGAAGCGTGGTATTTTGCCTTGACGCTAGGTCTTTCTCAGCTGGTAAAGGAAGCGATTAGGGTACCCGATATAGAAGGTCACACAGCCAATAGCATAGCAACAGAAGCAATAGAAGGTCCAACTTCTGCTGACTACCAAATCAGACAGGTATAAAGTACAAGTTACCTCCATTTTGGGTACATCTAACCATTGTCTGGTGAAATCTGTATCGTCATATTCTCCACCTGATTACGAGTTGATTGGGATTGATTGCGACACTTTTTTGCATCCCATTGCGATTGCATGGCATTCTATGACAGAAGGTTTGTTTCTCTTCTGCGAATCCGTCGAGTTGCGCGGATTCGATAACCGATGTGTTTCTTTAAGTTACGGTTTAATTTATCTCCTTTTATGACGCTCCCGCTGATAGCAAAGCTCGCCTATGGTTAAACGCTGAACGCACTCAAGCTGAAAAACGCATGCTTTTAGCGTACCTGTCCTGGTTGCTTGAAGCTGAGGATATCACCTGCAAGAAGAAAACTTTCAACCAGGCTACCACGTCCTACAAAAAAGCATTACGAAAAGCCAATCCCGATCGCATTAAACATATTAGCGCAAAACTAACTGCCAGACCATTCGGCACTAGAGCTTTTTGGTTTCTTGCCAAAGCGGTCGATACAAACTTCTGTCGGCCTTCACTTTCTCTACTGGTAAAACCGGATGGCACACTAGCGCATACGGCTAAAAAGAAAGCGGACTTGTTCGCATCTCTATTTACCTATAATTTGCGCCTGGATAGTGGCAACAACATTCTACCTAAATTACCTCACTGCGGGATTACTATGTCAGAAATTCGTATTTTTATACTATTTCAGAAGTTTATATTTTTATATGAGTATGGTATGGGTATAAATAGCAGCTGTTTCGGCGCGCCGCTCACTTAGCGGTCAGCCGCCGTAGAGTCTATATCACCTGAGGATGCCTCGTGTAGAGGCGAAAAACGTGTCGTATTATCGTCGATGGTGTGTCTTACCTGGAACAGTGGTGTTGGAAGTAGTGGTGCCGGCAGTAGTGGTGTTGGGAGTAGTGGTGCTGGGACTAGTGGTGACGAAGTTAGTGCATGCAATTGATGGAGGGCGGGAGGTGCTCTTGAATCCAGGTAAGACACATTATTGTATTTAGTTAGCGGAAGGTTGCGAAGTAATTAATAATTTTTTAAAGCTAATGGACCATATGGTATACCAGCTAGTTCTAAAGGCTTGTGCTTTAGTTGTAAAGGCTTGTAAGGAGTTATCTCCTGTATTGACACGTTTGTTCCGCCTCTCATTTAGGATTTGAATAGTTCCAAAATCCTGGAAGCTGGCCAACGTGCAGCCTGTTCCAAAAAAGGCAGTCGTGCCAACGCCGTCAATTGTCGGCCAATCTCGATTACCTCCATACTCTGCAAGGTTATGGAGCGTATACTGAACGCCAGCTTAACGGCATACCTAAAACAGAATGACCTCCTTAGTGACCGGCGTTACGGGTTTCGCTGAAATTGGCCAGGTGGGGACCTTCTAGCGTATGACAAACACATATGGGGCGAGGCAGTCGAGAACAGTGGAGAAGCACTTGCTGTTTCCCTTGACGTCTCGAAGGCCTTTGACAGAGTTTGGCACATTAGCTTTTGGACATGCTTGAAGCGTTCGGCTGATCTGATTGACTGGGTAAAAGACTTTCTGAGTGAACGGTCTCTTCGGATCATAGTCGGTGGCTGCTCACCCAATCATGTGACGACTAACGCTGGTGCTCCTCAGGGGTCCGTTCTCTCCGCAACTCTCTTACTGTTGCATATTAATGAATTGCTTAGCCCCGGTATCAATGGATACGCAGACGACAGCACAGTCATAGAGAGATACCAACCAAGTCTTCGGGCCAGTCGGGATCAAATGCAGTCCGAAAAAGAAGCTATGGTAGAGCGTGTGAATCTTATACTACAGGCAGACTCCGAATAGACCGATGCTAATCTTGTGAAATCCAACACCTTCATAACACAAGCGTGTCTCTTCACTGCAAAAAGGAGCCAGCTCACCTTGGATCCTTCTTTCCATAATGTATCACTGGAATACACCGACTGCCTCCAGTTGCTGGGGGTCGAGATATCCTCAAAGCTTAACTTAGGGTAGTTCATTGAGTACAAGGCCAAATCCACTGCAAGGAAGCTAGGAGTCCTAGCAAAGGTGCGGCGATACTTTACGCCAGGACAGCTGCTTAATTTATATGAAGCGCAAGTCAGGTAGTGCTGTGGTATATGGGCTGGTGCTGCAAAATACCCCCAGCAGCTTCGGACTCAATATAAGAGTATGCTAAAAGGCTTATTGTTGATCCGAATTTGTGTTAAAGCAATCTCACCAGCCTCGAACACAGGCGCAAAGTAGCCAGCTTCGCGAACTTCTACACGATGCATTTCAGAGAGTGTGCTCAGAAATTGCATAATTTAATTCCTCCCTCTCCCTTAGACCTTCGGACAACCAAACGTTTGGCAAGTCTCCACCCTTTCGTTGTTGACTTATCACGCATTCGAACCAAACAGTTTGCTACGTCATGTGTAAAGTAAATATTGGAATAAGTTGCCAACGTCTGTCTTTCGGTTAGTCTAATTCGACTGCGGATATCCACATTTCTGAGTTTATCGCGCAGAGAAACCCCGAGCATAGCCCTCACCATAGCTTGCTGAGCGACCTTAAGCGTCTTCATACGGCCAGCAGTGAAGAACCACGTCTCAGATCCGTAAGTCATCACTGGCAACACGCACTGGTTGTACAATCTAGTTTTCGGAATTTAAGGTATACCTGATGAGAAGATGCATCGTAATTTCCCGAAAGCATCCCAGCCGAGTTGAATCCGTTGAATGACCTCTCGGTTGAAGTAAGACTTACCTAGTCGGACTATTTGTCCCAGGTAAACGTACTCGTCAACAACTTTGAGCATAGTGCTTAGGTCCTCCAGCGATTCTGCTATAAGGAATATATCGTAGGCAAATCGAAGGTGGGTGATGTGGATACGGTATTAACATCAATAGCGAGTACGCCATTGATGTTAATACCGTATCCTTTTCGGTCCAGTAGCTTTAAAACGTCTTCTAATGCAGGGGTGAAGAGTTTCGGGGATATAACGTCACCCTGCCTTACACCTCTCTGCAGTTGGATAGGTTTCAAACTCTGGTTCTGTACTCGGATAGCCGTCGTAGCCCTACTGTACAAACACTTCAGTAATTCTATATACCGACAGTCAACTTGGCATCGCTAAATAGACTGTAGCACCGGCCATATTTCGACGGAATCAAAGGATTTCTATATATATATATATATATATATATATATATATATATATATATATATATATACATATGCCAGGCCTAATTAGGAAGCTGAAGTGGCAATGGGCCGGCCATATAGCTCGAAGAACGCATAAACGATGGGGAAAAAGTTTCTTGAGTGGCAGCCTCGTACCGGTAGTTGTAGTGTAGGGCAACCCCCCGCTAGATGGAGTGACGACCTGGTAAGGCGTGTAGGAAGTTGATGGATGCAGGTGGCTCAGGACCGTGCTTTGGGGCATTACTTGGGGGAGGCCTATGTTCAGCAGTGGACTTGCGAAAGGCTGTAATGATAATGATGATCTCTCTTTCCATCCGATTATAATAGTTTGAGTGTCTTCAAGGCAAGAGTGAATAAGTTTTTGTTAAGGCAGCGCGCGTCGCCATCCAACCACAGAATAAATAATAGTACTACGTAATCCAAGGCTACATTAACACTTATCATCAGTTGAGATTATAGCTAAGCGCTGGCTTAGAATAAGTAAAAACAAAAAAAAAACGTTTTGCTATATTTTTTATAAATTTGTGATAATTCTCGTGGGAAATCTATGTTCAGTAATGAACTTGTGATGGGTTGTAATGATGATGGTAGTGATGATAAAATTGTGTAATTGTGGCCAAACATTGGTTTATATAAGGAAAACAAATATGTGCCAATCGGTTCTATTTTAGAGATGATATTTTTTACAGGAAGGATATGGAATGAGATTAAAAGGGATTCATATTTTAACGGCTTCTAAGTTTGTGGATACTTTAGTCTCTATACTGAAACAAGTGCTCAGCGAAAAAGTTTCCAAACGGATTGTTATACATAAATCTGTTGAATCACTGTACGAAGTAGCACCCAAAGAAATTTTCCCAATTGAATACGGAGGAGAAGAAAGAAGCATAAATAAAATATTTGGTATGATTGAATTTGTATTATAAAAACAAAAAAGAATGAATTCTTATACAAGTACACGTGACAAACGGGCACATAGCCTGATGGTTATTGGTTTCACATATATCTTCGAAGTGTTTAACTTTGGTCCGTGTTACATTGACATTTCACTTTACTTCAGAGTTGTTTAGTTACAAGAAAAATTATATTAATTTGATAGAATTATACAACGATGTGGGTAAAAGGTAGGGTAAAAGGTATACCCTGAGTACCCCGTATAAGTAAGTACTATGCCAGTACGAGGGACAGGACTCGCCCATCTACGTGCTCAGGTTGCTATGACTATCCTTAGAAAGATCATCAGCGGACTTCAAAAGTTGACAAGAATATGCATATTGCAAGTGGAAAATCAAATTTTTCCCTGAATGATTTATTTTTAATAATGCCTAATTAAATCTCGCATGGATCAATCATCATGTTAGGTGCTGTCATTACTATAGTCAACCAAATATAAGAAATACCTTTTGACGTTTCATATTAATCATTCCGAAAATAACTTTGCACAAGCGTACTCACACGATTTAAAATAACCTGTTACCTAAATCCGAAGAAATATGAATTTATCTATATTTCATTACATCGTGTATAGTTTTTTATCATTAATTTAAATTCAAATCTTTCAAACCAAGCAAAATATTAAAAAATAACCAGTATTAACTATTTTACTTGTCGTCGTTTCAATATGTCGCTATATAACTTACCGTAGTGTTTGGATGATTAAAATTCATTGTTATGCGATTATTCGGCAAAAATATTCAAATAATCGGTAAAAATATTCAAATAATCTAATCATTATTTTTTTATGTATATTTGTTGGGATAAAATTTTATTTTAAAACTATTAGTATTTTAATTAGTATTTTAAACATTTTCAAAAATTGTTTTAAATGAATCTTAAAGTGATAACGAACCACTATAATTTTTATATAATTTTTTTTAACCGAAGAGTTCCATAAAATTACTTTTAATCTATCGTTTTAAATTTTCGCGTGAAAACGCTAGCCGCCATATAGTTTAACTCGTGACGTCACAGTCGTTGAGTCTGCCGATTTTGCAAAGGAATAAGATACTTTTTAATGTTTAATAATGAGTTGAGTTCATCTAAATCATTGTTGTGTTGTGCCTGAATACGAGCATAAGAACGCTGGGAAAGTTATTGATTCAAGTGCTAACTGATTTAAATATAAGAAATACTTGGCTAAAACTGGCAAGAAGATACCCAAATACATTGTCTACATAACCCATACTATTCTTCTGTGAAGATCATTTTCATGTAAGTATGACTTATATTTGAGCCGTGGTAGCTCAGAAGGTTAGTGCTCGCTGTAAATTTCACAGTATGTTCGATCCCCGCCGACACCAATGAAATTATTAATTGAAATTTTAGGTGCTGATTTACCACGTACTCGGCGGTGAAAGAAAACATCGTGAGGAAATCCAGTAGATTTTACAAATTCGTACTTTCTGTATTTACAAATTCATCTTCCATTATGCCTTTTCAATAACATTCGTAATAAAACTCAATTATCGTAACGATAACTTGAAAAAACACGGCACGTTAGCTAGTTCTCTTAATCAGTGATACAGAACACTAATATCCTTAGGCTGGATCAGTGACGTAACGACATGAATAATATGACGGACGTCTTTTTACAGATTTAGGGCAGAGACGAGAAAAGATATTCTTGAAATTGAAATATAAAATTAATAATGCAAGTTTAGAAACAGAAATCAATATTTCTCGTTTACCTTTTACAAAATCTATCACAAATACATATTTTTTAATTTTATTTTACATGATGTAATATTCTATTACATGAGTCATGAATAACATAAGTTTGTTTTTTTTACTTTTTGTTTAGGCAAAAAAACTCATATACTCACTATACTCATATACTCAAATACTCATATACTCACCCGCGCTGAAAAAATCACTACGTAATTTCAATTACCCGCCATTTCGGGTGCTTACTGTACGTAATTCTGTGATTTTGTATTTGTCTTCTTATTTTGCGACTCGGCTTTAACTTTTTGAACTCTTTCTTCTATATTCATTAAAGCATGTGCCCATGTCACACAAAGGATGATTGGGCAAAAGTGGTAGAAAAAACAAAAAAATTTACTATCCATAGTAAATTTTTTTGCTTGGAAAAAAGACTATAATTTTGACTGCACTGTTGAAAATCAATTAATAATTAATCTAAACAACGACGGCTCAACTAAATAATTTTACTGAAAGTGATTGAATAAATTTATTTTTAATCTGGTTTCAATCCTAAATTTTTATAACTGTGCCTCTAGAAATAATCAGTAACATCAAATACGAAGAAACTGATAAATCTTGGGTTTTAAATTATCCGTTTTTAATTTATTCTGGTATTATTAAAACCAAACTGTAAATAAGTACCAGGTGAATTGCAGATGCGTTTCCGGCCTTTTTAAAAGAAGTAGCCTCTTTTTTGAAGGTTCTCGATTCTTTTCGAAGGTAGTCGATTCCATAACGAAGTTGTGCGATTAAAAAAACTTCTTTTAAGTCGCACAGAGTGGACCGCAAGTCATCCAGATGGTAAGGATATTATCGCGAGTTTTGTAGCGATATGTAATGGTAAAATAGTGGGGGTAGAATTAGTCCGAACGGTTCCTTAGAGTACTCCCCCTGGTAAATGCGATAAAATACGCAAGCTCGATAGCCGATGATTCGAACGGCTCCATGCTTTATGTGATAAAATAGAAGGAGCCTAGCGCTGGAGAGCTCTAGCCCAGAGATGGGAACAGTAATCCATGTGCAGCTAAACACGCGCTTTATAAAGTTGCAGGTGGTATGACGGCGGGAAATACAGTCCCGCTCCGCTAAGTACACCAAGCCACGAAACTACACATCACTCGATATGTTAACGCCGAGTATTCCGATACTGGCTGTGGTAATAGCAAGAGTGCCTTTAATATGAGGAGATACCACGTAGGGGTTCTTTTTAGCGGTAAACACGCAAACACGTGTCTTCTGGAGATTTAATTGGACTACGTTTAGTCACCCCGAGACTTTGTTCAACAAAGTCTCGACTTAAGTCATTGTATTGTCCCGGTACTCGGTGACGTTGCTGAATTATCAGTGCTGTCATGTGCATGCAGCAATGAATCTTACCGGTTCGTAACATGTCATTGATATGCAGAAGAAACAGTGTTGGTGATAGCACGCAGCATTGTGGAATACCAGCGTTAATGGGCTTGTAATTGGAGCAGGCACCGTCTACTACGACGTTGATGCTCCGATCAGCCAGAAAACTGGTGATCCAATTGTATAATTTCATAGAAAGCCTGTAGGAAGGAAGCTTAGTAAGAAGCGCTTTGTGCCAAACACGATCAATGCCCTTCGCTATGTCCAAACTAACGGCCAACGCCTACCCTTGGAACTCTACTGCCTCCGCTCTTTTATAAATTCGGTAACCCAGAAGATCATCAGCCGAGCGATAGCAATGGAAAAACTTATCAGGTGGTGATCCTCATAGTACCGCATGAGCTGACTGTTAAAAATAGACTCTATTATTTTAGAGAACAATAAGGTGATAGCGATATGCCTATAGTTGGACGGATCAGAGCGGTTAGCATTTTTAGGGATCAAGTAGTACGAAAGCTGTCTTCCATTATTTCGGGACTATGCCTAGGAAGTAGTAGAACTGGTAAAGACGGGTTAAACCGGTGCCAACTTCGGAACACAAGGCTTCAGCACGATTGGAAGGACGCCATCAAACCCACTCGACTTATTAACGTCCAGGGAGAGGAGTGCTCTGCGCACCGAGCGTTGGGTAAACAGCTCATCTTGCATGGAGCACTCATACCGTGGGATTGTCGGCGGTGTGTTCCCCCGTCATTAAGAGTCGAGTTGGACGCAAAGATAGAGCGCAACAGATCGGCTTTGTTTTTTGTGGCATAGGCCAATAAGTCGTGCTCCCTTGCAGAGACATAAGAGATGGCTGACAGAAGTTCTTTTGGACAGCCTTGGCGAGAAAACAGAATGCACGTATTTCCGAAGGAAGTCAAACTATTTTCTCGCCAATTCTGGCAATTTGCTTTGTCTTTGCCTTAACAATGACAATTTTGAAGGAACTGGTGGAGGAATCACACTTCTTTTTAAGTATTTTTTTTCTTTTTGTATTTGCATCCCAAGATCTCGATGCGATAGCATAGACTTTGTTAAACTCCTGCATACGGCGTATTACAATTTTGCAAGATCGGCCAAACCATGGCTAGTGTGTGTTCTGTCTCATAAAGGCACCACAGATGATGGAATAAGAAGTTCCATTCTCTGTAGCACCACATCACCGACAGAATAAGCAACAACGCTGGGATCATTCCGTGAGTAGCAAAATAGGATAGGCCCCAAGGATAGGATGCAAAAAAAGATCGCATCCCGTCACAAACGCCTGACCTATGGCAAACACGGCGGAAACGTGCAGAAGGCAACCGCGATGGAAGTGTGAGTGGCACCGTACTGCGGATCAGACAACGGTCCGAAGAGACAAGAGGGCATTGACGGAGACCTGATATCCGTCCGGATAAGAGCTCAGCTGAAAATCCAACAGTGAAAGTACGAGTATATGATCTTCCACATCTGGTATCCGCGTAGGCGAGGTAACTATTTGTGTCAGACCATATGCCAAAGCAAATTCATAAACAGATCTACCCGCATGATAGGTTAAACGAGAATCTAACCATTTACCGTGGCGGCCGGTAAAATCACCAAGCATCATGATCTCTGCGAATGGGACCTGTTGTAGTACGGAGTCTGGCATTACCGCTATGGGACCTAAAGAGGTACCTGTAGATGCGAAATGGTCGTTGCGCAGTCATAGGATGGACAGGTTCGTACCTTTAAGGCTCCTGAGACGTCAAAAATAGATATCCTTCCTGACGTACACGCAAATTCCAGCCCGGTGCAAAAAGGAGTTTTACAGTTTTTACCCCGGATAGAAGAGATGCGAAGTATCAGCCGAAGAGGATTCCTGTGTCTCAGCTAGAAAGAGCGAAGTCGGCTTCGCCTTTTCCAGATGGTAGTGGATCCACGCTCACGAAGAGTAGGTAGAGTAGGTTAGCTTGAGCGTGGATGCTCAGCGACGGCTTCCCATCACCAGGGGTGCTGGTACCCTCCTGCGGTACTTGCAACAGCATACGTGCAACAGCTAACGCAGCCGCGTGGCTCTTCCGCTGTAAAACTTTTTCTGCCAACCACGCATGATTTATATATTGTTTGCATACATAGGAAATTGTGCGGACAAAGAAAGCATTTTGAAAATCAACGATTGTGCAGAAATTACTGAGCAATTTTATGCATCAAGTATTTTCCTACACAGCAACTATATGTCGAATGTGTCAGCGGATGGATCTTTTAGCATTTGAACGCGCATATTTATTTTTAGTTAGATTTTGTCAACATTATGTTACAATGGCGATTATTTCAAGTAAGCGTTGATCTCGTCAACATACGTTGAATGTGGAATGGCGGGAATTGTTTTTCTGAACTGAAAGGAGTAACGGTGTGCCGCCGAATAGTTTGTCGGTGTTTTTTGTATTATTGATGTCTTTGAGGTTTCTTTACAATGCCTCAAGAGAATGTTTGTGTGCCATAGTACATTCATCCCAAATAATAATTTAAAATTCTTTCAGAACTGTGGCCAAAGACGATGTTTTATTGCACACTGTGTCTGGGTTATTATAAATAAGCTGTTCTTCCTCCATCTAATAAAGTAGCTGCAATGCAAGATAATGCAACGGCCAATGCACTGCCATTATTTGATCGTATTTTAGCGAGAAATTTTAAAATTAGTAATGTTTTGCTAGTTCCACCTACGCATCCAAAAACAAAGAACTCAAATTGTTCTCCCAAATCTGCCAGAATAATGCGGTCCTATTTCATTTTTGTTCACGAATCAGCAGTGGAACATTGCGAGTAATAATCTCTGTCATGTCTGTAGTGCCGTATTGCAGTTCACGATTCATTTCGGTGTCCATTAAATCAGACACACTTCGTCTTAGCAAACTTAAACGAAAATGACAGAGTGGTAAATTGGCAATGACAACGCAAATATCCTCAATAGCATCAATTCTTCATCGCATATTAATTCAAAGGGTTGCTGAATGTAATCGTTGCACCATATACGAATTCAATGCAATATATCGGCAGCCACTCAATGTTTGCGTTTATCTCACAACGTGTCTGCTCGTCACTCGAAACATGTAGTCAACAGTATAGCAAATAGTAGACGAATTTGTGCTGCTC
Organism: Parnassius smintheus behrii; assembly: GCA_036936625.1. Lineage (NCBI taxonomy): Eukaryota > Metazoa > Arthropoda > Insecta > Lepidoptera > Papilionidae > Parnassius > Parnassius smintheus. Next base: position 28,893,746 of record JAUPFT010000017.1, read on the forward strand.
AGCATTAGGGTGTATAGCAAATCAGTAAGCATATCGTCCCAATAATTATTGTCTTCGAGCAAACCGAGTGCAAGGCATGCGTCTTTATACGTTAGACACATCGTCCATTCACTTTGCATATATCTTGAAATGGCAATGGGCCGGTGACATTAACTAAGAACAGTCGCAGATAGAAGCACTCAATCTGCCTTGGATTTAATGTATATACTCGGCCCATAGTGTTTGATTTGAATAGACTGGGGCACGCATCAGTTGATTTGCCTTGCTTATGGGGCATCCATTTTTGTTTTTGTTTGATTCCATATGAAATAGCGTGGTACTTCAGATTAGAGTAGTTAGTGTTCGTGCAAAGCACCTAAAGTATCCGCACGATTACACAATTCGAAAAATTCAGTGAGTGTAGTTTTTGGTGAATTTATGGCACGATCAATTTCCGTTCGTTGGTGAAAGATACGCCCTGGCCGTTTTCAAGATGGACGCCTATATGTATAACTGCTGTCAGTGAGTGTAGTTCCCCCAGTGTCCCATTCATGTAGCTCTGCGTGTGCTACTTACGGACCAGCGCGCTTGTCTCCGTTTCAATTTTCGCTGTTCAGCTCGTTCCTCTTGTGATTAAGATACACGCAATTGCGACATGCTCACACGCACATTTTCATTTCTTGTTAGATTTGTTTGTCTGTTCTTTCTGCTCTACTATGTCGCATATTCGTGCGTTACTCGTTCGCGACCCAAATGGGCCTCCTTGCATCTTGCTGGCATTGTTCACTGTAGTACGCACACACCGATAGACAAAACTTACTGATGGAAAACGGTGTACTGATAAAGTTCTTTTTAGTATTTTACCAACTATTTTACAATTATAAAACACTTATTTCTTATAAATTAAAATAAATCGTAGAAAATTTTGCACACACTGCGTTGTGATTATAGAATACTATAATTCTATAATACACAATGTTTTATAGTATTCTATGGTTGTGATACATACCAAATGCAGAATGAAATGTCAAAATGACGTGACACTTCTCTTGAATGACTTGTACATGTGTGGATGAATTAGCCATCTGTCACTCAACAACGTAAATAATTTCGTTTTGTTTAAAATACTGACGGCGGTATTTATTTGGATATTGTTCATATAAAACTACAAAAATTGTGATTAAAAATGGGAGGGAGGAGGTGTAAAGGTAAAAATTTAGGGTTATTACCTATATTTTAACTTATATTTTGATGCCGATAAAAATATAAAACAGTGAAATAAATAGAAATAAATATATCAAGATAGGGACCCTTATCACCTAGCAGTATGAAATATACGAAGATTTTACTTCTACAGCCTGTGATTGAAAACATATGGCTGTTTCTAGAATAGACTTAGAGAGTTTTATTTCGCAGCAGTATGTAATCTACCCTAAGTTTATGTGAATTCATAGTTTTATTTAGCATCACATAATATTTGGAATTATTTTTTTACGAACAAACATCCGATTGATGGTAAATGAATGCCACAATGAATCCACATAGGTACAACTTTCAAATATACTCGATTATTTGGTATAGTTTAGAAAAGTTGTTACCATTGAAAACTAAAATCAAAAACATCTTACCTACAGAAGGTTCTCTACACTTACCATAGAATGGAATACAACAGTAGAATAGAATAACTTTTATTCATTACAGTATTAACAACAATGTAATGTAGTGTATGTAGTGTGTAACATGTAATTGTTATTAAAAGTTTTTTTAACCACTTGTTCTCAAAAAAAGAACATTTGTCCTGGGAAAGACCAGCAAGAAACTCAGCGGGATTTTTTTTTTTCAAAGAAAATTATTCAGTTAGAAAGATTGTACAAACTACTTACAAAATTCATTTTAGAACAGCATGGAAGTGACCGCCTCATTCTTAGAGTTTACTATCAACCATGTTTTAATTTATATTATAGTACCCCACCCCATTTTATACAGTTTTGTTAATTAAAATGTTTTAACTTGGTAATAGAAATTCCTTATTCGTTTTGGAGACTTTGTTTTAAAAGCGTGTACATTTCTACATGAATCAATTACTGACTCTGTGGAGTCGAGAAACTGACATCACTAGCTTGTGTTTGTTACGAAATACAGCAATAACATTTAGCTGTCATTTTACATTGCCATTCGGTGAGTGCGTAATAAATCCTTGATTTAGCCAATCAATTTGAGGTGCAATCATTATAGAGCTGAGACACTATTTGATTTTTTTACATCGTGAATCCAGACACAAAACAATTATTTGTAGGCCATACATATCCTACTTTCTTGCGGAGTTCATAATCATCCAATGTCATTTTTTAAATTAAAATACTTATGTTTTATCCTATATTTCAGAAACGTGGCTTGAACTTCTTAGTTCTAAAGAGCATCTCGATTACTTAGAGCAAATTAATGAAGCGAAAACGGACGAGGCATGTAGACAAGTGGACAAATTTAATGAAAACTATATTGGTATGCCAGGAACTTTTAGAGTAATTAACGTAGATTAAGGTGTTTTGTATAATATTTAGTTGTCTTCTTAGTTTTAAAAATATTTGGCTTTTATTAAATAAAAATGTTAAAATAATATTAGCACATTTTAAGGAAATATGTGAAATAAAAATAGGTGAGATCTCCATATGCGTATTTCTTTTTACCTAAATAAATGTGTGAAGTTTATCAATTTTTTTAATTTAGGTATCGTTTATTGAAGAACCCTTGAAGAACTAAAGACCGATTTCCCTTCTCAGCCGTGATTAAGTTCTGTTTTCGAGAGTCATTACGAATCGTCTCGCATGCAGACTCGACGACATCCAGCCTCCAGAACAAGCAGATTTCCGAAAAGGCCTTAGTACCCTTTGGCACATTGTACAGAAGACAAAAGAGTACAATCTGCCACTTGGCCTTGCGTATGTAGACTATGAGAAAGCCTTTGCTTCCGTCGAAATTAGAGAGGTCTTACATTCCCTTCAGCGGTGCCAAGTTGACCGTCGGTATATGCAAGTGTTTATACAGTAGTGCTACAATGACTATCTAAGTAAAGAACTAGAGTATGAAACCAACTGCAGAAAGGTGTAAGACAGGGTGCCGTCATTTCCCCGAAACACTTCACCGCTACATTGGAAGATGTTTTTAAGCTTTTTACACGCGGTAGAGCCATCCTGCAGTTATATTAGTAGTCTAATTGTAGCACGAATGGGTCGGCTCGACCGGGGAAGGACCACGCTCTCACAGAATACCAGCGTGAAATAGTAGCTTAACGCTGCTGTGTTTCGTATGGTGAGTGTAGAGAACCAGAGACCTTTCTTTACTGGAAACGAGGCATTCTTAGTCCTCATGGGTGACAACACATCTGTATTTTGATCCGTAATCGAGGATATATGTAGATATTTATGGGCCGCAGTAACTACTTACCATCAGGTGGACTGTGTGCTCGTTTGTCACCCTAACCTATAAGAAAAAGCTACTGAACCGGAAAGGATATGTTATAAATATCAATGGTGAGTACACCATCCACCTTTGGTTTGCCGACGATATAGTCTGTATGGCATTCATTTCATACTCAACAACCTCAATAATGTCTCCCAACGGATTGGTCTTAAAATGAACATGTAAATTCAATGTTACATCTATGCCAGTACTTGTTTGGAGCACTAAGCTCGAAGTTGTTGACGAGCGTATTTACCTGGGACAAATAGTCCGACTAGGTAAGTCCAACTTTAACAGAGAAGCAGCATTCGGGAAATTACGACCCATCTTCTCGTCAGGTATAGGTACCACAAAACCTGAAAACGAGAGTTTTCAACCAGTGTGTACTGCCAGTGATGACTTATGGATCTGAGACGTAGTTCTTCACTACCGGCCGTATGAGGAGAAAATCAGCAAGCTATGGAGAGGGCTATTCTTGGGGTTTCTCTGCGTTATGAACTTAGCAATGGGGTTACAGAAGAGAACCGTTAGAGCAATCTGTGATTTAAAACCTGAAGAGTCGTTCATACAAAAATTTAAGGAATATATTAAGGAAAATATTAAATGTAGCCTCTCAATACATTTATAAGCTTAACAATTTTGGATTTAGCGTACTTAATCTGTGGCACGTAAAATTTCTATATAACTATTCTTATTAAGATAAAGCACATTTACTATCCTAAAGAATTCAATGTAACGAGACCTTTTAATCTTAGCCCCCAGCGGCAACAACGCATCCGCGTTTTGATTTTTAATCAAGGATATAAAAATCGCATGGGCAGTTTCCATGAGCATTTCATTTATATCCTTCACTAGATTCTTCAGTCTTCTTGGAACTAAAAGCGATTGTAACTCGAGCTGAAAGTTTTCGGGACCATGGAGCGTTGACTTCATTAGACGTGACCTCTTCAACGTGTAGGCTTAATGTGCTTCTCACCATTCTCGCGATCACTGAAAAGTTGTCGTCACGTCGTCATAATGGAGTCAATCTCATTCTTTGTCGAACCATCGGAGCTCGACCAGGGCCAATTTCTGTCTCTTTTTCAAAATTTTTATCACAAAGAGATATTTCTTCACAAAGTCGGCCAGCCGCTGACTCCTTGGGTTTCATTGCCCTATTTCGAACTTCACTACCTTTGGTTCACCGTTTTCTCTTGTACCTAGTTTACTGTTAAAGTATTCCATTAACACCTTATAGTGGGTTTTGGGGGAACGCATTGCTCTAGATGTATCCTTATACATTTACTACAACTTGTCATCGAGATGTGCCGAGATCGGTGCGTAAATCTGTATGAACTTCAGTGAATAGCTTTTGGTGATTCTGAATATAAGATACGTAACTCCCGTTGACACTCTTCCAATCTTTATAACGTTGTTAACGAGAGACTTGTGAACGATAAATCTGACACCTCCTTGGGGCAGATAGTTACCATCACGGTGATAGAACTAGTTGCCGGATTCGACGACAGAACAAAATTAAAAGCTGCGGTTGCTAACCCACCAGCAAAGCATAGCAATTACAGCAAATATCCAGTCTATTTAACAATTTACGGGAAAGGGCTATACTCACTTCAGTCGACTTTTAATAGGCTGTAATGATGACTATGATGAGTTCTACTCACTTTTAATAAAATTTCTTTTACTAAATTAACATGGCAAAAAATATGAATGCAATATCACTACTGGACACAACCCGTGAGGCTTTGGCCAATAAAGATATTCACTGCGCTGACCCTAATTCATCTCGCGTAGGTGAATTACTCTGGGGAATTTTTTCCCTGCCGAGAAAATGGTAAATAGACGCTTTAAAACGCAATTAAAATGTATGCTAAAATATATAAAAACGTTTACTTACCACCAAATTACGTTTGGATCGGATTGATTATCACCCTTGACAAGTAAAATAAAATAAACCTTTGTATAAGTAAAATCTGCTTTCTTTGATAATTAAAATAAGCCTCCGTAAGATCCTGTTTAGATATTCACGTGTGAGCTACAAATCCAGAACTGTCACAAAAATCTTAATGTGTCTGGAAACTGAGAAGCTATCATAAATAACAAACTGATTTATAGGTCTCATTTTGGGTTTACGTAGTAAAGCCATGCTGCAGCTGTATTATGGTTTTTTTTATAGAAGAGGGGGCAAACGAGCATGCGGCTCACCTGATGTTAAGTGATTACCGCCGCCCATGATCAACCGCAACACCAGGGGAATTGCAGGTGCGTTGCCGGCCCTTTAGAAAGGAGTAAGCTCTTTTCTTGACGGTCCCCAGGTCGTATCGTTCCGGAAAAATCGCCGGTGGTAAACTATTCCACATAGAGGTTGTACGCGGAAGAAAACTCCTCTTGAAACGTACAGTGGTGGACCGCCAAGCATCCAGATGGTGTGGATGGTATCGGGACTGCTGCATAGCAATGAATGTTACGGGTTTGTAACATATCATTGATATGCAGAAGAAACAGCTTTGGCGATAGCACGCAGCCCTGTGGAACACCAGCATTAATAGGCCTGCAATCGGAGCTTACACCGTCAACAACGACCTTGATGCTCCGATCTGCAAGAAAGCTGGTGATCCAATCGCACAATTTCTCGGGAAGCCCATAGGAAGGGAGCTTCGGAAGAAGCGCTTTGTGCCGAACCCGATCGAAGGCCTTCGCAATGTCCAAACTAACGGCCAATGCCTCCCCCTTGGACTCTACTGCCTCCGCCCATCTGTGAGTTAGGTAGACCAGAAGATCACCAGCTGACCGTATTGGCGGTCACTAATCAGCTGATGATCTTCAAGGTACCTCATGAGCTGGCAGTTTACAATGGACTCCATTGTTTTGGAGAACAAGGAGGTGAGGAGGATAGGCCGGTAGTTGGACGGGTCTGAGCGGTCGCCTTTTTTAGGGATCGGGTGGACGAAAGCCGTCTTCCATGACTTTGGGACTACGCCTAGGGAGTAGGAGTACCGGAAAAGACGCGTTAAAACCGGTGCCAACTCTGGAGCACACGTCCTCAGCACAATTGGGGGGATTCCGTCAGGCCCACTCGACTTGTGGATGTCCAGGTAGAGGAGTGCTTTGCGAACCGAGCACTGTGTGAACTGCACTTCCGACATGGAGCACTCACACCACGTGATGGTTGGCGGCGTACTCCCCCTGTCATCGAGATTCGAGATAGACGCAAATAAAGAGCTTAGAAGATCGGCTTTCTCCTTTGCGGTATGGGCCAGTGAGTCGTCCTCCCTGTGCAGAGATGGAAGAGATGGCTGACAGAAATTCCCCTGGACAGCCTTGTCGAGAGACCAGAATGCACGGGTTCCAGAAGGAAGGCGAACTAGTTTCTCGCCAATTCTGCCTATGTGCTCTGACTTTGCCTTGGCAATGACTCTTTTGAAGGACCTAGAGGCGGAATTATACTTCATTTTAGAGCGCTGGTATTTACATCCCGGGACGCTGATGCGTCAGCCCAGGCCTGGTAGCACTTCTGCTTATAGCGTGATGCTATTTTACAGAAGCGACCAAACCATGTCTGAGACTTGCCTCCAATGGGTACCACGGAGGAAGGAACAAAAAGTTCCATACCCTGAAGTACCACATCAGCGACAGAATCCGCAACAATGTTGGGATCGTCCGGCGAGAAGCAAACCCGCCCCCAAGGGTAGGATGCAAAGAAAGACCGCATCCCATCCCAATCGACTGACCTATAGTGCCAAACACGGCGGCAGCCTGCATAATGCAACCGCGATTTCAGCGTGAGTGGCATCACACTCCGGACAAGACAATGGTCCGAGGAGTCTAAAGGGGCGTCGACGGAAATCTGATATCCGCCCGGGTGAGAGGTCAGCAGAAGGTCCAACAGGGAAGGTGCATGATCCTCCACATCTGGAATCTGCGTAGGCGAAGTAACCAGTTGTGTCAGACCATATGCCGAGGCAAAATCATGAACAGATCTCCCCGCATGATCGGTTAAACGTGAACCAAGCCATTCGGCGTGATGGGCGTTAAAGTCGCCGAGGATCACGATCTCTGCGGAGGGGATCTGCTGTAGCAACGAATCTGCAGCCATTTGGACGTGGTCGAAGAGTTGGTCTGTTTCGGCATTACCGCTATGGGACCTATAAAAGCACCCGTAGACGCGCGGATGGTCGTGGTGGGCAGGGGTCGCCTTGGTCTTGTTGCTCCGTTTGCCCCAAGCAGTTGTAGTCTTGAGCTGAATTTTGCCTCCCCCCCCCCCCCCCAGAATACGCGGGGCAGCCTGAGCACCCACGCTCAGAAGTGGAGAAACATGGTCGTGGATGCTCAGCGAGGGATTATCCAGGGGTGCTGGTACCCTCCTGGGGTAATCTATCATTTAATTCCGCTACCATGTTGATGGGGGGGGAGGGGGATTTTGGCCTCCGGCCACCTGCACTCACCCGACGAAACGCGAATGCAGAGCTTCCACTTCACGCCTGTATTCTGTGATGTCGTGGTACCACCCCGGTTTGAGCCGGCCCATACGTGCAACAGCAAAGCTGCCGCGTGGCATCCTATTAACAAAATAAAACCCAAACCCAAGCATACGACTGCAAGACTTCAGGATACTGTAAGTTGGTTTTGCGTAAATCGGACCAAAAATAATATTCAAAAACTGAGGGTAGCCGGGCTAACAATGACATTGGGACGTCAAACATCTCAGTCCCCCCCGTGACCATGGGTGCTTTCTAATGGAAATAGTAAAGTTATCATATATGCCAGTAAGAATTTAAAACCCTGCTGAATTGAGATACCCAGTCATAGAGTTAGAACTATTAGCGATCGTCTGGGCAGTTTGTCATTTTAGGCCTTATTTATATGGTAGAAAGTTCAAACTTTATTCTGACTATAGAAATTTAGTTTATTTATTTGGTTTAGAATACCCATCTAGTCGTTTATCTAAATTTCATCTGTATTTAAAAGAATACGACTTTACCGTCGAATACGTCCCAGGTCGAAATAACGCAGTTGCAGATGCCTTAAGTCGACACACATACATGCCTACATGCACAGAAAAGTCGAGAATATGATAACTGTTTTAACACGGGCACAAAGTTTAAAGTATATGAACATTATCCATTTTATTTGTTCGTTTTAGTTCAGAACTATCGTTTCGTAGATACGCGAAGGAAATGTTTTATCCCAATAATATTATTTACGAATTTAAATTCGGAGTACCGACACATGAACATATAATTGTTTCAGTCCATAATTAAAATAATACATATGTTGATAGTTGATCTTTACGCTTCTCGCACACGAATTTAAAACAAGCGTAAATCATTGTAATTAATCGTAAAAGTACCTGGTTGACCGAGCTTTGCTCGGTGTTTTTCGCTCGATTTTTTTAAATCGTGTGTTTTGGAAATTATATTTAGATACAAATTACATACTGATGAAATATAAATAATATTTTTTGATCTTAGCGACATAACAGAAAAAACGGAACTGGTTATTTGAATAAAAAATCATGAGTGCAATTATATTAATTAAAATTTTCGTGTTTTTAAAAAATACTAAAATAAGGGCTCGAAAAAATAGATTTTCTCAAAAAAGAAAGGAACTTGAAAAAAAAATTAAAAAAAGTCGGTCGGTCGGTTTGGGCTCGAACAAGGGTTTTAGGATTCTGTGACCACCCATTATACCAATTAAGCTATTTATAATCATTAACAATTTGTCAAAATTTACCTTCTTATTCTAACGATATTGTAGCAGTTTTTCACTCTCTAAAAACATGGACAAAAAGACATTTTCTAAAAATAAATCCTAGCTAGATCGATTTATTATCCCCGAAACTAAATTTTATAAAAATCGTTGGAGCCGTTTCCGAGATCCCGATTATATGTATATATATATACAAGAATTGCTCGTTTAATAGTATAGGATGATAGTCGCAATGGGACGGCCATATAGCTCGAAGAAATGATAATTGATGGGGAAGAAAGGTTTTGAAGTGGCTACCTCGTACCGGTAGTCGTCATCGTAAGTGTATGGCTTCGAAGTCGATGTATGCAGCTGGCTCAGGACGGTTCTTTGTTGCATTCCTTGTTGAGTAGACTCATGAAGGGTTTTAATAACGGTAATGGCAATGATGATGAAATAAAAAATTTAAAACATACACTGAAGGGATTTTTGAACAAATTTTGTCATATTTCTTTACTTTTGACAAACCTTTATTAACATAACATAAAATATATGCTGATAAATCTTAGCAATGAATAAATAAATAATCAATGAAACAAAATGAATTCTGCGCTAAAACTTGATTTTATCAACAGTTTCAATGTAAAAATTTTAGAACGAGAGACCGAACAAACGAACGAACGATGAAGATAATGTTGTACTTATAACAGAACACTTTTTGCGAGTTATTAAAATGTGAAGATTTTTTGTATCATCTCAAGCAAAGCGTCTTTGTGTTAGCGGTTTTTTCTTTGCTAACACAAGGACAAACATCCATACAAATAATTGTTCTCAACGGATACTTCAATTTTATTTACATGTCTAGATTAATTTAATATTCGTTTTGAGAACTACACATTACGATAAAATATTCAAATTTTGCGTTTTTAAAATAAAATAGTTCCCTAGCTAGTAGTTCCCTATCTTTCAAAGAAAAATAACATAAAAAATGTGATCATTGTTGTGTGATGTGTTATTCTGACCAAAAATTTGACTTTTGTACATTGAGGTATTACTAATACGTACGCTAGTAACATAGTTCGATGTTTTTATAATACTTTTTTTTTGTTCTTTAGAATTCTAGTTCACACGGTCTACGATTTGGGCAATAATTCATTATTATATAGTAATAAAATGTTTTGCTTGCTTGCCTCTTAAGTAAAAAAGTAAGTATAATACAGTTAAAGTAAGTCAAAGCTTATTTTACTGTATTATACAAAATCAAATTGTTTTACTACTGTATACAGTAGAAAATAAATAACATATTGTAGATGCAGCTCCGCGGATTAGGAGAAAATTTTATTTAGATAATGTTTTGCTTTTTAGGTTTATCTAGGTAAGTGTATTCTTTGAAAATAAAATTAACACCAAGCAGCGCTCGGTCACCCAGGTACTTAATATGATGATTTACATCGTCAAATTTACGCTACTGCCTGCTTTACGTAATTAAGATATTAAGGCCAACGTCGAGGTTTTCCGGATTGCGACTTGATACACTACACATTTTCTCAAACATCAAGTTTAAGTTTAGTTATTATTTATTATTAAAACAGTCAAACTAAGATATTACTTTGTTTTAGTGTAAATCAATGAGTATGAAGTAAGTGCATTTTAAAATGAGCTTAAATATATTAGTATTATATTAGCCGCGTTATATATATATATATATATATATATATATATATATATATATATATATATATATATATATATATATATATATATATATATATATATATATATATATAGAATAGAATCAATATGAAATTTTCTATCCAATATATCAAATCCAAGCATATAAACACTACCTGAGGCAAATAGTCCGACTAGGTAAATCCAATTTCGACTGAGAGGTCAATCGTCGGGTCCCACTTGACTGGATAGCATTCGGGAAATTATGACTCATCTTCTCGTCAGGTTTACCTCGAAACCTGAAAACTAGAATGTACAACTAGTGCGTGTTGCTAGTGATGACTTACGTATCTGAGACGTGTTCCTTCACTGCTGGCAGTATGAGGAAGCTCAAGGTCGCTCAGGGAGATGTGGAAAGGGCTATGCTCGGTGTTCCTGTGCGTCGCAAACTTAGAAATGAGGATATCAGCCGTAGAACCAGAGTGACCGACATAGGCCAATGGATTAATAAGCTGAACCGGCAATGGACTGGCCATATAGCTCGAAGTACCGACAACCGATAGGGAAAGAAGATTCTCGAGTGGCAGCATCGTATCGGTTGGCGTAGTGTAGGGTGACCCTCCACTAGATGGAGTGACGACCTGGTAAGACACGCAGGAGGTCGATGGATGCAGATGGCTCAGGACCGTGCTTAGTGACACTTCTTGAGGGAGGCCTATGTCCAGCTGTGGACTTGTGAAGGACTGTAATGATGATTATAATTACATTCAAGCTTAAAAAAATATTGAACTGTTATATATTTCGTCGTTGTAATTCCAACGATAATGCTAAAAACTGGCTGCTTTGATGACTCTGAAAACATGCATATATGTTATCAGAGTTACACAACTTAGCCCAGACTGATTCCGATATTTCCGATAACTTGGTCACATTTTACTTGATTTTCTCACTAAATAACAACGTCAAGTTCCCACAATTTTTTTATCTGGCTATTCAATGGCACTTCAAAGTAATAACCATGACGTTATGTGTTAAAAAAGCGCTATTGAAAGATATTACCCTTTTTTTGATGTAAGGTTGTATAAGAAATGACGTAAGCATTTTAAATTTCAATATACATATATTTTAGTATACAATTTTGATTGTTTAAATGTACCTTGTTGTGACGGCATAAGAGAATACACCACTGCCTTTCTCACGCTTCATTGTCTCTTGGATTCCCTAAAGACGTGTGGCGGCGCTGTCGTCGCGTCACAAGCGAAACACATTCAAGTCCTAATTGCGATATCAATGTTCCGAAGTATAACAGTATATAACTATCACACGGAGCGGTGGCCGCTCCCCGGACAGAACAACTTTCCCGTCGTGAGATATATCCGTTTCGTTCTACGGTCACAGATGACTACGAAAAATGCCAGAAAGATTATATAGATCCAGATAAATGGAGGAATAATAAACATTACATTTTTGCAGCCGTGAAATACCCAGACCAGCGATGGGAACAGCATCAAAGTTGAAAGGCTTCTGATGCTGCGATCGTCAATACGCTGGCCAAGCGTGATGATTTAAGCTAAATATTTACTTCTACAACGGGAGAGGCCAACGTTCAAGTGTGGGCTTTAACCGTTTGATGGAGAAGATATTTTTCAGTAAAAAATGTAAAGTTACAGCCTATATGGGTCCCACTGCTGGGCACAGGCCTCCGCTCATTTCTGAGAAGGTTTTCATCATCATCATCATTACAGCCCTTTACAAGTCCACCGCTGAACATAGACCTCCCCCAAGGTATGCCACAAAGCACGGTCCTGAGCCACCTGCATCCATCGACTTCCTACATGTCTTACCAGGTTGTCACTCCATCTAGTGGGGGGTCGCCCTACACTTCGTCTACCGGTACGAGGTTACCACTCGAGAATTTTTTTCCCCAACCGTTGTCGCTTCTTCGAGCTATATGGCCGGCCCATTGCCACTTCAGCTTACTAATCCGTTGGGCTATGTCGGTCACTCTGGTTCTACTGCGGATTTCCACATTTCTAAGTTTATCACGCAGAGAAACTCCGAGCATAGCCCTCTCCATAGCTCGCTGAGCAACTTTGAGCGTCCTCTTACGGCCAGCAGTGAAGGACCACGTCTCAGTTCCATAAGTCATCACTGGCAACACGCACTGGTTGTACAACTTAGTTTTCCAGTTTTGAGGTATACCTGACGAGAAGATGCGTTGTAATTTCCCCGAGCCGAGTTGAATCCGTCGATTGACCTCTCGGTCGAAGTTGGACTTACCTAGCCGGACTATTTGTCCCAGGTAAACGTACTCGTCAAAAACTTCGAGCTTAGTGCTCCCAACAACTACCGGCATAGGTGTGACATGGACATTAAACATGATCTTTGTTTTGTCCATGTTCATCTTAAGACCTATCCGTTGGGAGGCACTATTGAGGTCATTGAGCATAGTGCTTAAGTCCTCCAGCGATTCTGCCATAAGGACTATATCGTCGGCAAATCGAAGGTGAGTGATGTACTCGCCATTGATGTTAATACCGTAACCTTTTCAGTCCAGTAGCTTGAAAACGTCTTCCAATGCAGCCGTGAAGAGTTTCGGGAAAATAACGTCACCCTGTCTTACACCTCTCTGCAGTTGGACAGGTTTCGTACTCTGGTTCTGTACTCGGATGGCCATCGTAGCCCTACTGTACAAACACTTCAGCACTTCGATATACCGACAGTCAACTTGGCACCGCTGACAAGACTGTAGCACCGCCCAAATTTCGACGGAATCAAAGGCTTTCCCATGGTCCACATACGCCAAGCAAAGTTGCAGATTGTACTCTTCGGACTTCTGTACAATTTGCCGAAGGGTATGTATGTGGTCTATGGTACTAAAGCCTTTTCGGAAACCGGCTTGTTCGGGAGGCTGGAAGTCTTCGAGTCTGCGTGCGAGATGATTCATAATGACTCTCGAAAACAGCACGTAGACGTGGCTCAGAAGGGATATCGGTCTGTAGTTTTTCAAGAGGACGTTGTCACCTTTCCTGAAGAACAAGACCACCGCACTTCTGCTCCACGCCTCCGGAGTAGTGCCACCATGGAGGACGGAATTAAAGAGCCTCTGAAGGACTTCGAGTACCGGTTTTCCACGCGCTTTCAGAAGCTCCGCGGTAATTCCATCCTCGCCCGGGGACTTGCCGTTTTTAAGGTGCTGGAGAGCCATTCTCATCTCGCTCAGACTGACGTCCGGGATATCATCGGAATAGTGTCGGATAAGACCCGCTCTTGGATCGTTACTCAAACTTGCGTGTGGCTCCAACGATGATGTGTACAGCTGCCCATAGAACCTCTCAATCTCACTCAGAATCTCAGGTGTCCCGGAAACGATGCTGCCACACTCGGTCTTCAGCTTTGACAGTGGGCTCATACTGGCAGACAGATCTCTGGCAAAGACTTTGGAGCCCTGGTTTCGCTTAATCGCTTCTTCAATACGAGCGGTATTAAATTTGCGTAAGTCTCGCCGCATGCATTTGGAGACCTGTCTGTTCAGTTGCCTGTATGCTGTCAAATCTGTTGACGATTGCAGCCTCATCTCCCGTCTAACAGCCACGAGATTAAGAGTGTAATCGTAGAGCTTTTGTGTTTTTCTACGGCCGGTCTTGCAGAACTTAGCTCCGACCGCATTGACAGTTTCCACGAGCTTGTCATTCATATCGTCCACTGCATTGCAATCTTCTAGGCACTGAAAGCGGTTACGTAACTCGAGCTGAAAGGTTTCGGGATACTAGATAAGAGCACGAGGGGGACGGAGCGTTGATTTCATTTGACGAGACCTCTCCAACTTAACGTTTAGGTTCAGTGTGCCTCTAACCATTCGGTGATCGCTGCCAGTTTTCACCCTTGCGATCACTGAGACATCACTGAACAGTTGGCGTCTGGTCGTCATATTGAAGTCAATCTCATTTTTTGTCGAGCTGTTTGGGCTCGACCAGGTCCACTTTCTGTGGGGCCTCTTCTGGAAGAAAGAGTTCATCATAAAGAGTTCCTCTTTCTCCATAAAGTTGGCCAGCTGCTGGCTCCTACGGTTCCGTTACCCTACTCCAAATTTCCCTACCTTCAGCTCACCGCTTTCTCTTGTACCTAGTTTTGCGTTGAAGTCTCCCATCAACACCGTGTAGTGGGTTTTGGAGGAGTGCATGGCTCTGGAAATATCCTCATACATTTCCTCCACCTCCTCATCGGGATGTGCCGAGGTTGGTGCGTAAACCTGTATGAACTTCAGCGAATACCGTTTGGTTACTCTGAGTATCAGTTCCGCGACCCTCGTCGACACACTCACAATCTTTACAACGTTGTTGACGAGAGACTTGTGGACGATAAATCCGACACCTCCTTGGGACAGATGGTCGCCCTCCCGGTGATAGATCAAGTTGCCGGACTCGAGGATTACCGTGTTCTCCCCCTCTCTTCGGACCTCGGATAACCCAATAATATGGCAGCGCAACTTGTCTACCTCTTCTTCCAACTCCAGTATCTTCTCGTCAGTCCTCAGGGTGCGTGCGGTATATGTTGCCAGGTCGAGTCGTCGTAGGTGGCAACCGAACCTCCACCGGAGATTCTTAGCACCCCCTGCCCCGCCGTTACCATGGTCGCCACCGTAGCCAGGAATAGCGGGGGCACCGGGGACTGGGGGCCGTTTGTTTGCGTCGTTACTCATGGGGGGATATTTGCCATAGTTGCCACGCTTGGCGAGCGAGTTGGCAACCGCAGTTTTTTATTACATCATTGCTGCTATCAGGAAGATGCTGCTGCCTATCTCCTGCCTGTCTCCCTCTGTCGCCTCTTACGACACCCACGGGAAGATATGGGGTAGTGGATATTCTCAACTGCCACTACACGGCACAAAAGGAGAAGGTTTTAGGGCAAGGAATTGTATTTTACATATTTTTTCTTATTTCTCAGACATGTAGGTCTCCTCACAATGTTTTCCTTTACCGCCGAGCACGTTGTAAATCAGCACTTAAAATTGCAATTAACAATTTCATTGGTGCCGGCGGGGATCGAACCCGGTTTGCTCGCGTGAAATTTACATTGAGTGCTAACCATGTGAGCTACAACGGCTCCCTATTATGCAATTTATTATGACAGAATAACTCTGCAAGTTGTTGTACACTAAATTATCTTAAGTAACTAAGAGTACGTTCCATAAGCTCAAACTACATTTCAAATACAGATCCTCGTTCATGTAAGTTGCTATGTAGTCTTTATCACAATTTACGTCTCTAACTAAATCGGATTCCTTTTTTGCCTAGGTGAACGTCGGCTAGGTACCAACTACCCTCATGCTCATTTCTGCTGCCAAACAGCAGTGCATGCCCTGGTGTGTTCCGGTCTAATAGAGAGCCGGTATAATTATAGTGAGGTGAGTTAGTAACTGTGAGGTTTTCGATATTAGTCCTCAGAAGTGACAACGTATTAGCTTTCTTTGTGTAAGTTTTTTTATCACTTCTATTTTATAAAAAGGTGGTCAAAAAATTGACGGAACATAGAGGAAAATTCAATATTATAGATATCAAAATGCACTCAAACAAAACATTCGTAAAAATAAAAATAAGCGCTTTCAATCATTTTTAATACTAACTTAAAGCGGAAATCGAACTAACAAAATATGCAAAAATTAAAACTAGGCAAAACCTAGTAGTACACCGGAGTACGCGAAATATTGTAATATGGTCGCCCCATGGTCTATATACCATAGACTTAGAATATACTGAATGTTCCTACATTATACGAAGTCATAAAATTTTATAGATAATTTATTAAGTATCTAAAAAGCGACTCATTTGAAATTTTCAAATTAAGTCAGCACGAAGAATGTGTACTTACTTCAAGATTACTTTTAACGCTACTTGAATATCCTATTGTTCTTATAGGACTGTAATATAACATAATAAAATACTTTTTGTATTAAAATTAATTAACAATTACAGGAATCGAAAATAGCTGTTAAGGAAATAAGATATATAAAAAATTATAGAAGCCCCTCAAAATATTATATGATAAATATTTATTAGATACTTTTTCCCATTATTTCTCTGTTTGAAACTTTTCATAACGGCTTTTACTTCGTATTCGTAACTTGTTTTGTTGTCTTGTTTATACTAACCTTGCAAAGTTGGTAATATTTCAATTATTTAATAATATCACCAACATGTGTATCACCGACCCTTACCAAGTTCTTTTAGGATTTTAATGATAACATACAATTAAAACTAACATTTATTGGTGATACGTCCCAAAGCATTGCACCGTCGTTTTTTTTAACAGTGGTAGAGCCACGCGACAGTTTTGCTGTTGCACGTACGGGCCGGCTCAAACCGGGGTTGTACCACGACCTCACAGAATACCGGCGTGAAGTGGAAGCTCTGCTTCCGCATTTCGTCTGGTGAGTGCAGTTGGCCGAAGGCCCGAATCCCCCCCCCCCCCATCAACATGGTAGCGGAATAAAATGATGATAGACTACCCCAGGAGGGTACCAGCATCCCTGGAGAATCCCTCGCTGAGCATCCACGACCATGTTTCTCCACTTCTGAGCGTGGGTGCTCAGGCTGCTCCGCGTATTCTGGGGGAGGGGCAAAATTCCGCTCAAGACTGCAACTGCTCGGGGCAAACGGAGCAACAAGACCAAGGCGACCCCTGCCACGCTGTCCGTAAATTTCTGCAATATCAGGGGACTTCACTATAACCTAAACGCCGTCCACTAAAATTTCGAGACGGCGAGGCCGGTTCTGCTCTTTCTGACCGAGACGCAGGTGTCCTCTCAGGCTGATGTCTCGTATCTCTCCTGCCCGGGGTACAAACTGGAACACTCCTTTGTGCCTCGGGCTGGAGTTTGCGTTTACGTCAGAGAGGACATCTGTTCTCGACGCCTCGGCAGACTTGAAGGTTAGGACCTGTCCATTCTTTGGCTACGCGTAGACAGCGACGACCATCCGCGCGTCTACGGGTGCTTTTATAGGTCCCATAGCGGTAATGCCGAAACAGACCAACTCTTCGACCACGTCCAAATGGCTGCAGATTCGTTGCTACAGCAGATCCCTTCCGCAGAGATCGTGATCCTCGGCTACTTTAACGCCCATCACGCCGAATGGCTTGGTTCACGTTTAACCGATCATGCGGGAAGATCTGTTCATGATTTTGCCTTGGCATATGGTCTGACACAACTGGTTACTTCCAGATGTGGAGGATCATGCACCTTCCCTGTTGGACCTTCTGCTGACCTCTCACCCGGACGGATATCAGATTTTCTCGAGTCGTCGACGATCGAGTGCTTTCCTATTGGCTCGATTTACTGGCACTGCAAAGAGATGTTGCATCTCTTTGCATCTTTTTTCGCATATACCATGGAGAGTGCTCTGAGGAATTGTTTGGATTAATCCCAGCCACCAAATTTCGTGAACGCACTACGCGGCAAACGTCCCGATACCATCCACACCATCTGGCGCGTACAACCTCTCTGTGGAATAGTTTACCACCCGCAATTTTTTCGGACCGATACGACCTGGGGACCTTCAAGAAAAGAACTTACTCCTTTCTAAAGGGCCGGCAATGCACCTGCAATTCTCCTGGTGTTGCGGTTGATCATGGGCGGCGGTATTCACTTAACATCATGCGAGCCGCGTGCTCGTTTGCCTCCTCTTCTGTAAAAAAAAAACGTCATCATTATCCGTCACTTAAGCATGATGTCAACTCCGGTTGTTCGTTGCTTTCTAAATCCGAGTATTTATAAAAATATTACCTAGTAGCCAGAATTGTACAGCAAGAGCTCGCCCTTATGTATGGTTTCGTCGATCCGAAATTGTCATATTATACGTCATGATGACCCGTCTCAAAAAAGACTATCCATCTGCGCACGACAAGATTACTATAAAGCCTGGGTGTACGCGCAAGCACAAGTGCATTCTCTATTCGCTCACACTCATAATCCGATGGGACGGATATTCGACACAAACGGAGAGAGGTCAGGCGCAGTACCAACGGCTTTACGTACTTTCCTATGCACGAGGGTGAAACACAGATATCTTCCTGAATCCTTTTACTGAGAATAAAAATGGAAAAACCCAACAACTTATTTTGGCCTCACCCTGGATTCAAAACTGGGACCTCCCGATTAGCAACTGCATTAACAATAACTAGACCAATAATAAAACAGGCATATTGTAGGTACTTGCTTGAAGCATTGCGCCAAAATGACGCCATCACATAAAGTACATACTATTTTCGCGAATAAGTCAGATATTGTATTGGTGAACAGTGCATGGTCAAGAATATATTTGGTATTAAAGTCCACCAAAAATATTCTTGACTGTGCTCGGTGCAATCTGTACGAGGATAACTTCATGAAAACCGAAACAGATATGAAAGAAGGACCGGATTAAGCTCACGAGGTGACTATCATGTGACACAAAATTATTTTTGTAGCTTGCTCTGCAAACTAGTTAATCCCTGTCAGTCTTTCGAGTCATCTGGGGCGACTGCGACTCTGTGAAGGAGCACTTCGAGCTCAAAAGTAGAAAACGGTGTTACTCGTGATCGCCTGCATCGACTGAAGTTTTCTTCCCCTTTCCCCCTAACCCTTAGCCATTTGGTCTCCCCTGATGAGGGCTTTCGTCTGGTTGGGATTTATTTATTTATTTAACTATTTTTTAAATAATTGTTTTAACGCAATGACTGACGCTGTGTAGTACCAGCGTAAGTAACCCACTATATCATCCCGTGGGTGTCAGGCTCACATGAGAAAACTGGAACAGAAGAAAGACAGCAGCATCTTCTTGATAACAACTCAAATAATAAAATAACTTCGGTTACCAGCCCGCCTATCTAATAGGGCCTATATTTAACAGTAGACCTCATGATAGGTTTT
Source organism: Parnassius smintheus behrii (assembly GCA_036936625.1). Classification (NCBI taxonomy): domain Eukaryota; kingdom Metazoa; phylum Arthropoda; class Insecta; order Lepidoptera; family Papilionidae; genus Parnassius; species Parnassius smintheus. Next base: position 28,913,448 of record JAUPFT010000017.1, read on the forward strand.
AGTGATGATGAAGATGATATAATTTTAAGTTTATAATTTACTTACTTATTTATACTCATTATACATATTTATATATTTAATAAGTTAATATGAATCTCCACCAGGCGAAACGCTTTACAATCGGGTATAATATAAAAGCGTGATTTATTTCCGGTCGAGTCGACCAATTCGAGCTGCATCTATACGCCGGAACGTAGATTTACTGCGTAAAAATTTTAATTTTATTTAAATTAAGTATCATAAAAAATCTAAAATTAAAATATTTTAACATACCGGAAGACGTGTTTAAACGTATTAATTTTAATATAATTTTAGCTTTAAGTATGTATCGTTAACAATATTGAGCGATGAAAATAATATTGCTGTTATAGTGTATAAAAGTCTTTTTTGTCTTGGTTGCTTAATTTTTAACAAAATTAACAATAAAATCTACTACTGGACATAGACCTATATTAGAGAGAATTGGGTATAATCACTAGTGGATTTGAAATCGCAGTAACGGATATTGCTTTCCATCGATAGTACGGTATTTACGTCTTGGATGTTTGAGACGGTCAGTGAAACAGGCACCTTGTGTTATGTACTCTGTGTTGTGTTAGCTAATTTCAGAAAAATAAACGGGCAACGAACGGGCAATGTGTATGAAACATTTCGAGCTACTTTCGACCCCCACATAAATAATATTAGAACTACATAATTGTAATTTTACATTTGATGTGAAAAGTGCAGTTTTTATGACTTACTAACTTATACTTAATTATAAAACCCTAAAGTAATTTTAGTTGCCTTTACACTTGGATTTTGGTATCAAAGTAGATGATTAGGCCTTAAAAAATCATATTCGGTTTTAAAAACATCGATAAAGTTATTGATGCAAAGTGTTGTACTTGAAGCTTACGCCGGTAATAACTTTGTCGACAGTAACATATCTAAAACAGTAGAACTTAAACGCAAAAACTTTGAAGATCATGTATTTATTTGGTGGGATTTCGACCGTAATTAATTAACACATCAACACACAAAAAGGCAGCGCATTAAGCATTTTTAGTCCTAAAATACTCTCAATAATCAAGAGATTCCAGTGGCCAGTACTGGGACGTAAATAGTCTGTCACTAACTGATTACTAATATATTGCAATTTTAAATAAATTTAAAATGCTACTAAAATCGGTTCTTTAATTTGAAGATATCATATAAAATTCCTTGAGTGATAGTCCAAAATGAAGCTTTTTATTTTCCACTCTTACGGGCGGATTTTTTCTTCAAATTTTAGTGGCCGCTCTCGAGGTATAGCCTTTTAATAAAAAATGAATTATTAAAATCGGTTTACAATATGCGGAGGTATAAAAACACATACAAAAAATATACACTCGATTTGAGAACATCATCCTTTTTGAAGTCGATTAAAAATGACGAGGCACTTTATAATTTGCCTTCGGCGTTATACAAGCCAGCCAGTGTTTGCAAATAGACGACGTTACTCCGTTTGTTTAATGACGAATTATACAATCGGTCATACCAGACATATTATAATATTACACTATCTTGTACCAAAGTTGTTCGATAAATTAATATGACTCAGGAAGATCTCGTGGTCTTCGATAGATGGCATTATAATTATCTTATAGAGTTTTTTCACCTATAATTTATATTTCGAATGTATAAAATATAAACTTGTCTCGAGAATAGATAAGCTTATACAAGTTGCCTTCGTTAGGGGTCAACAAATTATTAAATCATGTTTACAATGCTGTAACTTAGGCATTTCCGGATACGCATCATTGATATTACGAGATTGTAGTTTTGTTCCTGTATGCAAATATTATTTTAAACTAATTTAAATTTTAATGTGATAAAATAATATAATATTAAATTTAGACTGAACGAAACACACATCCATATTTTATACGATAGTTGATAGAAATGGGAACTATTATCGTCGATCATCGTCATAACCTTATTCAACTGATGTACCTTGGTCCTTAAATCAATGCGCCAACTGGTAGCTAACTAGCCATGAACAACTATTAATAATAACATTACTTTTAGAATAGCTTATATTCACGCTCTTGACAATACTCTTGATTCCAGTGTCAATAACCTCGCTCCGGTAAAACAATTTCCTATCATTGTTTGTTACCATCAATATAATCACCTCACATGCAATGGAGCAGCGCGGTCGCTGCGGGCTAATTGTTCATAGCATTCTCAGAAATAAAAGAATTGCTTTAAGAGACGTATATAAGCTATAACTTTAGTTTCACTTTACTGAAATAATGTGTACTTGTATCAAATTCTTCTTAATTTTCAAAATTTTACCGTTAGATAGAAAATTCAATTTTGTAAATTAGAAATACCTTTCCAT